>KE504894.1:414907-450666 GCA_000441515.1 Elaeis oleifera | reverse complement strand
AAAGAGAATAAACCTACACGATGACAATCAGGAATCTTTGGACAACATCGATATCGAATGAGACGAAAGACAAAAGAAATTCGACGTGCGATCACTTAACACAAAGCGCGGATAAGGTAACAAAAGGTTTCTTTGCATTTCATTAACAATGTACACGTTACAAAGCCCAGAAGGCCAAAGAAAGAGGAACAAGACGACGAAAACTGAAAAGAATACATCAGAAGCTGCTTCGAGCTTTCAGCTTTTCCTTCCTGTTCTATCTTCCTTAGCAGCATTTCCTAGCACGTGTGATGAATCCATCGGCTTCCACCCCAACCTACGGGAAAGAGTGGGATAGAACCCAAGCGGCGGCGACATCAACGACGGCAGCAAAGATGACCCATTTCAAGAAGAACCGGGAGCACCCCGACGGCCACGGAAGCGACAGAGGCATCCACCACCACCTTATCCTTTCCAATAAGTGCCTTCCAGCATCGCATCCTTTCCAATTAGCACCCCCCGAATACTGCGGCAAGGTCGGCAGGCGCAACTTCTACCGCCTCCGGTCCCTCACCCTCGACGACACCGAGAAGACCACCACTGATTGTGGCGGCGCCTCCTCTCTTATGAGTCTGGAGCCCCCTGGCCGGCATGCATGCAACTTCTACGTCCATGCCTGTAACAGGGACGCAAAGGGGGCAAGGCGGCAATGGCGTAGGAAGTTGACTCGAAAAATACTCCAGATCGAAAAGAACAGTGGAGAAAAGTGGAACTCCTAGGGAGAAAGAGAGCACCAGATGGATTTCAGGCGAGGTGAAGCCCCAGGAGGAGAGGCATGGGCTTAAATAGGCAACAGGACTCGGTGTAGTAATGGCGATGGACAACCCCAGGCTGACCACCGACCGTGCAGTAATGGCTACGGACATCCCCAGGCCGACCACCGACCGCCACGTGTCTTGCTTACCATGGTGAGCGGTTGACTGCCGATAGGACTATTACTGTGAGGCGCATGGGGCAACGTTCCAGCGGGAATTCTAAAATATTCCTTCGGATCACTTGGGGCAGCGCTCCAGCGGAGGTTTCCGAAAAGTCTGCAGATCGCCTAGAACAACGCATCAGTGTGGATTCCAAAAATTCTCTTTGAATCACCTCGATTCAAAAGGACTCCAGTGCACGCGCGCATTAAATGCCAAAATGTCTAAGGGCAGCTGCGCACATAAGTCAAGAGAGCAACTTCGGCTGTGAAAACTTCTCTGTACTTTCTTCATTCGAAATTCGAACTCGAAAGTAGGGAGACTAGTGTTGGATATAAAATACCACCAGCCGAAGTTCATATCTGGAGTGACCCTGCCATGGCTCGCCCGGCTTCCGACTCTGGTTGACATATCTCCGGACTTCTCCGACGATCGAGCTTCCACAATGTTCCCAAGCCTCGTTGACAAACGAGCTTCTATGGTGTCCACTACAAGTGTCGACCGGACTCCTCCGACGGACGAACTCCTACCACACCCTCCGGACTTCCCCAAGATAGACTTTTCCAGTCATCTATCAGGCTGCTCCAAGCGCTCTCCGGACTCCACTACCGGCCAACCTTCTACAGTGATCGACCACTCTCCGGACCTCTTTCAGATCCTTTCCAGCCACGATCGACTCCAATTCGAACTTCTTCCAGAACTTCAACAGTGGCCGAACTTTCCCAACACCAGATCTCTACGGCGGTCGACCGCCTCCCGAACTCCATCCGGACTCCTACGGGAGCCGGTCCAATTCATCCGAACTCCTACGAGAGTCGCACTTCTTCCCCGAATTTCTATTGCAGGAGGATTCCATCCGGGCTCCTGCGGGAGACGGCCACTGCCCGAACTCCTTCGGGAGCCGAACTCCAATCATAGGTAAACTTCCTCTGGACTCCTACGGGAGCCGGACCATTACTCTGAACTCCTATTGCAGGTTGACCTCCGCCGAACTCCCACGGGAGCCGGACCTCCTCCCCAAATTTCTACTGCAGAAAGGTTCCACCCGAGCTCCTACGGGAGACGGTCCGCTCGCCAGGACTCCTATGGGAGCCAAACTTCTACTGCGGGCAGGTTTCACCTGAACTCCTATGGGAGCCGAACTTCAATTGCAGGTAGACTTCCGCCAGACTCCTACGGGAGTCGGATCTCTACCTCGAATTCTCATTTCAGGTACACTTTATCCGGACTCCTACGGGAGCCGGTTCATTTCACCCGGACTCCTACGGGAGCCGGTTCATTCCATCCGGACTCCTACGGAAGCCGGACTCCTTTCTCAAATTTCTATTGTAGGTAGACGTCGTCCGAATTTCGACAAGGCCTAAACACTCCGAGCTCCAACCAAGGGCGGTCAACTTCGAGCTCCCGCGAAGAGCGGGTTGCTCCGAACTTCTACTACAGGCGGTCTGCTCCGAACTTCAACTACAAGTGGTCTACTCCGAATTTCTACTACAAGCGGCCCACGTCAGATTTCTACTGTAAGCCTCCACCCGCGCTTCTATTGTTAACAAATCCTTCTCAGGACTTCGATTGCAGGCAGACCTCGACTGGACTTCATCAATAAGCTGTCCTTATCCGAACTCCTACGAAGGCCAGGCTCCGACCGAATCCCTGTAGTGGGTAAGTTCCAGGCGAGCTTCTACAACGGACGGGCTCCAGCAGCTGGACTTCCCCGGCAACCGACTACCTCCGATGTCCCCCCACACCTCTCCGACCGCCTACCTTCAACAGTGACAACCGACCTCCAACAGCGTCAACCGACCTTTAACGACTCCAGCCGGGCTCCAACAGTATTCTACTGGTCCCTCCTACAGATAGACTTCAACAACACCTTCTGAATTTAGTGATGGCCAGTCGACCATCAGCCGAACTCCTCGTGTGATCGGATCTCCCAGTAAACAGCTCTCCAATAAGTTCTGCGTCAGACCAACTCCAGTCGGACTTCGCCAATTGGAAGTCTCCACCCGAGCTTCTACGATAAAATGATTTCGATCTGCCGCGCCAACGCCTAAGGCACCTGTCGACATTCGTCGACAGCGGTTTCATCAGCGACCTCGGAAGTATCCGAGCTTCTCTCGGACATCCGAGCCCCTCTCAGACATCCGAGCTCCTCTCAGACAGAGCTATTCCACTCATTCCGCTCCTCCAGACACCCCACCGAGCTTTAGCCGACAGGCTCAGACTCCCTGACAGGTCACAGTGATGGCCACGACTCTGCTCTATTTCCTGTGACGGATCCCATGTGGCTCCATCATGCTCTGGCAAGTCACGACAACGGACACCACTCCACGCTCCACAACTGACTCCACGTGGCAGGCCACGACGATAGCCACGACTCCATCCCACTACCCTCCGTAACAAACTACTCATGGCCCTGAACGGCCCACCACCAGGCGGTGGCAGGCATCGCTATCAGTTTGTTACACCCTCTCCCTATAAATAGGGACCCCCAGATACGTTATTTTCTAAGCTTTGATCTCTATCTCAAAATTCTGCTAAAATTTTCGTTTGAGCACTCCATTCTTGTTGAGGCAGAGAACTGACTTGAGCGTCGGAGGGTCTTGCCGGAGCAACCCCAACTCCGGTTTAGACTTTCTTTTGTAGGTCCCGACGGCGACCACGGCATCCTCGACTCCAGCTTCTCCGACGCCGGCGGATTTCTGCACCAACAATTATGATATGTTGTACGTATAATTCTTTCGAAGTATACTTTATTATATTTTTATGACATCCTATATCAAAATTATGATATCCTATAGATAAAACATCTATCGAAAATATTTATTTGATAATTTTATGACATAATAGATCAAATTTATGATATTTTATGTTAAAATTATTATTTTCTGTAGGTAAAACACATCGCATATATGGTTTTAACAATATTATTACATCGTATATCAAAATTATGACATTATATGTTATGACATTCTGATATTGATATTCTATAGATAAAACACCTCTCAATGATTGTTTTGACAATCTTATGATAGCATGTGGTGGTTCTCTAGAGAATCCACCTTCTCTTATTGCACCACATTTAGATAATGATAATGTTGATCCTCATGTTGAAATGGAGTTCAATTCAGTAATGAATGTTTACAATTTCTAAAATACTTATATGAGAAGAGTCGATTTTGGAATCACAACTGTGTGCAGTAGGTCCAATAAAAAAAATATTATGCTTCAAAAATGTAGCATGCTAGAGGGAAGAAAAATTTAAGAAAATGGATAATTTCATAAATCCTAGGGATACCAGCAAAATTGATTGTAAAGCCTTAATAAATGCCAAACTTAATAACAAGACTGGTAAGTGGAGATTGGAGGATACTGTTCTAGAACACAACAATGAGCTGTCCATATCAATCGTTGCTTATTTACGATCCCACAGAAATATCAGCACATCAGAAAAAGCAAAGATTACAAATATACATGCCGTGAATATTTGTACAACTCAAATATACTATGCCATGGCAAGAAGGAAAGGAGAAAGAAGGCAATTAGAATTCACAAAGACGGATGCTTATAATTACATTCGTCAGAAACGTCAAAGTCAGCTGAAAGAAGGAGATGCATAGTCAATGATGGTCCACTTCACACAAATGTAAGCTAAAAATATAAATTTTTCAATATATTGGACTTCAATAACCATGCGTAGCTACGAAATATGTTCTAGATCCATCCAAGGTCAAGAATGGTATGCACTTACTTTGGTAATGTATTGACCTTTGACTACTAAGCCTCACAAATACATACCAAATGCCATTCTGTCCATTTGTTAGAGTTGACCACCATGGACAGTCCATCCTGTTTGGCTGTGTATTGTTGTCGGACGAGAAGACAGAAACTTTTAAATGGATATTTCAGTCATGGCTAGATGGAAATGGTGGTAAAGCGCTTAATGCAATCATCACCGATCAGGATAAGACAATCGATGCTGCTATCAGGGAGATTTTTCTTAATGTATGATATCGATTTTATCTTCTTCTCCTCCTCTTCCTCCCCTCTTTCTTTCTCTCTCCATCCTCCTCCTCCTCCTCCTCCCTCACCTCCTTTCTTCATCCTCCCTCTTCTTCTCCTTGTTTTCCTTTCCTTCTCCTTTTCTTCTTTTCTTCCTCCTCTTTCTTTTCCTTTCTTCCTCTCATCTTTTCCTCTTCTCCTCCTCATCCTTTTTCTGTCATCATCCTCTCTTTTTCTTTCTTCCTCCTCCCTCTTCTTTTCTGCTCCTCCTCCCTCCTTTCCTTTCTTCCTCCTCTAGCTGCTTCCTCTTCCTCTCTTTCTCCTCCTTCTCTTTCTTCTTCTACTTCTTCTCCTCCTCCTTCCTTTCCTTTCTTCTTCCTCTTTATTCCTCCGGCCTCTCTTCCACCTCCTTCTTCTTTCTTCCTCTTCTCTCTTCTTCTCCTCCTCCTCCTCTTCTTCTCTTTCTTCCTCCTCCCTAATCCTGCTCTCTTCCTCCTCCCTCTCCTTCTTCTCCTCCTCTTCCTTCCTTTCTTTCTTCCTCCTCCTGTTGCTTTCTTTCCTTTCTCCTCCTTCTTCCTCTTCCTCTCCTCCTCATTCTTTTTCTTTGTTCCTCCTCCCTCTTCTCCTTCTCTTCCTCCTTTCTTCCCCTTTCCTCCTCCCTCTTCCTCACCTCCTTCTTCTTCTTCTCATCCTCCTCTTTTTCTTCTTCCTCCTTCGACCACTTCTTCTCCTCCTCTTTCTCCTTCTTTCTCTTTCTAAACTACTTCATTTTCTCCTCCTTCTATTCCTCTTGGTCATCATATTCTTCATCATCTTCTTCTTTCTCTTCTTCATCCCCATGCCTTTTTCCTTCTTCTCCTCCTTTTACCCTTGATCCCCTTCTTGGTCAAGGATCTCAACAGTTTTTCATGAATGAAGAGCCTTTTCCTAAGCTCTTCAATTTCATTCTTTAGCCCTGCACATATTGCATAGCAAACCAAATTGGATGACTCTTGCTTTGCTTCATCAGGACTTTTCTTTTTTCTGGCCTTGCTCCAATAGAACTGAGAAGCCACAGCTCCGTTGGGGCAGGTCGAAGACCATCCAAGATCTGGTAACAAAGAAAGAAGAAGATGAAATCAATAAATCATTATATAAAATTTTATGACATCCTATAAAACATATGAAATTCTATAAGAAAAGATTTTTTTTTTTCAGATCTGAGTTTACCTCATGGGTTGGATTTTGTCAAAATTTGGATCGTGACTCTATTTTTTGTAGTCACGCTACCTCAACAATCTTGAAAATTTTGAAGGATTAGACGGAGGTCTTATATAGGTATGTTTAAGGAACCACACCTGCAACGAGCATTTCATGTATCAGACTACAAAAGAGTTAAAACGAAGGGCTGGGTTGGAGGTACTATATATTATCATTACCATGAGGGCTATCGAACAATCAAGAAAATGGGCTGCCTCATACTCTTGTCAACCCTCTTTGCTTGCTGTGGCTCTTCAGACCTCAAATAGTCTGCAATCTCTAGAAGGACCTCAACTATTAAGTTTTTGATTGCAACAGCCCACGCAATAGATTGCAATCCAGACAAGTCGTTCAAATAGGGGATCAATTTTCTTGGACATGTCTAATTTGACTTTAGAGCCAAAAAAAGGACAAGTATATATGCTATCCAAAGCCTGACAGTATCATTAATGTCCTTCTTTCTATTAAATATCTTTAGCTGATCAATTAAAGACTCTAAGCTCCTATGCTGTAGGTTCAATTTCTTTCCACTCAAACAACCTACCGATCTTCTTTGGATGTTTATGGCAGCTGAGATTTTGATTCCATGACATGAAAGCCCCAAATAAGTATCACTTCCTTGGCACTGAATGTTATAATTTTTCACCAACAATAAATTGATCCCTCCAACATGATATTTTATGATGTCTGAGAGCAGCACCCCATCTACAACAAAAGGCTCCATGTTACCATAGGTGCCAAATGGATTATTCTGGATAAGCTTTATGTGCATCGGAGAAAAGCTCATTTTCTGCATATTTTGAACATATACTACAGGTTTACAAGAGTTCTTAAAAATTGGAGTCCTGCATCGAAAAATCCTTAGGAGAGCTTGACTTGGCACTGCAATAAAGAATCGAATAGTAAATAATAGAAAGTCATAACATTATCAGAAATTATACATCAGGATGAATACTGTGGTGATGATGTCATAATTTAAACTTACATTGTCATAAGTTAGAAATATAATGTCATTTTTTTTAATAAACAAAGACTATCCCTTGGAAGTGATTTGCCAACAGGATGTAATAATTTTAATTTATGATATCATAATTTTGACAGATGATGGTATAATTTTAACATAGAAGGTCTCCTTCAATATCATAATTATGGCCTAGGATGTCTTAGTATAGTTAAAACTTTCTTCGGGATTATTTATAACTATACGATATTATAATTTTAACATAAAATATTATGATTTAGGATGTCGGATATTAACCTATGATGTCATAATTTTGGACTACGATGTTATAATATTGTCAAAATTAACATCGAAAAACTTTTTGGCTATATGATGTTATAATTTAACTTATAATATCATAATTCTAACCAATAATATCGTAAAAATGACAAAAAAGATATCGTTTGGGGTGTTTTACCTGCAGAAATTAATAATATTCAACTATATATCATAATTTTGCTCTAAGATGTCATAATATTGTCTAATCTATAATTGAGAGGTTGATTACCTACAGACTATTATAATTTTAATATAGGATATCATATTTTTGACATAGGATATCATAAATTAAAAAATATATAAATTTTGAGGTAATTTATCTACAGAAAACCATAATATTCATCTTCAATGTCATAATTTTAGCCTACGATGTCTTAATATTATCAAAATTTACTCCAAAATTATTTATAGCTATATGATAATATAATTTTAATATACGATGTCATAATTTAGACACAGGATATCATAAAATTAATAAAAAATAAATTCTAAGATATTTTACTTACAGGATGTCAAGATATTAACCTACGATATCATAATTTTGGACAATGATGTCATAATATTGTCAAAATTAACATCGAAAATTTTTAGTTACAGCATGTCATAATTTTAACTTATAATGTCATAATTCTAACCCTTGATGTCATAAAACTGATAAAAATATATCTAAAATTGAACTACAAATGGCATATTGTTAATAGAAGGAGGTCATACTGAGTTAATGTAAAATCTAAAAGTGAATTGCACGTGAAAATATTGAGACATTAAAAAATCCTAAGTGGATGCCCTAACATTTAATCGAAATTTATCTTATTCTCTTTCTGCTATTTCATTTCTCTCAGAGATTGTAAGGGCATCCTCTCCCGTGTAAACAACCATTGCTGTGCTCCCTTAGATCATCTCCTCTTTTTTGTTGTCTTCTTCTCGATGCCTTTTAAACTCGAACTTTTTAGAAGTCATTACTGAATAACAGTGATTATCTGAAAATGCCACCATCCGAAGGAAGAAAATGATAAAAAAGATATTTATCCTTAACCACGGAGATAGGGACGTCGAGATGCTTCACTTGTCTGAAGGAGAAAAATGAAAAAAACATCGATCGCCAGAGTGGAGGTAAGATGAAGCAGTATATTAGGAGAGAGATGAAGATGGTTCAATTTCTTTGCTAAGCAACAAAGATAAAAATACCTTTTCATCATTTTGAAAGACTGGATTTAATGATGCTGCAAAGCACGATGTCGTCGAATGTGAAAAAGTCGAATACCATTGAAAGGTGCTATACCTATAGGATGTCATAATTTTAATATCGAATATAATAATATCGATCTAAGATATCATAATATTATCAAAACTATCTTCGAAAGGCGTTTAACCACATGATGTCATAATTTATGAATAGAATATCATAATTTTAACACAGAATATCATAAAAGTATCTAAAAATATATTTAGAATAAATTTTACCTACATAATATCATAATATTAACGTAGAATATCACAATATTAACACAGGATGTCATAAAAATGATAAAAAAATTTATCTGTCACATATTTTATCTGTAAGATGTCATAATATTAACATGACATATCATAAATTTGACCTAAGATATCATAATATTGTCAGATCTATATAAGGATACCTTTTAACTATAAGATATCATAATTTTAACCTACATAATATCATAATATTGTCAAAACCACATTTCAAAGGGTATTTTAACTACATGATGTCATAATCCTAACATCGAATGTCATAATTTTATAGCAGTATGTCATAAAATTATCTAAGAGTATACTTCGAAGGTGTTTTACCTGTAGGATGTTATAATATTAACTTATAATATCATAATTTTAACCCATAATATCATAAAAATATTGAAAACTTATATTTGATAAATGTTTACCTACAGGATGTCATAATTTTAACATAAAACATCATAATTTCAGCCCAGAATGTCAAAAAATATCAAAAAAAATTTTTCAATTTTGTTTCACCTACAGGATGTTATAGTATTAATATGAAATATCATAATTCCTCTTTAAAATATCATAATATCATCAAAACTGCCTTCGATGGATATTTTATATACAAGATATCATAATTTTAACATCAAATATCATAATTTCGATCCAAAATATCATAAAATATTAAAAAAAATTTTGATTTATTTTATATACAGGATGGCATAATATTAATATATAATATTATAATTTAGACTTAAAATATCTTAATATTATCACATCATATTTTCAGAAGATATTTTACCTATAAGATGTCATAATTTTAATGTCGAATATGATACTTTCGACACAAGATATTATAAAAATATCAAAAAATATTTTTGATTTATTTACCTATAGAATATCATAATATTAATATAAAATATTATAATATTAACCATGATGTCATAAAAATATCAAAATATACGTTTGAAAGGTGATGTCATAATTTTAATGTTGAATGTCATAATTTCGATATAGGATACCATAAAATATCAAAAAAAGATTTTAATTTATTGTACCTACAAGATGTCATAATATTGATTTATAAAGACTTCATTTGGGTATGGGATATCATAATATCATGAAAACTGTCTTCAGTAGGTATTTTACCTACAGGATGTCATAGTTTTAATGTCAAATATCATAAATTCGATCCAGGATGTCATAAAATATCAAAAAAAAATTAATTTATTTACCTATAGGATGTTAGAATATTGACATATAATGATATATAATATCATAATTCAGATCTTTTATGTCATAAAATATCAAAATATACCATCGATCGACAGATATTTTACATACACGATGTCATAATTTTAATGTCGAATATCATAATTTGACATAGAATGTCAAAAAATATCAAAAAAAATTTAATTTATTTATCTATAGAATATTATAATATTGATATATAAAGTCATCATTTGGATTTAAGATATCATAATATCATTAAAACTATTTTGGTAGGTATTTACCTATAGGATGCCATAATTTAATGTCGAATGTTATCATCTTGACCCAAGATGTTATAAAATGTCAAAAAAATTTGATTTTATTTTATCTACGGGATGCCAGAATATTGATATATAATATCATAATTCAGATCTGAAATGTCATAAAATATCAAAACATACCTTCGACAGGTATTTTATCTACATGATGTCATAATTTTAACGTCGAATATCATAATTTCTATATAAGATGCTATAAAATATCAAAAAAATTTAATTTATTTACCTATAAGATGTCAGAATATTGACATATGATGTCATCATTTAGACCTTGAATGTCATAATATTGTCGAAGCTACTTTCTGAAGATGTTTTACGTACCGAATGTCATAATTTTAACGTCGAATGTTATAATCTCGACACATGATGTCATAAAAATATCAAAAAAAATTTTAATTTGTTTACCTACGGGATATCAGAATATTGACATATAATATCATCATTTGGATCTGAAATATTATAATATCATCAAAACTATCTTCAATAGGGATTTGAGATACAAGATGTCATAATTTTAACGTTTAATGTCATCATCTTGATCCAAGATGTCATAGAAATATCCAAAAATATACCTTTGAGTTGATGTCATAATATCAATCTGAAATATTATGACATCCTGATTTATTATACTTTTAGATAATATTTTTATGATATGCTGTATTCAAAACTGAAAAGAGAACTTCATTTGAAACCTACCTAACGTATAAAATTTAAACTTCGGATGCACAATTGTGGCTGAAAGATTTTTCTTTAGATGGACAGAAGCTAAACAAAATGAGGAAGAAGAAAAGAAGAGCAGTATTTGAAATGTCCAACTAGACGGCAAAATAGTAAAAAGCACACTTCGAAGGGAAGAATATTTTCGTCATATTAAATTTGAAAACTGATTATGACATGCATTAATTGTATTTGGTGATAGAACAGCGCACCGCCTCCATTTTCTTCACGCCTGCAGACGTCTAATCACATCTATCCATGAGGGCACCACATGGACCAATCGCGTGAGGCGGTGTGCTCCACGTCAGATTTTGTACACCGCAGGCAATGTACCAAGAATTTTGCTTCTTTCTTGATACTATTGTGGAGGAGATGGCACATGAGAAGTCATGCAGTCCAATGAACAAAAGCATAAGTCTCCGATGAAAACCCAACAAGGACCAGAGGAGGCCGTGGAAACTCTTGAAACAGGGGATATCATGGAGATCAATGGAGGAGGCTTGCAATGCACCTCAAGACCAAGGAGATCAACCCGATTAAGGGTAGTGGGCTCAATGATGGAGGCAAATACAAAGTTAATCCCAATTTGTCGAAAAAAGAAGTGATAAAATAGAAGATTTGAATCTTGACCCTTGCTCGCCCCTCTCTTCGATCCCACAATGCTTACTCTTGGAATGGGGCAGGGCATGCTAGTTTCTTTCTCAGAGGATGTTGCCAAGGAAGCCATAATACATTGCTTAAGCTGAAGAAGGGAAAGGTGGTGGTGAAGGAGCAGTAGAGTATCTTGTGTCAAGTGGTGGTGGTGTAATATCCGGTCCTAAAAACTAAGCCCACCAAGTTTTGGCCCACAAAGCCCCCCCAAAAAAAGGAAGAACATTGAAGACTCCCACTGGGAGTCTTCTTCCATGAGAGCAAATCGGAGAGGAAGTCGAATCCAGAAGAATTCGGCCTCCCTCCACTCTATAAGATTCCCTCTCCTCCTCCTAAGCAACCCACAATGACCACCGGCCTTCCTCCCTCTTCATTCTTCTGAATTTTTTCATTGAAGCCGCGGATGTCCTCATCGTGTTCATCTCAAATTCTCGTCGGAGACCTCACCGGAGTCAGAGGTAAGCCTCGGCCCTCCTTCCTCTCTTCCTTCTCCTCCTTCCCATGGCATCGTGCACCCTTGCCGGCCATTGGGTTCGTCGGAAAATCCACAAAACAACAAGATCCTGTTTTGCTTTGTTCGATCGAGCCTTCTCTCTCTCTTTTTTGGCCACCAGCGCTGTCGCCCATGTCGCCGCACCCATGAGCCATGATCCCCACCTTTCTACCTTCCTTCTTCAAAGGTCATGGCCATTGGTGATCGGCCAATGACTGAAAAAATTCATAAAAAAAGACGATCCCTTATTTTCTATTTTTTTCTAATTTTTCGCCGGTCGAACTTCACCATCGGCCATCTCTGGCTCCACCACCATCGGTCGCCACCGTTGGACCTCCAGCCATGCCGCTGCACCTCGTCGGAGCACGAGCCACCAAGCCCCCCCTCGTGTCCCTATGTTCAGTCAGGAAAAGAAAGAAGAAAGAAAAGAAAGAAGAAAAGAAGGAAAGAAAAGAAAAGAAAAAAGAAAAGAAAAGATAAAAAGGATTTCTCTCCTCTTTCTCCTCCTTTCTCCCTCTTTCTCTCTCTTTTCCTCTCAAAAATTTCTCTCTCCATTTTTTCTCTCTAAAATTTCTCTCTCCTCTTTTCTCTCTCTAAAAAGACCTATGGATCCCATATCGGACCATCTTTCCTCTTATGGGGATCTATGTTGACCTCAGTGAGAGGATCTTGAATCGATTCAGTGCTCGAATGGTCTATTAGACTGATCATCCAATCAACCACTTTCTATTATTATTTAATTTTATTGAATTTATGGAATAAAAATTGATCCTGATTTAATATTTTAAATAGGATTACCTGATTCATTTAAGGAAGACTAAAGATCTAGGGTGATCGAGGTAAGTGGATCTTACGCTCCTTATTTATTTTAAATAATCATATTTTTTCATGTAAAAATTATTGTTGATGAAATCATATTTTCATAAAATAAAGATCAGTATATGTGATATGAAAAAGCATGTTTTATTATGAGTATTGATTTCATGAATGTGTCTTATGAAAATAGCATGATTATAAAGTATGAATTTTATTATTTTTTCATCTATGTATATGTATGTTTTAAGAAAAATATATAAAAATTTCAAAGGTTCTCAGATAGCTATGAATGAATCTCTTCGGAAAGGTCGATATCCGGAGCTAGCATCCATAAGAACACGGGCCCTGCCAGCGGGTATAAAGTTGGCATACAAAATATGAATTTATCAATTAAGAACACTGGCCCTGTCATGGATATAAAGTGACTATAGCACAAATATCTGCGAGCAATATTTTGAAACATAACATATATAGATGACAAGAATGATTTACAAAATATGTTTATGAAATGTTCATGATTCATGCATGCATGATTAGTTTATAATTTGTTTTATTATATACTCTATGAAATACTTTATTTTATATTATCTATTATTTTTAAATAATACATTATTATGAAAATTTATGCTTGATCCGATAACGAAGTGCAAGTTCTACTTACTGGGCTAGTGTAGCTCATATTTTTTTATTTTTTTTCTTATACAGAGAAATAAGGTTAGGACCGGCAAAGAAAATTCAAGCTTGGGGATCTGCGAAACAAGCTTAGAAATTTTGTAGCTGAAGTTTAATTATTTAATGATCACGAACTTATAGTACATAATTATAAATTTTGAGATATGTGTTTGTATTTGATTTTAGATTTAAATGCTCTGAACCAATTTTGATTTGAAAGAATTTTTTATTTTTTATTTATGATACATTATTTTATAATTAAGAAATGAATGTGGCTTCGTGTTATCAGGACTGCATTCTTTGATAGCATGGCCGTGTTATGTCTCGGATTCGGGGCATGACAGGTGGTGCTTGATTAGCTATGGATTTCTATCTAGTATGGTCAAGTTGTTCTTGTTTTGGGTGTGAGTTTGTTCTTGTCTTTATGTTGGTAATGGTCAGATTATTCATCTCCTTATCTTTTCTGCATGCTTTGACTGTGGAAGATTATTGCTCTATGCATATCAAGAGGATGAGTGGAATTTCATTGACTGGGCAATGCTTGAAACATAAGGCTGATGTACTTTCTTGTTCCCATTGAATGTGATGACAAGCTCTCATGGCTTAGTGCCATGCTATGGTGTTCATATGATGTCATGGTGTTGGTCTTGTTGTGCATATATGGAACAGCATATCTGGTATTGGTCTTGTTCCGATCTATGTGGTATTGAACGTCTCTTGAAAATAAGGATACAGATGTATGGTTGAGGCAGTTTGATGCTTGGTATGCAAATGAAAATAAGGACCCTATGTTTCATTGCTTGCTGATTATATGGAGGTATCAGTGCTCTGTGTTGGTGCTATTGAGAGGAAACAAGGGCTGCTATGATTATCATTTCGTGGAATGTTAGGGTTTCCGGAGACACTGAAAAGAGGAGAGCAATTAAAGATCTTGTTTTGTCCTCCTCTTATGACATCATCCTTGTACAAGAATCAAATATTGCAGCACCTTCACCAGCTTTCTTAAGTTCTATGGTTGGTTCTAAATTAGATAGTTGGGCACATTTGGATGCTATCAGCTCAGCCGGACGAATTCTAATGGGGTAGAACTCCAGGATGTTTGATCATAGAAACTCTATTACAAGAGAATACACACTCACAGTTGAACGGTATTGCATGGCGTTGAAGACAAGTATTTATGTAACAGCTATTTATGGTCCTCGTGATAGGGACAAGAGGGATGTATTCTTTCAAGAATTGGTTAATATCAAGAGCACTTTGTCAGGGCCTTGGCCTGTTGGTGGTAACTTCAATATTACTAAATCTTGTGATGACAGAAAGGGCAACCAACAAAGCATCAAAGATAATTTATTCTTATGGACTTCATATTCTCACTAACCTCGTTGATTTTTATCTTAAAGGAAGAAACTTTACTTGGAGCAATAGAAGAGATCATCCCTCCTTAGCAAGGCTAGATAGATTCCTTCTTTCTATAGAATAGGAGGGTTTGTTTCTAGCTTCGATGCAGAAAGCTCTTTCTAGCTTCACCTCCGATCATGTGCCAATAGCCCTTGAATGTAATACCAAATTTTATTTAGCAAAAATTTTAGGTTTGAGTCTTGGTGGCTTAAGGAATAAGATATAGATGAGGTGGTTACTAGCATTTGGAGAAGTATACAGGAGAATTCCAATACTGTAGCAGATTGGATGGATAATTTGAGAAAACTCAAGATCCTCTACGATGCGCCTTTTGCACTATAGAGTATTGTAGCATCATGGATAGCTGTCATGTCATCCATCTTAGAGATAGATAGTTATTGTTTGTTTAGGACATGTATCCTGTATGGCATTAAGCATGGCTACTTTGATTTCCACAACAAATAGCGACTGTCTATCTCTGAGATAGATGATGTGGCAGCTATCTTATGTAATACAGTACTTTGCAGTGCAAAAGATGCATTGCAGAGGATTCAAACTTATTGAACATATAAAAAAAAGGAGATGCTGAGGATTTGGATGGAGTTTGGGAAAAGGAGGATGCAGTCCTCGAGAACAACGAATAGTGGAGAGGGCAAAGAAGAGGGCATAAATGGAGCTTAAGGGCTAGAAAAGAGATGTCATGGTCAGATGTAGCATCAGCAAGGGCATGCCAGTATAGGACTGAAGCTGTGGCAAGTTGGAGCACGAGGGATTAAAACTTTAGAAGCCTTTATTAATTGTATGTAAGATTTGGAATCTTAAATTTTCCATGTGCCATGAATAGGTATACTGTCATAGGTTTTTGCTTTATTCCCTACACAGGGAACCTAACCCATGACAGATAGGTTTGATTTAATATAATTTTCTAGTCAAATCAGATCAAGAATGATTCATATAAAATTATAAATATAGTAAATATTTAATTACATAAAACATCTATGTTTATGTTTATTATTAAATAGAAGAAAATATATTCGTTCCTCTCTTTATATCTTATTTGTCTATATCTTACTCTCTCCTATGCATCCAAGTTGAACTCTATCTATAAAAAAATTCTTTGTCCATCTGTTATCCATTTAAATTTAATATCATGATCTACCTTCAAGATCCATATTTTTGTGAAAGCCACAAAGAATATATCAAATTACTTCAACCATTGAGGATAATAAGCTAAAACCACTTTCTCCATGCTATAGTTGTCTCTTAATGTATGGTTATTTATTGATACTAAATTATCCTACAAATATTGGTGGTCACTTGTTTAAATTGGTTAAATTTTAATTGATGAAAAACTAAATCCATCCTTTATTTAAATTTCAAGGTTTGGCAATAATATACATGTCTGCCTCTTAGATTCCACAAAACTATTACTTTTTAATTTAATAGTTCAATAATTTGAGGCTACAAGAGGTCTTATTAACTAATCTTCTTCATCTTCCCTTTTTGACTTCCATCACTTCAAAACAACTCGAAATACTTTATCATTCCCCGATGGCTAGAAACAAATCAATTGATTCACCTTTTCAACCTACTATCTTGGTACACCAATTTATTGAAATAGCAATATTATTTTAGTAGTATATATAGAAAATGCCAGTGATTTCAATTTTTCAATATTTTATAATTTTTTATCAAAATTGATGATTTAATATTTTTAAAATAATAATAATAAATATCATATTTATTGCAGCAGCATATGATAGTTATATGTCGATAATAGGCAACTGCACATTCTCTATTTTATTTGAAAAATGCTCTTGCACTTGTCCATGCTCGAATTTTTGTGGGAATAGTTGGATCCAGTTTTGTTAAGGCAGCGTAGTCCAATTTTTGAGGGAATATGCAACTTGTGTCTCCTGTGCTTCCCCTATCTGATGCTCATCTACAAGGCCTCCAAGCCATCACTCGCTGCCTATCATGAAGATCCGGCATCCGACTTCTCTGAAAAGTATTCTTCATCCAAATCCTCCCACCTTGATGCTGCCATCCACTATTCAATTCAGATGGTCCACTCCAATCTCTTTGTGCTCACCATGATGCCCATTCACGCGCGCAGCCTCCAAGTTCTCAATCGTCTGCCTTGGATCAAAACCTTAGCATCAGGAAAGCCATATGCTGCTCTACCCATGCATCCACTCCTCATGCTTTCCTTCGAGAATTAATCTTGCCTTCTCCTCCTTCAAACCCTCCCACCTTGTTGCCACCACCAATGAGATCAATTCAAACTGTCTACTCTATTGGCCAAATCTTTCTAGATAGCTGTCTAGATTGATGACCGCATCAGTTTCATTGTTGGAGGCCACCCTCAAGAGTGATTGAAACCTCTCTTTTACCATGTTCACTGAATACGTTCACTATGATTTATAGAGATTTATTTGTTCATATATAGTTAGATTTACAGGAATTTCTTTCACCAGCCATAAAGTATTTTATTGATTTTATTGGTTTCCAAGATATGCTTGGCCTACTTTAGTTTGAACATCCAAGATTCATCTATTTCAATGTATTTGCGAGAGGTACTTTTTTTCCCCTATTCTTGAGGGTTATATATTAACATCACATTGCCCTCTAGCTTATCTTCTGGCCTTTGGTGTGGCTGTGGGGATGGATGCTATTGAAAAGATCATAAAAGTATCAGAAGTAAACAAAAGAGAAATAGAGCAAGCCAAAGTTGGAGTTTGAGTATAGTGTAGCAGTGATAGTGCAGAATAGAGGCATACAAGAATGCACTTGATCTCCAATATGTATTGTTTTGCTCGGGAGCCTTGTTGGCAACTAGATTTTCCTATAGGTTAGTTTATTTGAAACTTATTTCTATTCCATCAGTGCCAAAAGGATAAAGTTTCAGGTCTAGAAATCTCCATAACATTGTAGCTTCATTGGTTCAATGAAGCTGTATGAGGTGCATCATTTTTTGCTATCATCTGTGAGGTCTAGAAGAGAAAGGGTTCGAGCTGTACATTATGGTTTCTTTTATTTATGCTCTAATTATATTTATTGTAGACTGCACTTATCTAGTTTTTTATTGTTCTGATCAAATTTTGTTCTAAAGTTGACAGTGATCTTTTTCTTTCTTTTCTTACATTACTTGCGAAAACTTTCCACAGCATATTGTTTTTTGATTGATAGTTAAATAATTAGAAGCACTTAATTAGAAGCTCTTTTAAGGAGGCTAGAGATCCTCTTTTCTTTTTTTTGTGCAATAGTAAACCATGAGATAACTATCTTTGAATTTGGAGAATGAAGAATGCATGTTCACTTGCAATAGCATAGCGAAACTAAAGCTTTGTGCCAGAATTCCTTCAACTAGCTAGTGTTTATTTATAACAACTTAGTACCTGACCCAAAGATTAGCCTGAAGGTATTATTTGAATTTTTAGTCTATATAAGTACCTAAAATCTTTTTAACAAATAACCAATATGGGCCAAATACACACTTGCATAGGCTCTCACATACTCCCCATGCTTAAGTCCCAATATCCTCGCTAGACTAAGAGTCTAAATCCATATATTCATTAATAAAAATTATAATCAATCTATGGTCAGTCCCAATGAACTCATGTTGTAGTATCCTCTAGTCCACATAGGTTATGAGTTGGATCGATTTTATATCATTTATCACAATTTAGGATCTCATTCAAAAAGACTAGCCAGAAGATGTTATTTAGGTTTCTTAGTCATGTATAAGTATCTAGGATTTTTTCAATAAATAATCGATGTGAAGCTAAATATACGCCTTCTGGATCCTTACTGTTAGATGCATGTCCTAGAAGTCAATCAAACTAATATATATTTTATTCTAAATATAATTTTATATTTGATATTCATTATTATTAATAAAATTTGATTATTTATTCCATTCATATTGTGCATGTGTCCATGAATCATCCAAAGAATTAATAAGATGATAACACATATTTTTAAGAGTTAAGAATTTGAAGTATGTGTTATTGATGATTAATTCTAAACTGCTCGTGATCGATGGATCATCATAGAGATGGAGATTGATCCAGATATATTGATGCACAAATCACTTTCTTTTAGGATAGATGAGTCTCAAGTCTATAGTGTAGGGACACTGGAGCGAGAGTGTAGATGGCTGTTAGAGAAAAGGATACTGAGCATGACCAACATGAGAAGTTACTTAGATGTCTACTCATTCGTTAGTGACTTGCTGCTCGATACTACAGTAGTATAACTAGTCTTTTGATCTGCGATGCCTCAGCTATTCATAATAGAGTTGCTGTAGTTTGACTGTACATACACTTGATCTCCAAGCTATATGGATTCTTGCAATGCATGTTGACTGCAGTAGGTTTATTGTAGAAATAGGATGTGTACCTATATAGAATCTATCATCCTTGGTAGGTAAGAAAGTTAGTCCTATGTGATTTATAAGATCGAATTCAGAAGATCTTGATCAGGATAGTATGAATATAAAAAAAATTTCATAGTTTTCGCATCAGAAACTTGAGTCGAACAGACTTGATATATGACAGACGATGGGGTTTAATAACAAATCTATAATCTTCATCTTGTTAGAATTAGTAATAAAGGAATGTATCATATGATAACTGCACCTAGAGATTCATCTAGTTTATTCTGCTGGAATGTCATTACATATTGTTAGGTGTCACTGGTGGATTGTGAGACTTATAAGAATTATTTTGATGATTAATAATTTTTATTGAGTGAGTTAGAATTATTCTAATTCATTGAAAGAGATTTCAATGATATTCATAATGAAGATCACAATATATGTCACTACCAGATAGAATAGAACTTATGGGATTACACACAAAAGAGAATAAATCAAAGATTTAAAATTGGGCTTAAAAAGTCCTAATCGGATAGGGATTTATGAAATCTTAAAGAATTTTGAAATACCTTGCTGACACATGGTTAAACCTTAGATTCCCCATATCATCAGGAGTCCTTATTCGATAAAAATTTATTTTTATTTATTTTGAGCATGCATCCAATTATTAGTTGTGTCAAGAGAGGGTACCATAAGCCTGAGTCCTTCTCAAATTAGGATTTGAGAAATTAAGAGGATTTGACTAAATCAAAAGGTTTGATTTGGTCAAAGCTTTACGAGACTTGTACTCCTTGTTGGTTTAAGATTTGATCTCACAATCAAAACCCAATCACATGAGGACTCACACCCACTTGTATCTCTTTATTCCACATCATATTTTCAACTGATTTCAGATTATAACATGGAGAGGGGAGAGAGTGCTAGGTGCTTCAGGAGCAGAAGGACTCTTGCTCCTCTTGGATCCTAACGCCCTCTTATTGTTGTCGCCCCAACTCCACGTGAAAGTGTTTCACGTGGAGAAGGATTTTGTGCACCCAATGATAGCTCCAACACCCCTCTTTCCTTACATGATAAGGATTTTAATCTGGTGGGATTCTTGGATGCCCAAGAGTCAAAGACGTGAGGGTTTTATCCCTTTAAAAAGGGCTGTATGGTGTGGCATTGGATTGGAAGAAAGAAATGGATTAGATCTCTGATTTTCTAGTGCCTCCTCTCATCCTCTCTCTCTCTCACCTATAGTTGGTTAGGAATTTTTCTTTCTTTTTTATTTAAATTTGGTGATCAAACGTTGACGCTCGATGAAAGGCTACGAAGAGAAAAATCTACATACTGATTTTCTTGAGAAGAAAATCAAATCTACTTGGGAAGAATCTTTGATCTTTCCTGTGTAGATACCTATAGAAATCAAACACTTGTGCAACTTTAAGAAATCAGAAAAAAGATATCCATGATCATTAGATGAAGAACTATCTGTACAAAGGTGAAGACCTAATTTTCTTTTCTTAATCTTAACCTAAGCAACTATGAGGGATTCGGGGTTGATTCGAAGTGAAATCTTACGTCATATTAATCTAAAAATATATTTTTTTGATGTGTTTATGATCATAAAATTTTAAATTCTATTGCACCAATCAACCTCAATTTTTAACACTTACATACTCCTCACATTTAAGCCCTAACATCCTCACTAGGCTAAAGGTCCAAATCTATATCTCCATTTATAAATACCATTATTAGCTTGTGGTTAGTCCCAATGAATCCATACTTTAGTATCTCCTAATTTACATAGATTATGGACTGGATCAGCTTTGATACCACTTGTAGCAATCCAAAATCTTATCCAAAAAGATTAGTCAGAAGATATTATTTAGATTTTTAGTTTGTATAAATATCTAAGATATTTCCAGTGAATAATTGATGTGGGATTAAATATACATCCTCATGGGTCCTCACATTACTTCTACAGGCTTCTCCAAAAATTGGGAATGTTACAAAAGCCTACAAACCCAAATCATACACCTCGACATTTGTGAAATCATGACTTTCAACCCCGAGTCAGAGAAGGCTTTACGCAATCTAAATTTCAAAGATCAATGATCGTGCTGACTAGGAGGTGCATCCAACCAACATGGACATGTGAAGATTTACTTCTAAGATGGATCTATAAATTCTAGATGTCTTAGACTACTTTGCTGATAGTATATATTGATGGGTTAGCTGAACATGTTTTCGGATATCTCAGATGGCTCGGGATAGGGTACAACTATAACAATCCAAGATCTCATCCAAAAGGCTAGTCAAAAGTTTCTTTAGATTTTTTAGTCCTGTATAAGTACCAAAGATCTTTTCAATAAATAATTAATGTGAAACTAAATATATATCTGCATGGATTCTCATATACTCTTTCCATTTAAGCCCTCGCATTCTTGCTAGGCTAGGAGTCCAAATCTATGCATCCATTTATAAACATTATGACTAGCTTGCGGTCAGTTCAACGAACCTGTATTGTAATATCCCCTAATCATCACGAGCTATGGGTTGGGTCAACTCTAATATCATTTGTAACGACTCAGGACCTCATCCAAAAAGACTAGCGAAAAATATTATTTGGATTCTTTGATCCTATATAAATACTTAAGATATTCTCAATAAATAACTGATATGAGACTAAATACATGACCGCACGAGTCTTCACAATAACATTAGTTATGTTTTATTGATCTTATAATATGACCACATGCTCTGTTCTCCCTAGAAAGCTTTTGTGTTGTTGAGTTTGCAGTTATTATTTTCTTATTAGCTTAAGGATGATGATAACTGTGTATTTATTAGAAAGGTATATAAGAGTGTAGTGCTTATATGCCAGCTTTGCATTATAAGCAGTTGATTAATTGGTGTATGTTCGAACTTGTGATGAGATAACTACTAAGAAGGCATGATGATACAATGGTTCAATTCCAGCTTCAATTGAATTGTAAGGCTGTGAATTATCTTCAAGGCTCTTGAGGAAGACCCTTCTTGTGATGATGTTGGTGTGGGATCAAGTGTTGTTATATCTTGCACGATGTAATTTAGCTTTCATCATTCTATGGATATGTTGTGGCCCTTCTATGACCCAGATCATCTTGATCTTGCCTTATTTAGTGCTAATGAAATGAGAGGTGGTTTTCATCATTTATTTAGAAAAAAGATAGGTCAGTTTGAAGTTACATCATCTTTATCATCATTATTGTCCTACCACTAAAGGGATATTTGTGATATATCATGATTATATGTTGAACTAGTGATAGATAATGGCCATGGATTGCTTCACATGACTAGTAGAAATAAATACAAAAAGATTAAAAATCTATAGACGATGGATCTTGACTTATATATTATTTTGCCTACAACCGCTCTACCTAATTTTTTTATATTGGACAATATGTCTGGTCAAAAATCTTTTCTGAAAAGAAATTATCAATTTGATTGACTTGCTTTGGGATCCAAATGATGAAATTTAAACTTGTTCGCTTAGTGCATTGCATCTTTTAAGAAAAGATGTCACGTCATAGAGCTCAAGAAGCTATCTAATCTTTTTTTAAAAAAAAAGATTATCTCAATCAAGTGTTATACAATTAAGTTATGACTTTTTGAAGTTTGGCTCACATTTCAGCTTCTCAATATGGCAGAACTCACTCCTGAATCCTATCCATCCTACATGTGGTTTCAAGGTGATTCATACTGAGTTTGATAATCCTTATGGATTAGTTAGTGAACCAAACAAGGTCAAGGTTATAAAGTTGAAACAACAATATATGATATAGCCATTTTCACCGTTTCCTGTGAAAGTATAAAGCTCTATGCTAACCAGTTGTCAAAATTAATGAACTGTCATTAACATCAATGGATCACAGCATGCTTAGACTCATATGCTCTCAATTTTTCCACCATCAACAATCAAACAACAAACACAATCATGTAGTTGTTAATGGTCTTACATGGTTGTAAAATCTTGTTACAAGAGTAAACAATTATCAATCAACTAACAAGAGTATATAAAATTATTTTATAATGTATGAAAAGAAAGACTACCATGACATGACATGACTAGAAGGTGAATTCCATAGTACATACATATGATAGGTGGTCCAATAAGATGCTACAGTTTAAGCAAATGATATATAGAAATAACATTCAATACAATTCTTTTACAGAACACATCTTTTGCATCACCTTCCTCTTTCTTTCATTTTTTTTGGTGCTACCTAGCATGGGCCATCCTCCATGTTGGTGGAAGCATAGGCCTTGAGTATTGATACTTCTTGCCTCCCAATATGGTAGTCCCATATTGAGAAATTAGTCTTGTTGCCCAAGAACATCTTGATACTTCTTGCCTGCCAACATGGTAGTCGCACATTGAGAAACCAATTCTTGTCACTTGGGAACATCTTCATCTTTTGTTGTTGGCTTAAATGATCCTTTGGTTGATATCATTCTCGTGACAAGGCCTTCTCCTACTATTGATGTTGAAGTAAAGGTCATTATCATCCTTAATTGCTTCATTTAGCATAAAAGTTTTGCCAATAGGCGTGAAATGAAAGCTTGTTTTCTTTATTCTACCCTTTGACCTCCCTTTAGTGATTGGTTCAATACAATTCATCTTGGTCGATACGTTGGGCAAGACATGTCACTTTTAGATAATCATCGACATTGTAATATCTACATCTTGCCTACTAGTTGATATAAATTAATATATCTCGATATGTCGAGTGATATGATATGAAATATTAGCCAAGACTTCCTAATATACTATTAATATTTTAAATTTGATATTTTAACTATTAAATCTTAAATTACTGTTATAATGTGGAAGTTAACTCAAGATTTTATTTAATAAATATCTCAAAAACCTCATTTCTATAATATCAATCATGATCTTTGAGACCTCTATATTTTCTTATTTTGTTGAACTTCCTTACTCAGTAACCAAGATCTGGATTCATCTTGGTATTTGCACCCTCCTTGATGATTGTTAAAATATTTGTGGAAGAAGGGGATAACAAGAGAGAGAAAGAAGACTTTATTATCTATGTTTCAATTTTATTTGATAAATCTTAGGAGTTATTTATACTAGTATATAGACTCCATACAAGAAAATAATATAGGCTGATAGAGGATCATGCCAACAAAGAAATCATTATGGATTGATTTGTGATCCCTAAAATCAGGCGATCATGCTAATAAAGAAAATTATTGTGGGTTTATATGTGATCTCTAAAATCGTATATGCAAGGCTTGTAAATAGACTCCATCACTCAAACTCAATGCTCAAGCCTCCAATGTTATACATCCTATGACTCTAGAAGAAAATAGAGAATTGGGGGTATGAATCCCCATATACTCACACCATTATAGTAATATAACTCAAAAATAATAAATAAGCAGTATCAAAGAGAAAATATAATCCATGAAATCTCATATCATGTTTCCAATATAACTCAATAGTGATATAAATATATATTATAAATCATGTATTATTACAAATCCATCATAAATAGCACCAATAGGTTCATGTGACTTATGAATTCATATTTCATTAACATGATCAAAATCAATAGTTGTCTTTCAGGTTTAGACTAACCACAGTCATACTTTGGTCTATGACTAGCAAACTATAATCCTCACTTCAACTCATGGTGGCAAATCAAAATATCCATGTTTCGGCTTGTGGTAGCAAATCAAGATATCTGTATTATAGCCCATAGTGCCAAATCAGAGTATCATGGTTTGGCCTATTACCGGCAACCACGACATCACGTTTTGGCTTGTGATCGGTAGTCTACATTATGGCTCGTCTAAATCATCTTATACAATCAATAAATCATTTAATAATTTTGTATAAAATTTTTTGCTCAGTTTCAAAACATCCGATATCTCATTACCAATAACAAAAATAATCAACATGTGATATATATATCATAAAGAATCATATATTCAATGTAAAGTCAGAAATCATCATGGATGGTATAAAATATATATACAAGTAATCATGTAAAGGATTCTTTATCTCTACCGATTTTAAACTCAAGTATAGTGATTGATCAACTCCTCGATACATTATTGTGTAAACAGTTACACCTCTATATAATTAGAGTCAAACATAAAAATCATAGATGATTAGGAACAGTTAAAAATGACTATAATATTACAGATCCAAGACCTCTCTGAGGGTTAATTGGTCGATTTGAGTTTATCTAGGTATCTGGATCCTTTATTGATCCATAGGATTTCTAGAAATAAGAGTATAGAAGAGAGAGAAAGGGAAGAGAGTGATTTATTATTATTATTATTATCTTTTCTTTTCTTCTCTAACTCTCTCTCTCTCATTTTTTTTCTTTCTTAGCTACAAAAATAGGGGAAAAGCCGACCATCTTCCATGGCTGTGACCCTCAATGACAGTGACCCTGATGGCTCTGACAGTGGTGTCTTTGGCCTTGAGCAACCAATCCGTTGATGGTGGTCGATCTAGTGGAAGAAAAGAAGAAGAAAAGAAAGAAAACATAGGAAAGAAAGGGCATCAAATTTTTCATCGATTATGGTGATTCACTGGCTAAATTCAGTCAAAAATAATGTCTCAAAACCAGAAAGAAGGAAGAGAAAAAGAACAAAGGTTGTTACCTCAACTTCAACAAGGTGTCGCAATTGAATTCAGCTATGGAATCCCCACAAAATCCTCATAGAAAAGCTTAAAATATTGGCTCAATTCAAAGGACTTGAAGATGGATGCAAGAGAGGGGTGAGGATCAATTTTCATAGCCAAATTAATCGATGGTTAATTGAGTGAGAAAATGGAATCCTAATTCCCTCCACCCACCTAAATCGGGAGGAAGTCAAAACTCCTTCTAGAAGTTCAATTCTTGCCTTTTTTTTCCTTCTTTTCCATGCTCTATGATTCATGCAGGAGAAAGTTTGGGCTTTTGGAGTCTTTTGAGCCAGTTGATAGATCGGGTCCTTGCATTCTCTCCCCTTAAAATAATTTCATTTTCAAAATTAATATATCACAAAGCCCAAACTTTGAGGGTACACAATTTTATTTTATTCTCGAGCTTCTAAGTAGTCTTCTTCACTCAGAAGAAATTTCAATTCTTTATCATAACACTCTATGAATTATCCCTAACATTATCGACCAAATTCAAATATCTTTGGCCACCACATTTCATTGTGGATTCTGATCTAAACCCACTAAAGTTACATAGGTTCACTAAATAACTTTCGACCAAAATGCCACTTTGCGTTGAAAATTGGAAAGATCCAAAATGACTCAAGCCTAGGTCAGACCCAACTAATCATATTTTGAGACAGAAAGATCTAGCCTTCTATACTCAACCTTATAAATCATTTCTCATCATAGTCCCTAGCGATTTTAAATCAATGCTTTGATACCCTTCTATCATGCACTGAACCTACCACTTGGGTTGAACATATGACATGGCCATATGAACCCTAGAGCGATGCCTAAAGATCATACAAAGACTATAAAATGACTCCATCACTCAAACTCCACTTTCAAAGACATCCAATGCTATGTGTCCTACAACTCTGAAAGGAAATAGAGAATTGGGGTGTACACTTTTGTTGGAATTTGGCACCCCGAATTTGATCCACAGTAGGAGAAAAGCCTAAAATGGAGAAACCCAGATGTGAAGAGCCCATGAAACGCACCCCAGTGGGGCTTGCAGCGCACGGCCCGAGGGGACCTGTAGTGCGGCCTAGGCCACTACTGCATGCTAGGCCAACATGCAGGATGCGCAGCCCAAGCGGGCGCACTGGGCTTGTGTGGGCACGGATGCATGGCCCAGGTCTCTATGTGATGCGGTCCACGATGGATCATGGGAAGGAGTCATGGTCCACGCCTCCTGCATGGACCGCCACGATCTGCAAGCCAAAAATCATGGTCCAGAGGATGATTTGCATGATCCAATAGCATCAAGCATGATCGAGAACTATATTGCGCGATCGAATGGCCAGAAGTGCTTGCAGAAAAGATCGAACAATCAGAAAGGTTGATGAGTCCTTTTGAAAGCAGGAATTCAATCTGGAGTGAATTTTGGGCCTATAAAAGAGATCTGACAGACTATGGAGAGTTGCGCATCTTAGTGAGGGTCAGAGAGAGACCATGGCATCCTGAGAGTACTGACGTGGGCATCAGAAGCAGCTCGGTATGTGCAGCTGCAGAGGCTGCCGAAAGTATCCTGGAACGACCGTAGGAGTGGCCGTGAGTATAAGGACAAAGGCTAAGGTATGATGTAGCAGCTGAGAGTATCATAGGAAGCATCCAAAAGCATCAAGGACTGTGGCATGGCAGGCCTGTGGGATGGTCTCCTTCGGATTTTATGAGAATTTTGTGAGGGTGTGCTTCTTATTAAGAGAGAGGTTGGTGTATGAGAGTTGAGAGTGTGTGATCTCCTCTTGTACTTATTAGTTTCTCTCATAGTGAAGCTTGCATGCCTCATGGAGGTAAGTTTTAGGCTGATCTACATATTTGATTGTATCTTTTATTTTATCTTTTCTTCTTTTAGTGCGGTGTCAACACTGTCACCGGTATTGAGATCTTGGAGGGGATCCATATTCCATAACTTGTGAGAGATCCTCCCCAACAAGTGATATCAAAGCTTCAACAATTGCTATCAGAGCCAGATGATACCAGAGAGCTAGGTGATACCAAAGAGCTAGCTGGTACCAGAGTGCGTGTTGTCTAGATTGTAGCAGTGTTAATCAGGACTGTAGAAGATGGAGAAGACATGTACAATCAAGGAGGAGATCAACCATCAAGGGTTGATCGATGCTCTCTTATGTAAAGAAGAGCTATCTATGATGGAAGATGCTGATGGAAGTCCAGTGCGAGGTAGAGCTCCAGATAGAGATGGATCGGGCATGAGACAGGAGACTCGAGAGGATGATAAGCGACGTTGTCAGGAGGCTACCCCGAGCAGATCTCAGATCATGCAAGATGGAGATGGAATCGAGCGGCTTGACTCGACTCCCATATTTGCTCATCCATGACTAGCAGACATATATCCCAAGGTATGGAGGCGAGAAGATCCAAAAGCTCTCAAAGTCAAGTGGAGGCCGAATGTCGAGTCGAGATGGAGATTATTAGGATTTGACACATCGAATTCAATCCACAACAGGAGAAAAGTCCAAAATAGAGAAACTCAGATGCAAAGAGTCCATGAAACACAGCCTAACGGGGCCTACAATGCGCGATCAAGGCCGCTACTGCGTGCTGGGCCAGCATGGGTGTGCGAACGCATGGCCCAGGTCTCCGTATGACATGATCCATGGTGGACCATGGGAAGGAGTTGCGGTACATGCCTCCACATGGACCGTCGTGGTCTACAAGCCAAAATTACAGTCCAGAGGAGGATTTGTGTGATCCAATGTTATCCAGCATGATCGAGCATTGTATTGCATGATCGGATGGCCAGAAGCGCTTGCAGGAAGATTGAATGGTTTGAGAGGTTAATGAGTCCTTTTGAAAGCAGGAATTCGATCTAGAATAGGTTTTGGGCCTATAAAGAGTCCTGATGGATTGTGGAGAGTTGCATGTCTCAATGAGGGTCAAAGAGAGACCGTGAGCATCTTGAGAGTGTGGGAGAGGGCATAGAAGCAGCTTGGCATATGCAGCTACAGAGACAACCAAGATTGTCCTAGAATGATCGTGGGAGTGGCCATGAGTGTAGGAGCAGAGACTGAGCCATGATGTAGCAGCTGAGAACATCACAGAAAGCATTCAGGAGTATCGACGACCTGAACAGCAGGCTTATGAGAGGGTCTCGTTGAGATTTTGTGAGCGCTTTGGTGAGGAGTGTGCTTTTATTGAGAGAGAGATTGGTGTATAAGAGTTGAGAGTGTACGATCTCCTCTTATACTTGTTATTTTCTCTCGTAGTGAAGCTTGCATGTCCTATAGAGATAAGCCTTAGGTTGATCCATATATTTGATTGTGTCTTTTATTTTATCTTCTTTTTTTTTTATTGTGGTGTCGACATTATCACCGGCATTAAGATCTTGGATGGAGGGATCCGTATTCCACACTCGTGAGAGGTCCTCCCCAACAAGTGGTATCAGAGCCTCAATAGCTTTATTACCTAGTAAGAATCCCTATACACTCACATCAATTTAGTTAAATAATTCAAAAAAATAAACCAATATTAAAGAGAAAATATATATCCTAAAATATCATATCCAGTATCCAATTTGACTCAATAGTTAGATAAATATATCACAAATCATGTATTATCACAAATCCATCATATATATCACCAGTAGATTCATATAACTTAACATTTATATTTCATTAACATAATCCAAAGCAATAGTTATTTTTATTTTGGACTAACTACGATCATGCTTCGGTCTGTGACTAGAAAATCATAAATCATGCTTTTGCATGTCATGACAAATTATAATATCCATGCTTTTCAACATATGGTAGCATATCATGAAATCCATACTTCGACCTGTGGTTGCAAATCAAGATATCTACAGTTTGACCTATGGTGGCAAATCAGGATGTCATGATCACCTTATGATCGGCAATCTAAGATTTCATGCTTCAGTCTGTGACCAACAATCTACATCATGGCTAGTCAAAATCTTTTTATATGATCAATAAATCATTCAATATTTTTTATTAATTTTTTTGCTTAGTTTCAAAACATCTAATATCTCATTATCAATAATCAAAATAGTCAACATGTGATACATATATCACAAAGAGTCATATATTTTAATGTAAAGCCAAAAATCATCATGCATAGTATAAAAATATATATACAGGTGATCATATAAAGAGATCCATATTTCTACTAATTTTAGACTCAAGTACAATAATTGATCAACTTTTCAATATCTTCTTGTGTGGATAGTTGACCTCTACATAATCAAAGTTAAACATAAAAAAATCATAGATGATTATGGCTAATGGAAAACAACCATAATATTGCAGTTTCAGGACTCTCCTAGGGTCAATTGGTTGATCTGAGTTACCTAGGAATCTGGACCTTCTATTGATCCATAAAATTTTTAGAGAGAGTGTAAAAGAGAGAGAAAGAGAAAAGGGTAATTTATTATTATTATTTTATTTTATTCTTTTCTTCTGTCTCTCTTTCTCTTGTTTTCTATTTTTTTTGCCATGGAAAATAGGGGGAAAAGGCCCACCATTTCCAAGCCCACGGCCCTTAACGGCAATGACCTCAATTGCTCCGATGGTGGTCACTTCAGCCCTCAGCAACCAAAGGAAGGCCATTTCCAACGACAACGACTAGTTTGATGGAAGAAAAGAAGAAGAAAAGAAAGAAAACTGAGGAAAGAAAGGGCATTAGTCACTACCAGAAATAAGATAATTGGCTATGCAAAAAAAGTGTAGCTAAATCTTAAAAAAGCATCACAAAAAATAACTATCAATGTAAAATGCATCGGTAAATAAGCATCAGTAATAGGGAGGTTGTTGTTTCCATTTATCGATGTTTAATATTTTTCATCAGCAAATATCAGATTTTGCCAATGCTTATAGAAAGCGTCGTTGATTCCTTTTATCTATGCAACAGGAAAGCATCGGCAAAAAGTACTTTTAGCGACACAAAATTAATATCAGAAATAATCAATTTATCTATGCTTGAAAAGCACTGGCCAATATATATTTAGCAATGCAAAAATTATGTCAAAAAAAGTTTCAGTTTACTTATGCTTATTAAGTGTCACCAAAACTATTTTTTGTAATGCTAATTTTACATCGAAAAATCTATTAGCGATGCCACTTGATCATCGGTAAATGTTAAATAGCATCGTTAAAGGATGTGATGGAAGCCGGAGTGTGACGGGGTTTTGTGTCACCAAAGGTCTTTGCCTATGCTTAATTTACGTTGCTAATATCCTTGTTTGGCAATGCAAAACAGGTATAGGCAAAATAGCAACTCAAATTAGCATCAGTAACTGTTCCATAGCATCGCTAATAGTGGCAGGTCGGCATCCCCGCATGTCCTTTGGTGACACTACAAAATATTTACCAATACTAATTTACATCGCTAAATGGATTTACCTACGTTTGTCTTGTGATGCTAATTATCCTTTTAACAAAAAAAAATGATTGCCTTCATGACAATTTTTTATAATTTTTTTGTAAACCTATAGGCTAACAAATATATATAAATATATACAATATATATACTACCTTCTTCATTCATTCATATGCTAGAATCAAATTCATCTCACTTTAACAATGACACATTATATATATATATCAAAATATTATGCTCATTTTTACAACCACACATATAGCAAAACAAATATATATACAACTATATAAAATGTCATAAAAATATATACATCCATACAAATAAACTCCATATGCCAAGCAGTATCACAGACCTACAATAGATTAAAAAATAAATTAACAAACTAATTATTTAATAATAATAAAAATATATATTAAAATAATATAAATAATACCGATCATAGGAGGATACACATCATCATCATCATCGATGGAGTCATCATCATAGGCATCAGTAGGAATGTCGAGAGTCAGTGAGGGAGGCATGCGGCGATATAGCTCATCGGGAGTCGGTGGGGGAGGCATGTGGCAATATATCCAGAGAACAGAGGGGAGATAACTATTGAATACTACATAACAAATAAATATCGATTAATAATAATAATAAGATTAAAGCTTTTTCAAAATGCTCAAAAATAGAACATCCAATATCCGATCTCAATCAGGATCGTCTCTTGAATGGGAATCTATGGCTCAATGCAATTTGACTACCATCTCTGAACATACATTAAGGGATGGATTCCTAATTTATCAAAAAAAGATAACTCTGCATTGAATTTTTTTTACAAAAATTTCAATAGAGTTTTCTCTAAAATATAGATATTTTTTATATTAAATAATAACAAGTAAAAGCACACAAAATAGCACACAAAATATTTAAATTATAACAAGCCAAAGTAATGTGCATTATGCTAGTGGAATAATTAAATTAAATATTTTGAAGGACTATAATCAATTTATAAACTTCAGCAGGAACTAAACAGTAATATAAAAAATTTTATGCAATAAATTCCACAACAGAGATTAAACTGTAAATAATTGAGGATGAGATCAAATATTACAATCTACAGGGCCTAAAATGCAAAAGTGCCACATAACCTAATGAACCAAATCAGGTTCAGATTTTGGATTGAAACCCAAAATCCAAAACCCATTTGGCCCATAGGCTGGGCCAGCCCAGCCCATTCAGTCCATGGGCCCACCCTCCTGTCAGTGCTCCCTTACATTCTTCAAAATTATGTTTTAAAAAATAATATTTTATCATTATTTAAAATCTAATTATTTTTATTATAATAATAATTATTTTAAATAATTTATTTATTATCATTATTATTTTTTAATACTTATTATTATTTTTATTAGTAAATTATTAATTTTAAATATAATTTTTAAAATAATTCTTTATTTTTTCCTTCCTTCTCCTTCCCCCGCATGCCATAACCCCCCGGCCCCCCGGTCGTTCGCCCCCAGCCCATCGGCCATCGCATCTCCGGCACTGCCCCCGACCTCCGACCATCCGCGCCAGCCCTTGCATTGGCCCCTGGTCCCCCAGCCTGCCTTCGTGCGACTAGCCCCCCCCCTCTGCTCTCGTCCGAGCCCCGACGGCCGTCCGTGGCAACACAACCCCCCTCGTCCTCTGCCCCGACCACCCGCACTGCCTCCCGACCCGTCACCACCACCCCCACCCTCGATGGTGCCTCTCTACCCCACCCCACTCGCATAGGGTGTCGGGCCCACTCCGCTTGCAGCCCCACCCCTGCGGCGCCCTCCGCCTCACCCGGCCCGTGGGTCCATGCCGGTCACCATCGCCCCCATCCCCACCGCACCCCGCTAAACACTCCCCTCCCTCTACTTCCTCCTTGCCCGGGAACACCCCCTGCTCCTCCCCTCCCTGTGGGGCCAAAAAAAAAAATTTACCTTTGAAAGTCGACGATGGCGGCGGCAATAGCAATGACAATGGTAGCGACAGCGGCAACAGTGATGACGACCGATGGCGAGACAGGGAGTGAGAGAGCTGAGGGAGAGGGAGGGAGAGACGGAAGTGGAGAGAAGGGTGGGAGTGGGTTCGGTGGGGAGATGGGTTCCGTCGGGAGATAGGAGGGTGGGGCGGAAGATGAAAATGCACGGAGGAGGGAAGTGGAGAGAAGGGTTTTGTTTTTTTTTATTTATAAATATTTGCTGACACAAATTTTGCATCGGCAATAAGACTAATTGCCTACGCAAAATTTAATGTTGGAAAATAATATATTTACCTATGTTAAATTAGCGTCGAAAAATATTTTATGAAATTAAAATTAATAAAAATAAACCATTTGTCGATGCTAATTTAGCATAGAAAATTATCCTAATTACCTACGCAAGTCATAAGAGTAGGTAATTAGTATTATTGCCTACACAAATTTTACATTGGTGAATATTTTTTTATTAATTTTTTAATTTTTATAAATAATTTATCATTATCTAAATAGTTGGTATAATTTTAGAATTTAAAGCTCATCTTCATCGTTCATTATCTAAATAATATCGTTAGAGTATCATCACAAAAAATCGTCTCAATCCGGTAGTCCTAGTTATGTCGATCAATAAAATTCGATTTCAATGACCTCGAACGACCGCATGATGATTTGATAAATAAAGACAATCGATGAGTCTGAAATTTGTAAAGATGATCTTGATGATATTTATAGCACAATATCAAAATTTTACTTTAATCGGACATCATTATCATGATCAATTATTTTTGAGATAATTTCGGTTATTAAATAAAAATGAGTTATCAAAAGGCCATATTGCATCCAATTAAGATGATTTTTTAGATAAATGATCTTTGTTACTATTTTATTTTTATACGGTGATGATCATAAATTTAAATCATGTGTATATGAACCATTCACGTTAAGCAGATCTTATAAAAGTACAAGTATAATTACTTAAAGACTTTAAGAATGAGTATCAAAAGACATATAGTTTTGGATCATTCATATACGTACAGTTTAAATTTATGATCATCACTGTACAAATAATGAAAGTAGTAGCAAATATTATTATCTAAAAAATCATCTTAATCGGACATCGTTTGGCCTTTGAATCATTCATTTTTTATTTAACGATTAAAATTATTTCATACTAAATTGATCATGATAATGATATCCGATTGAAGTAAAATTTTGATAGTATGCTATAAATATTATCAAAATTATCGTTATAAATTTTTAGATTCATCGGTGGTCTCTATCTATCAGATCATCATATGGTCGTTCGTGATCGTTGAAATCAAATTTTATTGATCGACGTAGCTTGAGGCAGATTTTATAACGATAATCTAATGATAATTATTTAGATAATAAATAATAAAGATAAATTTAAATTTAAATTATATCAATAAATTATTATATAAAAATTAAAAAAATTATACGGATACCCCCTCAAGTTTACCTAAATTTTACTTGTACCCCTTAAATTTAAAATATCTCAATTAGACCCTCTAAATTATCGAAGTATATCAACGTGCCCCTGCCGTCCATCTTCATTAATGGAATACTATCACATGACCCTCATGTGATGTACTATTTTTTTGAAATGGCAAAATTACCCTTGATTTTGATTTGGAAAATTATACGGACATCCCCTCAAGTTTATCTTAATTTCACTTACATCCCCTCTGGTGCCCTCCTCTACAAAATTTGACTGACGACAATCAAAAACCAGCCTATCGATGGGTCACCGTCATCTCCTTGACGCCAGTCGAGGGTGGTGGGGTGCGGCTGTCACGGGTGAGGGCCAGGGAGGGTGGGCTATTGCAGGAGGGGGCTCGGTGGCGTCGATGGTGGTGTGGCGGTGAGGGAAGAGGAGAAGAGAAGGGGGATGCTATCATGGGGCAGGAGGGGCTGTCGCAGGCCCGAGGGTGGAGGGTCGGGGGAGTAGGGAGCAGTTCACGTCGGGGTCAGAGGAGGGCGGAGGGGGGAGTGGGGGTTTTGCGAAGGAGGCCGGGGGAGGGTGGAGGGGGTAGGGGCGAGGTTCGACGACCGGGGCCGAGGAGGGTGGAGGGGGG
>KE504894.1:267007-291056 GCA_000441515.1 Elaeis oleifera | reverse complement strand
TGAGAAAGGACTTCGGGTTTTAGTTAGAGAGAGAGAGAGAGAGAGAGTTTCGGTTTGCAATCCATTTCAAGGGCAAGCCAGTTTGACCGACAGGCCCCGGTTGACAAAACACACGTGACCCACAAAAGGCAGGCAAGTAGCAAAATAAAATAATAAAAATATTTTTATTCAAATACTAAATATAAATCAAAATAATTATATTAATCATCATTCATGGATTCCATTTCTTTCCCTTTTGACACAAAGAGCCCACCATGTCATAGGAAAGGCATATCCACAGTGACTTAGAAGTTAGAAGTATATGGGAAGTGGGAGGGTCCTAAGCTTTTGGTTGGAGTCCGGTATATTTATGAGATGGAGCACTTCTAATCTACAAGGCTTATCTCACTTTGCCAACCGCTGTATTAATTCCTTTGCAGTTGCCTTAAGTTTTCTATTATCTTGTCATGGATTTATTTTGTGTATAAATATTTGTTAGTTATTTGTTTTGTTTGTTTAAAATGGGGACAGGATTAGGGGCTGTTGGCTAGCTGCAATCATAGGTGATGATAGCTACTGTTATAAGTTGTGGGTGAGGGGGATCATGGCTGCCCCTGGGAATTATATGTGATGGGCGCACTCCTTTCATGCAGTATGTGTTTAATTATTAGTTTAATTATTAGCATTTTATGCATATAGGTCCTTATGGGCATGGTTTTATATAGATGCCCGTCATATTTTGTTATTCCATGAACAACAAATAGTCATAGAGTGCAAGGCCAATAAGAGAGACCGTAGATTGTGAACTATCATGACATTTCTCATTGCATAATTGCATGAGCCCAAAGAAGGAGTTCTTTATACCCAAGATTCCTCATAGAAAAAAAGATAACCAGTCTATGAAAAATTCAAAGGTGATGACTCCAATGTTTTCTTTGCTATTCATATTATTAACTAGTCGAAGATCCGCATATTGCATAGAGTCGGATGTACGAAAATTATTTTTTTTTTAAATCTGATCAGATTGAAAAAATTTATATAAATAATAAAATAATATTCATTCAAATTCTTAGGATCACTTCATATTCTCTACTATCTACATAAATAAATTTTAATTATAAAATATAATAATATCATATATTAATAATATAATTTAATATGAAAAGATATTAGGTTTAATTATAAAATATAATAATACTATATATTAATAAATAATTTAATATAAAGAGGTGTTCTTTTCAGATAGCACAACAAAATTCATTTGAGAAGTTGAGTTGGCAATACTCCAATTGATAAGCTCCATTCCAGTTTCATTCAGATGTCAATGAATTGAAAGAATAAACTATTATAATTATATTTATTAAAAATATATTTTAATTAATCAATTAAACCTATAAACAATCCATGGCACACTCAAGACAAACTTAGTGACATTAGGCAATTACCTAATTAACCTGTATCATAATACATCACATCTCATCAAGCATGACTGCTGTACATTATGCACATTAATTTATACATGTTCATTTTTTTATTATTTTTAATTTCAATATATATCCTATATCATTAGTTACTTAGCCTGCTGCTTAGAGCAATCTAGCAAACTCTTTAAGAAAATTATATTGCATAAAAAAGGAAGTAGAATGAATAAAAGAAACATAAATTACTTTCATTATTTGGCATCTTATGGACTACTGATAGGTGATGACAGCAAAATCACTAGCCAATAACCATCCAACATTAGACATTAGATTCTTTGAATTATTTTTCTATTCTCACAAATAAGCTAATATACAAAAGAATTGATAGAATAAATTTAGAGGTTTCTGCAGACAGTGTGTGTAATGAGCACAACTTGCATACTATTATAGCTCCAATCAATGATTTTTAAAATGATCATTTTCTTTTAAATGGCATGAGAAATCAACAATATGCTCCAGGATGGATTTTTGTCACTGCCCCACCTCCTACAACTATCTAGAGGGAAAAAAAAAATCAATAATTAGATACTCATCCAATTATGTTTACTTATATTTGCTGTCTTTCAATTATTAAAACAGAATTTCATGACAAGCATAAGCGAAATATTTGGATTCTAGCCATTCATGCACAAATTTGAACATCAAGTGCATCATCCCATGCCCATCTCTAAGTTACTTGTGCATGACCGGCTTATGCTATTAGATATCCATTGTGGCTAATTTAAGGCATTCATTCAAGTCCTGTGCATATGATACATATAACAAAAATTGGAGGGTCTATTTTTAAATGTCTTGTTTGCTGGAGGCCTGCATGCGAACAAAAAAAGAACCTCATAGCAGCACAACATTGGTAGTGGATGGAATCAAAACAAAATGTCAGAGTGAACCATCCATGGGAACCTTCCTTCTTCCAACCTCCTCCCGGTAGCCTACCCGGCTACCCCACTAGGTGACGAGGTCACGTGCCGTGCCCCAGCGTCATAAATGGGCTCTCCCAATTTATGGTGGACCTCAAGAACCGTGTGCACCAATTAAATTCCTCCCATCTGAACTCCATCCGATATGGCCTCCCCTCATCCTATCCCTCTGCTTGTTCCTCAAGAGCCGGGTTCAACGGTTTCGACCGCTTTCCCGAGTCAGAAACGAGTCAAACCCGCTGACCCGGACGGGCCCGTCGCTGACCAACCAATCGCCGTGCTACACGACGGGTGTCGCGGTCCCACCGGCTTCCGCGCGGATCGCTGGTACTGACCCCAAATCCGTCTCTTTTAATACTTCCAACAGGTCAAACGAGCGGCACGCCGGGCGGGCCCCAATGGAGACCGGCTATCGCCGGTGACCGCGGGCATCACACTTGTCACGCCTCGGAGATCATTGCAATAATTGAACTCATGCTTCGATTAATGATAGGGGGCACAGGGGACGCATGACCTCCACCGATAGTGACCGGATATAACCCGAATCCACCTCCCATCCCAACCGTCCATCATCATCTAATCAGACGGTGAAGAGGGAGTTTACCGTGCGATGCGACAGTGGAGGCAGCCATTGTGGGGAGGGTACAGGGAAGCGGGGGTGTATGGTGCGGTCCCATCACCGGCTTTTATTAGGAAATCTTTGGTGTGATTCTCCAGCTGTTCCAGAGTCCGACCGGGCGGCGTCGCAGTCAGAGTGGTGATGGGATCGGGATGGGGTTCGCTATATGATAGGGTAGCCGACATCCGTCTGATGGAGATCAGAGGGCTTCCGGCAGGAGATTCTGTGCTGGTTGGGGTGCTTGGGAAGGTACTGAGTAGATTATTAATGGAGTAAAGGTTGGAAGTCAAAATCTCTGAAAAGAGGGATGGGCCGGTGTAGAGTTAGTCGCCACCATTAAATCCTACCGCTCCCAGTTATGTACAGAGGGTTAAAATGGAAAGCATTCATTTGGAAAAATCCGAGGTATTTATGTTGCACTTTGCTGGGGTTATGTCACTAGATTTTTCCATTACTATGGAATACATAAATTTATTTAAGGGGGCCTGATATTACGCTCACTAGCTTTTTCGTTTGGTCACCTAATGTATTGTATCTTATTTATCCCCACCACCAAGTCTTAAAGAAAGCGTGTTGCTCATCTGATCGAGAAATTTTCCAGAGATATGTCAGTTAAAACAACGCCCTATAAGATTTGCGGTCAGAGGGGCTGTACCCATTCATTAACGCCAATCTTTACCCCAAAACTCTTTAAAAAAATGACAATTACAAAGGCTGGGTGTAAATAGCTAGGTCAACGTGCTCTAGTGGCTACGGTCACCTCTAAATCAATGCACGAACGGCCAAGATATCGTCCTGGTTTTTTGTACGTCCCTGATTGAGATCATAATGTAACAAGCGATGCTTTATTAGTTACAGCAGAAGGAAGGTACTGGTTGCATAATCCAGCCAGCAGATCTCTGGTACCAGTCGATCTCCCGAACAAGGTACGCTCACCGCCGGTTACCGCATCTAAATCCCAGCCCGGAAACAGTGAAAACGCCTTAAAGGTCGAAAATACCCTCCCATTTCGGGCTGCTGCCGCGACGAGGCGGCCACGGTTAGCGGGGGCATTTCGGTCCAGTTGTAACGAAGAGCCTTGCCGGGTCAAAACAAAGGGAGGACTCCGTAGTGGTTGGTTCGATGGCTGGTGGGGCCGGCTGACAGGTGGGATCACGTGACTGTGGCGTGCGGGAGTCGCGGATGGGGCGGGGCGTCACGTGGACGGGGAGAGCGACGCAATCATAACGCCTCTGCGGCAAGGCGGGACAGCTGTCCGCCTCGAGGGGACAGCATCGCAGGAGCAATCATTAGTACGGTCGACTTCATGCTCCCGCCTCCGTCCATCCGGTGGTCCACGCCCCGCAATTATTCCGCCTGATTGATCCGGTCCCCCCAGGACCCCTTTCCACTTCAGTTTCTCCCATCTCCTCCGTTCACCTAAGCGGTGACCACAACCATCCTACCCGCTCGTGGACGGTGGACCAGACCGTTCCGAACTTAACGGCGGTTGGTACGTTCTAGTGCATGACCCGTCACCAAACCATATTAGCCATGCATGGACCTGCTAATGCTGTCATTATGAACCACAAATTGATGGCTCTCAGTTGATTAAATAAAACCTAGTTGCTGTAGTCTTGCTTTTTTTACTTGTAATTGTTCATGGAATTGAATATTACTTTACCTCAGGATATTAATTGAGTGGGAGGATAAATTTATTTATAAATTAACTTATGAAAAAATTATGAAAATGCATGTGGCGCTAGTCCTTTAGACCCAATGTTTAAACGGCCGTTATTCCTCCTGGGATGGTAAATTACTGTTTTGCCGAAATGCCGTTATAACCTCGTTAAATCACAGAATCGTGTAACCCAAGCAAGATCTCCGTACGGAACCCGCCCCAGATTTCATTTGCCGTTAGCCCGGCGGTGGGCCCCACGCCATGACGTCGCTCTGCTGCGACGCGCGTGACGGACCGTCAATTATATCCCCGCACGTCACCCTCCTCTCCCTGTTCCCCGGTAGGTACTTGGACGGCCGGCCCTTCCGTGGCCTCATCACCGTCCTTTCCCATCTCGATATCATCACCCATCCGGTGCCCGCACCGCTCCAGTTCCGAAGCGCCATCTTCCTGTGTAAGTGCGATGTGACCCGGCGGGGAATCCCTGACCGTCCGTTCCGCCGAGGCGTCTACGCGCCTACCGGCTTGCTGTTGACCCAGTAACCACCCCACCCCGCTTATCCTGTGCTGCGGAGCACCGCACCTCGTACAGCCCCATCCGCATTCGTTGTAGATAATGTCATGCAACAGCTGTAATGATGTCCACCAATAGATTGGTGCCACGTGCTGCGGTGCTGACGCTGAGTGAGGCATTTTATAGTATTCCACAGTCCCATCATTCTTCATATGATTGCTCCAATAGTATATTGAGCTTAAGTAGAGGCTGTGTAGCTATCAAAGTGATGGAATAAACCTAATATGTAAAGTGGACATGGAGATTGGGAAAGGCGAGAAGATCTTGTCTTCCCACGGCTCGCATGCAAGCTTTCCATAAAAATAATTTGTTGAATAATTAAAGAGGTGGCCTAGAAAGTTGATGGACAGTATGATTGGATATTTCCCATGCATCATCATTCATCTGCCTCACATATTTCTCATTAAAGATCCCAACATGCTTCCGCTTGTCTACTATCATAGTTTATTATTATATTTAAAAATTTTACTTAATTTCATATGTTTCCTCCGATCATCTTTGTCTAAGCCTATGGAGAAAGCACTACCTCCTTGTCTCCATATCTTTAGTATGTTAGATTACTCAGAAACCTTTAGGGTGTGAGACAGAAATTATTGGTTGTACAGACTACAAAGCAGGGAATATCTGCATACCGTCCATAATTTTATTATTTAACATATTCATTATAACTACACAAATTATACATGCTAACTCATTTGGTCCTAAAATTGATTTTAATATAATGATTTGGTGAGATGTTTGCTATTGTTGTTAAAGCTCCCTCGTATTCTTATATTAATCGTTCAAGTAAAATGTTATGTAGAATTTATAGCACCGTATTCATATGCAACTGATAAATTCAAATATTTAAGATAAATCAATTATGTATCAAACGATAAATTTTAACTTATAATTATAAATTATAAAAAATTAGTTTTATTTTAATACAATAATTAGAAGCAATCGATACTATATATCATGAGCCTATTGTTAGTCTTGCAAGCATGCATCATCTTTATATGAAGAATAAATGAGAGATAATCATTTATGTCAATCTTTCTTCATCCCGTTAATATCCTTATAACATGCAAGAGAATTTCCTTCCACTTGCATGATTAGTCAATTTCATTATAGGGGCCAAACAGATGGTTCTTCCGAGGATGTAGCTCACAACTGCCATATCATCCACTCTACTGAACATACAAAAGTTAGAGGATAATTGTTGTATTTATCATAAAATCTAAATTATCAAAAACTTAGTCCCTATTTAATGCACTCCTATTCTTTCTTCTTGTCGCTTCCCATTTATTCCTCTGACAATAGATCAAAAGACCATTACTCAGGTGAAAATAAGCTCATCGTTTGTAAAGGATAACTTCTACCAAGCGCCATCTTTTCTAAGCAAAAACAGCTATAAAATATATTTTATAGCTAAAACATGAACTAAACACCGGTATTGACCTTTTTTTTTTTTTTGCTTCTCTTATAAAAAATAAATTAAAAAGTTAACATGGTTTTCTATCAAATTATACCAGAGAGAGAAGAGAAAGAGAGTGCGCCCTGGATCATTGGATTTTAAAATAAAAGTAGAATGGGACCACAGGTCCAGATTGCAATGATTGCTTGTTTACCCAAAATGCTCCACTGTCTCCCGAAATTTACGAAAATACCCTCACACAATTAAGTACTCTTGTTTCTGGTCAAGGCTGCAATGATGCCCCCTTCAACTTAGATGGCAGCCATGTAAAACACGCCAAGATGTATGGGGTTTTTAGGGAACAGTGGGTGGGGTTTGCCTTAGAGCGTACGTCTTGCTCCTCTTTCCCTCTGCGACTCTCGTGTGGTCAATCATGGCACATGCTCCGAGTAATCATATTGAAGCTCTGGGCACAGAGAAGGGAATGGTCTCTTTCCACCCTTTCTCTCTCTCTCCATGCATGCTACTTTACTTTTTAACTGTTGGGGCCCATGATTTCATCTCTCCATTCCTCAGGATGTTACTGATATTATTATAAATTTTAATAGAATTTGTTTGTTTCATCTGTATTATAATAATGTGAACTCTATAATCCATCAGTTATTTTATCTTCCATATCTTAGAATCTTGGTCTTATTTTATCTTTTATTATTTTTAGTGGACTCTGGCCCACCGCACTTCTGCTCTTATCAATCCTTTCGTTTTGCTAAATGCTAATACCAGTAAACAGGCCTAATTAACCTCTTTCCTAGAAATTAATCTTTTAAGATTTAAAACTATTTATTTTGCTTTTTAGGTATTTTTTTTTGAATTCTATGCCCTCGCTGTTATTCATAAAATATTTTATTAATTTATTTTTATATTGTCTATAAATTTATTATGGTATTGATAAGAGTAATGCAAGATTTTTGCCTTACTCTCAAGAGCAAAATAATACAAAGTGTGCATCATGCTATACAACGGTGTTGAGCTAGAGTAATAGTAAAATAGAATTTTTCAAAATCTTCCTATCATGATCATCATTATCATTTATTATTATATTATATTTGAGAAATATGGTAGGGAAGTCATCATTAGGTTTGAACTTTACCCTTTCACATGTTGGAAAGGATGCAAACTTGGAGGTACCAAAAACATCTCCTTACTATTGTTAATATTATTTTTATTATTATTGCTAGATTTTAGTATACATAATGGTTGTGAGATGAAGCACAGATGATCATAATTTCCGTAACTCAATTGCTGAATGGAGGGAAACAAAGAGACTCAACTAAGATGTAAATCTTCTGGACTCATGAATTAAAAACTAGGTTTCTGGTATTCTTAGATGTAGTTTGAAAATGATGTTAATCTTACATAAATTTTAGTATAGAATGTGAGCGAGCTAAATATGTCATTTTTTACTACAAACTGCTTCTCAAGAAGATTAAATTGGGCATGCCATGGGTTAGCTATTTTGTAAGTATGGTTGAGGTAGGCTATACTAAGGTTATCCATACTCTTCTATTTTCACTTGATTTCCAGAGAGCCAGGAACTCCCAATTAATGAAGAAAATATTTTATTAAATCAAAATAACATTTACAAATAAATATTCTCTCATTATACTTTATCAAATAACATTGCTTTTAAGGATAAAAATGTTCCTCCAAAATTTATATATTATATAGTTTTCGAAAGAAAAAAATTCTATATTATTCAAATTATGTTTAACTTGTGCTTTTCTTTTAAAGAAATTATAGTTTACCTCTTCAAGTTTGGCGATTCACATACATCCTCGTCTTTAATTATTTTCAAATTAATCATTCAAATTTGCAAAGTAACTTAAAGTGGTCCCTCCATTTATCCCCGTTAATATAGTTGTGGCACATGACCACCACGTGATATGTAAATCTATTATTTCATCAAAATGCTCGTATTGTAATTTTTTGGTCCACTTTAATTATTACCACATGAAGCACCTCTACTTTCATCCAGCATCAAATTAATCAGAAATCCATCATATTAAGAAAACATATAAACTATAAGGATTAGGACTATAAGTGATGTGATCATGTGGCTCGAGGCAATGGTGGAGCGAAACCAATTGATGTTGTACACTGGTGCATGTGGTGGATCTCATACTTTCACTACAGTGTAGAAATTAGATGGTGGCATGAGGCCCAGGGCTATTAGTACCGTGAACTTGTGATGAAACATGCATCAATTAAAGTCTTTGTCTCTATATATGAAATCGCTATAGATCCATCTATGACAAGTGTGATCATTGCTAGAGTAAAAGAGGATGTGTGAAGAATTGCATGAACCCTAGCCCTCCCCAGTTCCGTATCATTTGACACCAATGATTTTCTCCTTTAGCCCCGTTTTCTCCTTTTTTCCCTCTCAACTAACACTATCAATTTTCTCCCTAATCATGTTTTTCTCCCTCTATTATTCACTCAACTTTAAGCTCTATTTCCATCACTTGAGATTTTCTTCTCCTCATTCTCATCCTTGATTTCTGCTTGTGATTAAGCTTGTCGGGCCTTTCGCTCCCTTGCCATATCCAAATATGGGCAAACTCTCCATATCCCCTTGCTGGACCTATGTTGCCCTGTCTCATCTCTATTTCACAACATCCTCACTCTAGTTTATTATCTTGTAACACCATTGAAGACCATCAAATATCATAGAATCGTCTCTTCTTTTTCCCATCATATGTTTTTCCTTCGGCACCACCACCCTATTGCTGCCTTTTGGTCCCACCAGCAGGCGTTGTGATGTCCACAAGAGGCAGATAAATGTGAAGCCTCAGAGAAAATGAGAGAGAAGAAAAGGACGTGAATTTTGGTGGTTTTTAGGATTAAGAGTGGAAAATAAGAAATAAATATTTTAGGGCCTCATTCTATCAATTCTATTGCAAAGTTTCGTATCGTAATTGGTTTCTTATTATTCGTAGTTACGGAATAGTCTTCCAAGGAGGTTGAAGAGGTCAGGATATTTTTATTGTCGAAATGATAGGATTAATGGCATTAAATATCTATTTGATAGAGGACCAATTTGGTTATTTAAATTTAAATTATTTGAAATTTTAAAGATGAGAAGGTATATAAAAAATAAATCAAATTGAGAAAATAAACCGTAATATCTGAAAAGAAGGTTTTTTTATTCTCACTTTCACGAGGATCACTTCATGTGTCATCGAATAGATTAGTGACCCCTGAGAACGAGCAAGGAAAGAAGAAAATTAAATTATAAATAAAAAAGTGTACTTTGAAAGAGGAGCGGGGGACAACACCTGGGCACGACCTGTTTCCGTGTCCTCCCTCCTCACCCACAGCCCAAATCATGCCCTTTTCCATGCACAATCATGCCTCTAATAATAATAAGGGCAGGATAAGCAAAGGAGAAAAGAGCCAGGGACAGCATAGCGAGAACAGTGATGATAGGACCAACCATTCAGAACAAAGTAAATAATAAAGTAATACATTAAATAATAATTTTAATAATGTCGAACGATGTCAGCAACCATGCCCACAAAACAAATCCAAAACCTGGAAGCCTTCACAAGGCAAGCATCGTGCAATCATCTGAATCCCAGGAAAAAAAAGAGGGCCAAAACCCACCGCTGACGACCCTACAACCGTTACTTTGACGAATGGTCCTCCCGGAGTAATAAATTCTTTTCAAGCGGTTGGAGCAAGGGACAATTAATGCTATGATTCACACGTTTTGCATAAAGCTTTTATGGGTTCTGCCACATCCTGTATCAAAGACGACCAAAAATTTACATGTTTGGATGACTGCATCGGAAAAATTATGAGGTTCGCCCATTGTGTAACCAACAGAATCATGGATTTAGAGACTGAGCTAGCTTTATATCATAACTACTAGGTTTGTATCATAAATGTCCGGGAATGTACTTTTTTTTTTTTTTCTTTTTTATTGAGTGAAACCATCCGAATTAGTAGGAAGAAAGAAAGAAAAAAAAAAATCAGCAAATTTTTTTGCTTTCTATGAAATTTTGGATCAGTCCACTCTAAATCAATCTTGAATTTTTATAGATATTAGTCTAGTTCAATTTATAAATTTATATTTATGCGGGTTGTAATGCGGAAAAGAGAGTACCTGGGTCAGATGGAGTGCAGAAAATAGTAAAAATCCAAATAAATAAGTTGGAGCATTAAAACGGGGTCCTAAATTTTAAACAATTATAACTTTTGATCCAAAAAGAATTACAGAACTCATAATATATCAATGAAAAGCTCATTTAAAGCCCTAAGATTATAAATTGGGTTTACCCATTCATCCTATTTTTGGGTATAAATTCCATCATTTTAGTGAGTTTCGAGACCGTTTTATGTTGACTAGTCTGAGTTTGATTCTGTTTCACGTTTTTAGCTTTTATTTAATTTTCAGTTGGATTATTAGTTTTTTTTGATATTATCATGTTATTTGAATATTTTACTATTTACGAAACTATCCTTATTAGGGTTGAGACATTATAAATAGTTTGGTTTGTGTTTAATTGGTTCTTATCAATAAAATCTCCGGATCATTTTTTTTAATTAGAATCTAAGTTTCTCCTTGGTACCTTGAAGGATTTCACCTTGTGTGAATCCTTGTTTTATTCATTAACACTGTGTTAGGTTGTAATGGTGGTCCAATCATCCAAACATGCTTTTTATATTAGTAATATTCCCCTCTAGGCCTTGGTTGGATTCCTCTATCTTCCTGCTCCTCATTAAATAATACTTTTCTGCTTCATTTGCAGTTATCTAGAGTATTGCTCTACTGTGTAATTTGTGGAGCCAACATAACAACCAGACAACTTGTCCAATTGACTTGAGTTATTGTTGATTATCATTGCCAGCATGAGCGCTTGTGAAAATCTATGTGATATCAACATGTTGTGTTATCATAGAGCAAAGGATTTGATGAACATTGTTATGGTATAGAAGAGAAGGTATCATTAGTTCTATATTGATGGTAAGTCAAAGAAAACTCTAGCTTATACAGGAGGAGATCATCCTTTCTATTTAAGACATCTTTTAAAAGATAAAACTATGATACCTATAGACCAGAGTGGATAATACTTTATTGCCGAGTTATGAACCCTTGACTGCGACAGATACATTGCTGTTGCACTTCACAGCCACCTTATCAGGGATATAGAAAATAAAGTGCATTACTTCCTCCCCATATCTAAAGATTAAAAATGTAAATATTTTTTTGAATTTCTTTTTTCAAACATTTAAAGATAAGGTTTTAAAAATTTGTAGAACAAATATATAATATAACAAATATAAATTTAATGAGAATGGAAATGCAAGCATAATATCAATTAAGATTAGAGGACAAAAAAATATAAAGTAACTGATTCCATTATTTAAAATATATTATACAAAATAGTGGAATGATATATAAAATTAGAGCTAGTTAGATGAAGTGGAGAGAATATATTATATGATAGATAAATATTTGGATACTTAAAAATATATATAGGATAATAATAAAAGCTGCAATATTATATGATTCAAATGCTGTGAAATTAAGAAAGTATGATAAAACAATTTATTGTGGCAAGCATGAGAATGTTGAAATGAATATATAATAAAAGAAGAAGAATAGATTAAAAGATGAATATATTAAAGGAGTTGCATTCATACAAATTAAGAACAAAATGTGGGATAATATGGAGATAAGAAGGATCCTATATGGAAAGGTACTATAGTTTATGCTGAAGATTATAAGAAAAGGAAGACCCAATTCAAGATGGATAAATATTGTGAGGAAAGATATAGAGAAAATAAGAAATATATAGGCAGCCTTAAAGGATCAAGAAAGATGAACCATAAATAGTCAGGAAAAGATTAAATAATTAATTATGATAATAAATATTTCTTTCTTCTGAAATATCATGGAAGTGTCGGTCTTATGTTGCACTTAGACCTCTCCATTGAAGAGAGAAATGCCCATAGAGTAAGATTTAGTATCGTCGGAGTCATATAGTTTTTCCTTATTATATTTTAAATATTTGATGCATATATTAAATTTTACTAAATAAAATAAACAAATCATGATGGAAGGGATAGGAGATGTATAGAGATGTCCATGGACCACATTGTCAAGTTAGGCCTACAAAGCCATTGTGCTCTAAATTGGGCTTGGACCATCTTGCTAGTATAATCACTTTAAATAAACTTTTTCGGAAAAGTGCTGTTCTTTCACTTCCCTAAGTAGCATTCCTATAAATTTATTTAATAGAAAGTGACCGAAAAATATTTTATAGAAAGATGATTTTGTTGTCACGTAAGTGCCAAGAATCAATAGTGCGAAACAGCTATATATACCAGTACCACCAGCTTGGCATGATAATATCTATTTTCCCTTCTTCATGGCCAGATTTGCTTTAAAATCCAACTTTAGTTTCTACTCGAAATTTGGTTTGTAAAAGTGGATCTACAAAAGTATCATTCATGTCATAGTACCAGATCTAGAAAATACAACATATTTCTTTTACTTTATTTCAAATTTAATTAATTATCAATTATGCCAAAGTGCGGTTTTGAAAACATGACTTCAAAATCCTTCTTCTAAAAGCTGGACTTTCAAGCGGATCTAACTGATCCACACAAAATCAATTAATCTAGACTATATAGGATTTGATTTGATTTTTTACATATATCCTTTAATTAATTAAATGATTTGACGTTAAAGTCAACTTTGAAAACCAGGTTTAATGCACATTTGTTAGTCCAAAAAATACCTTATGGAAATAATCATACTTTCAAGCCTATATATAGCAATTAGGTCATGATAATATGTTTTAAAATAAATAATCATATCATATTTATCTAAAACTAAAATATAAGATTCTTTGCATTTTGGTCCTTATAGTATGTTATATTTGTATGTTAATTTTTAACTTTATATTTGTATTGGTTCTTGCAATCATAGAACTTTATTAATAAATTCTATTGCTTTTTTACTTAACCAGGTTTGAACTGAATATTCTTGGTTTATTTCTCAAGCAATTAATGATAATTTCCTTAAAGGAGAGAGCAATGAGGAGGGAAAGAGAAGAATGAGAGGTGGTTCTCTGGTTGGAGAGAGGAGTATTGGGGAGATTAGGTTCATTTGATGGCTAGAAAAGTGAAAGAAAGAAAGTTTGTTAAGGATGAACCTGTTTAATTTCCTTCACTTTTGCAGGTAAAAATATATCCATGAATAGAAAATTAAAGAGAAAATACAGGGCCATATTTTCCTAGCAATCTATTTTTTTCCCCAAAAGTAGTGAATTTGGCATAAATATTCTAACCACTTTCTTAGGAGATAATCTAATCAAAGTAGTGAATTTTTGAGGGGCTTGGTCAATAAGGTGTCCTTCTAGTCATCCTTTAGTTTGACTTTTTTTTCTTGTTATCCTTTATTTTATTTCTTCAATTACTATAAATTTCAAAAAAAATAATACATAGTATATCGTTTTTGTTTATTTTATTAGAAAGCTCTAAATTCTATCTGGGTTAAAAGAGGTTTTTTGGGTTTTGTCTGGCTCATCCCAGTGGTATGAGCACAAGAAGTTATTTTTACTTGTAGGAATCAATGCCCCAGTGATTTAGCAGGCCTAACTAAGAAACATTTTTTCACTCTTCCATACGCTTGTCTTAGCTAGTCTCACGTAGCTGGGTTCCTGATCTTGCATGTCTCGGCCTGCAACACTAGACTATACTTTGTTCCGGATAAGGAATTAATTTAGTTTAGACATACCAAAACCATTTAGATATATAATTAAGCAAAGGCAGGAGGAAACCAAATGCTTTGTGCTCGTTCGAATCAAAACCTTCAATTAGAAGATGAGTTGCTTCACAATTTTGTGTCTGAATGCATGGGCTTCTTTATATTCTAATCCTTTATACCGTTTCTCACCTTCCAAAATCTAAGTCTATTGTTGTTTTCTTTGTGTTACCTATATCTATAGTATCTTTCAATATATTAAAATGATAATATACTTGTGATCCTCATTTCACTGCAATAAGATGATCATTTTCTGCTGCTGCCTTCTGGTAAACGAAGGCAGTGAAGATAAATAATCAGATTTGGTCATGGTCGGCTATGAGATGACTAAAATCCTTACACAACCATTTACAGCTTAACCATATCATGATCCATGGAATTATCAACCAAAGATTAACTGAACTCGGAGGTTAACCATTCCCACCATCACGGGTTTGCTGGTTACTTTTAACCTTTTCTTCAAGTCTTCACCATTATAGAAGATTAAGAAAGATCGAATATTGTGCGTGACTACCAAATATTTGATGACATAATGATAGTGACGCTTAACAAGAAAGATCACAAATATAAATAATTCTTGTGCTTATCAAGTAATAATGATAGTAATTATAGTGTTATTGCTGATGGTAGCAATTTGCACAAGTCACAAAAAGAAGTTGAAAAATATATATAGGGTGTTATTGCTGAAAGTAACACCTTGCATTAGTCAAAAACATCATCATGAATCTACCTCCCTATCAGAGATCTAATCCTTTAGATCCCACATCCAGCAGTATTACTGCATTACCGGGCTACATTTTGGAGGGTTAGATCAAAGGGAGTTGTCCCTATCCTTCCTCAAAGACCAGTTCAAAGGAAATCTGAAGAAAATACAAGAAAAGAAGAAGAGACTAATTAGCCAGCAACAAACATAGGCTCATGTAAGAGTAACTTACCGTGTTCATTGAACAAGGGCAAGTATTACATCAGATTATATGCTTTCAAAGCAAAATTTCACAAATAATTAAAAGGAGAGGGAAATAGATCAAATCTCGTGAATCAGCAATGAAAACTTTTACCCTATTTTATATTCGCAGGTATGGGGTCAATAGTGGCTGAAACTTAACTATGAAGTTATGATCACAAAGGAATTCAGGTTATCACAGATTAGTCCTGCCATGGCAATTCATGTTTAATCCTAAGATCGACTAATATTTGATGTAAAGAAATGGTTGACCGAAAGTAAGGTTATGAGTGGTAAAGCGGTTCCCAAAACTAATCGAAAGTTAATATGGAATGTGGTCTTGAACAATTGGTGAGGTAGTTGTTTGTAATTGGCTTCTTGCAGCAAATAGAGTTTAAAAGGCAATGAAGCCATGAGTTGACGAACATCACCCACAATTCAATAACAACAGATTTTCTGCTGAGAGTGTTTGTGGAGCAAACTTTTCATGAATCTCTTATATCTCAATTCTTCAGTGTGATAAATTTTCTAGCATGAAGAATCCCTTATTCTGCCTATTTATCCTTGAGTTGATCAAATAATGTTATTGATTTGTTTTTTTTAACCTACTTATTTATCCTTGACTTGGTAGGAGATGGAGGAACAGTTCCATACATAGCCAACATGTTGTTTTAGTAGCATTTTTGCATAAATTATATTAATGGCAGGGAGAATCTACCAAAGACTTCATTCCTAGGTTTAAGAATATAGGAAGAAATGTCATTAATTTGACTTTGCTCGAATACCTACCCTAGAAGAATTAAGGGTAAAGAATATTGAAGTTGACATAATTCATGTAGCCATTCTACTAATAACTATGTATCTCTTTTTTTCCCTCAGGATATGACATAAGATGACATTCAAAATGTGTTTTGGAAAGACAAGCCTATAAACCGAGGGTCACAAGCATGCTGGATTGATCATGTCAATCGGATAGATATAGTCGATCAAGGAAAGTAGGTTTTGTTCCCTAGTAAATAGACCTAAATTTTAAATAGAATATGAAAATTGCAAAAAAAGGAAGCACTAAGAAGTAATACCTTATGGGTAAGAAATAATGGAGAAGTGATTGATTACATAGAAGAAATATAACTAATACTAAGCAAATATTCTTTAGTTTGCAATCATGCTAGAGAATGTGATAAATCGATATAATAGTCTAAGATATGAAATTGCCTTGACATTCTCAGTCGATCTCCTCTAAGATGGAATAGGATGTTGGAGAATTTAGATGAGATCATAGATGTAAAATCCTCTCAATACCCATCATGGTTCATAAGAGAGATGTACATAGAAGCCTTTTCCAATATATTGTGACAGTCAAGTGTCTGGACATAGAGTAAGTCTCTCCAAATAAGGCCTTTATTAGTTATTTATAGCAATAGATACCCTCTTTGATGGTTCCGTGTCCTAATTTTGGTGGTTGCTATAATTACCTACATGAATAACTTCTTGTTCTAAAAACTTCGTTTAGGAAGCTAATTCCAACAACTAACCATACAAAGATGGCCTCTTTTTTGAGCAATAAGTGGGAAAACATAGTTCTCTCAAGTGTCATGCAAAAATAATAAATCAGATCTTCATTGGCATTATGTTTTTGGCCATTTACTATCGCTGATTAATGAGCGACTAATTTTTGGGCGTAAACATTTTTTTTCTCTTGCAACTCAATGAAAATGGGGATTTTGTTGAGCTGGATAAACATAATTCAAATAATATAAATGCCAGGTAGATCATAATAATAAGCTATTGATTGATCAATACACATCATCATAACATTTAACCTATTGAACATGTATATAAACTATGATATACACCATAATTATAAAGTTAACTAGACATGCTATCAACCATGACATGGCCACAAGTTTGAAGAGGTTGATCATGCTTATTAATCATGATAATAATCATAATTTTGAATTGGTTGGCCCTAATTATCGACCGCAATAGTGGCTTTAATTTGAATAGGTCGATCATATTGGTTGGTCATAATAATGGCTGTAGTTTTGAATTGACCAATCATGCTTATCGACCATATAATGACCATATTGTTAAATAGGTTAATCATGCTTATTGACTGCCATAATGCCCATAGATCGATAATCATCAACCTTTATGGTTGAATATGTCGATCATATTTATTGAGGATGATAGTTGCCATGATTTTGAATGGATCATTTATATTTATCACCAATGACATGATCATAATTTTGAGTAGATTGGTCATTTTTATCAGTCATGATCATTCTTATCAATTATGAGAGTGAATTATCTTATAGACTGTTCTAAACTTTTTCATATTCTCGAATATGTAACAATTAACTTTATTGGCTTTTCTAACCAATTCAAATGGTGCCCAGCTAAGTATTTGTGACATCCAATTGATTGTCTTTTGTGAGCCGATTGTGATAAGGTCTCCAAGTTTAAAGTATTAATAGGACACACAAAATAATGATTTGCCGATCTGTATGTTTGGTCGACCGTTAAATAAATTGATCGTATCCTTTGAGTGACCAGTTGGTCGGATTTTTAAGCAATTTGTAATGATATCCTTCAAGTTAAGATCAAAAGGGCACTTGAAATTAGCACTTAATGGCTTGTGTGAGCCATCAAATCCTCTCTTAAAGGATACCTATGGTTGGCAAATTTCACAAAGTGAAATATCACCAAGGGATACATTGGCCCTCTCATGGTCTTCAATCACTGTCATTTTGATTGATATACAGCCTTATTAAGAAATTTCAGCCACTCTTGGCCTTGACAAATGGTTGGGTTCCTTATGAACATCAAGAATTTTCCATCATTTTTTCCAACAACATAAATTCATTCCATTAAGAATGATTTTCATGCTTATTGGTTATGATGCCAATATTTCAATGCAATCATTCTCTTGGAAAGTTTCACCCACCCTTATTGCCTTTGAGATTTTGTTTAACATTTTATCCTCTTAGGTCCCACTACTATGGGAAAAAATTTCCTAGAAAACACAAATCTATAGATTTGAGGGTCGTAAGCATGCTAGATCAATCAGGCCGATCAAAGAAAGCATGTCCAAGTAAAAGGTCCAAATATTTTGATAGGATGCAAATATTATATAGAAAGAAAATATAAGGTGAAACAAAAACTCAAAGGTAGAGAAACAACAACAAAAACTCAAAGGTAGAGAAACAATAACAAAATGATTGATTACATAGAAGAAATATAATTTAGCTAAGTTTCTTTGGATTGGAACCAATAAAAGTCCAGGACATATGTGAAATCCTCTCATGTTCGCATGGGCACTTCCAAGCCAGAATGGAATGACATGCCGGAGAATCTTGGACTGGTGCCGTGGATTCTAAATCGTCGTAATGTTTGCTTACATGATATACAGAAGAGGTGTGGAAATTAGGGCCAGAACTGGGATAGGCCATATCCCTACCCGAGCCGGCTCGAAATAAATTTTTAGATTTTGGGCCGGGCTTAGGCCCATTTCTTTGAAAAAATCCAGCCCAAGCCCGATTCGGCCAGGTTGATTTAAATACTTTTAGTCCGATTGGGCTACTACATTTCCTTATCTATTGGTATATGATGTTCTCCTCTTGCAGGTTGTCCAAGGTCTATGCAGATATGAAACAATTAAGAGAAATATAAGAACTGTTTATAGGACAGTGGGGTAATATCCAAAATGAGAGCCCCATCCAGGGGGAAGGCCCATAAATAAAAGGCATATGCAAAAGATACGTAATTAAAAACCAAAAGACAACACTAGACAACAACAAGAGAAGTAATAACTAAGACCAAGTAGGACAAAAAACCAACAACTATAAGACGTAGCCTAGGTGGAGCAGCTTTGAGGTGGTATCTGAGATTATGTTAACAATCATGAAGCAGTGTGATAATACTGAAGTAGAACCCCATTGCAAAAGATATTTCATTTGAAGATAGATCCCATGTAGCAGACATCGACTGATAGCCTATTGAGGTGGTAAATAACAGCTACAATAGCAACCCGCAATGTGTTGATGTGTCATATGGTCCACCTCTTCAAGAAAAAGAATAAAATAGCATAGAAATATAACAAGCGGCCAAGTAGCAGAATATACTATGTTGCTGTTGTCAAATACAGAACCCAGCTAGAAAGACATACATAACTCAAGAGGAAAACCTGTATACTAAGTTCCTTCACCTAGAATAATTAAATCAAAACCATAATCAGAACATCAGAGGAAGGAGAACAATGTGGCACAATATAAGTTGGAGAAGAGGCCTCTTGAGTATGAAACATTAAGAATGATGATGAAAAGCCACAACCCACCTTTTTTCCTCTGATACAGAGCAACATAGGGCAATTCAAATGCCTTGATGGTAATAAAAAATTAACAATATTATAAATGTGCATGATAATAAAAAATTCAATATATGCATTTAATAGATACTAACATAAAAAAGCATACTGATATTATATATTAACCACATTAACCTTTTCTCATTAACTCATCAACTTTTGCTTAGACATACTAAAATAACTATAGCAATTATAACAATATTTCACCTTCTCCTTCTTTTCATATTTAACAAGAATGTATGTACAAAAAGAATAAGCGTCCACGACCACGGATATATGTGTACCATGAAACTTGTAATAATCCAGCATTAAGTATATAATTATAAAAGACTTTTAGCAAATCTCTATAGCTTCGTTCCTCCATCTTTATTATCCATTGTCGTGAAAATGTACATTTGAATAAAATAAATACTTAAACATGAAGAATTTAAATATGGAAAGTTGCAATTTTATATGAATAAAAAATTATAGAGATGATTACTAAATATTCATGTCCCAAATTTACTACTTGGCCCACTCCAAGGTGCCATCATCCACATTCAATTTAAAAACTTGAGCTAGTTGTAAATGTTAACATAAATATTATCATAAATCTTTGAAATATAACTATAATAAATATTACATAAATTAAAAATTCATATATCTTTGTCATATACTTACGAATCTAATTCTACGAACAAACCAAAGTCTTGATAGTAGATGGGCTTAGAGAACTCTAATACTAATCCACACTCCCACTAGTACTGAATATCGACTCTGATAAAACAACCAAGATGGAAATAGTGAGAATATCTCTAGCCATTCTTGATAGTACAGATTAGACTACTGTATTGCTATTCCATTATACCAAGGTATCAAACTTTCTATCCTCCAAATTAAGAAGTACATAATCATCTAAATAACTATCTACTCTGATCTCTTTGCACGTTTCGAAGAACTTTGACTTCTAAATTGAACAAATATATTTCAAGTTTTATCTTCTCTAAGCTAAACAAATAACTGAATTTGCTTAACTTTATATATCAAAATCAGAGTTAGTTCACTTGAATCTATAGAGGATTGTACTTTAATTTGCTATATTTACATACTTATTATAAACTTTATAAAGACGAGTATGAATATCATCAATCTTTTCTTGCTCTCCTCCACATCAAATGTTCTTTCATAACAAAACTCTATAAATATTAACTTTGATTTGGGATGCAAAATAGAAGCAATTACTAACAAATTATTGTACTAAGATTAATATTCGTTGAACTTTTTTGTATCTCGTGTGTATTGTTTGTGTTTTATCAGTATAAACACTCATATCCATCAACATTGTCCTAATTCCTCAAATTTTTATTAGGTGCAAATTAGATGTGGGATGCTTAGTACTAAAAATACTTTGGTGGCATCAAGAAAGGTTTTTAAGAATTTAAGAATTATATCTGTCTTTTTCTATTCATGATTTGTGGGGCATATACTACATGATGCTCAGTTGTATATCTAATGAAAATATCTTTATAGTTAAATACATCATGCAATATTTCATATCTAGAATTTCACCTTGTAGCAATATCCAATGTGAGTCTTTTTTTAATAGAAAGTCTCATGTGCTATGCAATTTTATTAAATGCTTGCATTCAAGATAGGGTTACAGATGCATATTAACAATCTCTTTATTCATTCAATAGCTTTTATTCCATCTTGAACCATAATATTTGATATGCGTGCATAATATTTGATGTGACCATTCTCTCCACCAAACAACATTTCATAACAAAGATGATCTTGGACCATTCGAATTATAGTATCATTTATAATATAATTATCCAAAGTAATATCACACATTTTAGAATCTAGTCCTCATTCAAGAAGATACTTTTCAATAGCATCTTTAATTGCAAAACTTGTGTAAGGATATGGTTGTTTCTTGAAACTAATTATCTTTTTATATAGAATAAAATTAGAATCAATATAATATGCTATAACGGAAATGAGAAGAAATTTATGGACATGTATTTCCTCGAGAGTCTCATATTTGAGAAGAAAATAAATTTATAAAACTGATTCAAAAAAATATGATAATGCCCAGAATGAGGCCAAATTTACTGAGTTATCCCGCTTTGCTTTAGATGTTGTGGCAACTGATAGTATCAAGGTCTGAAGATTTGAGAAAGGGCTAAAGCTCAGGATTCATGCTGGTCTGAGACCGATGCAATTGGTCTCTTATCGGGAGGTTATCAATCTAGCTAAGATAGTGGAGCAAGAGGTTGACAATATGAGGCAAGAGATGGAGTAGCGGCAAAGAAAGAGGTTCGAATCTAGTTGTTACCCTGGCAAACAGTCAAAGTGCCAAAAACTTAACAAAAGGATGGCAGGGACCAGTCAAAGAAGAACCTCGATGTGGCCGATGTGGAGGTATCCATTTGGAGCAGAATTACTACTGGTTCTTAGGAGCCTGTTTGGTTGTATAAGCAAGGCCATAAGGTTGTAGAGTATCCTCACCGTCAAAACTCTGGATATTGGCAGCCCTCCTAGAGTGCACCCAAACTATTTGCTTCAAAAGCATTGACCTCTTATCTGCCTCAAGATAAGGACAAGGAGGGTGAGGGCCTCCAAAGCAAAAGACTCAGACCCATGTTTATGCTATGACTCAGCAAGACATAGAGGCACCAAATGCCATAGTGATAGGTACCTCAAGACTCTTTTCAACCTAATTTAATTTAAAGATCACACAATCATATGTGATGAAAGTTATATTTGATAGTAATAGTAGAACTTCAATTCATGATGGATATTATCAAAATAGCGTCCACACATGCTTGCATCTTATTTGATCTTAAGGCCATCCATTCTTTTATTTCATCTGGATTTGTTAAAAAGGCTGGCCTTATGCCTGTGCCCTTGGAAGATGAGTTGTGTGCCTCTACTCTGAATGAAAGTACCATCATGGTTGATATGATTTGCCTATCTTATACTTTAGATATTGGAGATCATGATTTTATATCTGATTTGATAATTTTGGAGATGAGAGATTTTGATGTCATCCTAGGATGGATTGGCTTGCCTCATGTCGTGCCACGGTGGACTACTTCAAGAAGAGAGTGACTATTCAGATTTCAGGATAGACACCATTTAGCTTCTCTAACAAAGAATGAATATCCTTATCTGATTTATATCATCCATACAAGCTTATAGAATGTGAAGGAAGGATTGTGTAGGATACTTGGCAAGTGTTATAGATACACAATAGGAGGAGGTAAAATAGAAAGTATTCTAATAGTAAGAGAATTTTTGATATATTTCTAGAGGATCTACTAGGGCTGCCTCCTGACAGAGAAAAATCTCAATTGATATGGTACCAGGTGTTAGACCTATATCTAAAGCTCCCTATCGAATGGCTCCAGCTGAATTGAAAGAGTTTAAGGAACAACTCTAAGAACACCTTGAAAAGGGCATCATTAGGTCCAATGTTTCCCCATGGGGTGCTCCAGTATTTTTTAGTCAAGAAGAAGGATGGAAGTATGATGTTGTGCATTAAATATAGAGAGTTAAATAAGTTGACAATTCAGAATAAATATCCTCTGTCAAAAATAGATGATCTTTTTGATTAGCTTCAGGGTGTCCAAATATTTTCTAAAATTGATCTTCGATCCGGATATTATTAATTAAAAATCAAGACTGATGATATATCCAAAATAGCCTTTCAGATCAGATATGGACACTACAAATTTTTGATCATGCCATTTGGATTGACAAATGCTTCCACAGCCTTATGGACATGATGAACAGAGTATTTAGATTTTATTTGGATCAATGTGTGATAATATTTATAAATGATATTTTGGTGTATTCTAAGAGTTAGGAGGATTATGAGAAGTATTTGAGGATAGTGTTACAAACACTAAGGAGTGAAAATTATATGCAAAGTTAAAAAAGTATCAGTTTTGATTTGAGAGTATCTCTTTCCTCAAGCACATAATATCTAAAGAAGGCATATCTATAGATCTGATAAAGGTAAAAATAATTGTAGACTGAAACTGACTTACTAGTGTGATGGAGATCTGTAGCTTTTTTGGATTAGCTAGATATTATAGACGATTTGTGGAGAGATTCTCTCACATAGTAATACCTTTGACCCAATTGACTCATAAAGGAATCAAATTTGATTGGACAGAGAAATGTGAGAAGAGCTTTCAGAACTAAAAGATATTGGTATTAGCTCCTATCCTTGTTATTGTTGGGAATAGTATCCCAAAGCCAATCGTCAGCCTGTTGACGGTTGTGCTTCTTTT
>KE504894.1:243425-262008 GCA_000441515.1 Elaeis oleifera | reverse complement strand
TTTGCCCTGCACTAAAATTTTCACTACAGTTATACTATTCGGAAGTGAAGATTTTATTATCTATAGTGATGCCTCTAGAAAGGTTAGGATGTGTTCTTATGCATAATGAAAATTAGTAGCATATGCTTTCAGACAACTTAAGCCACATGAACCGAATGATCCTACCCATGATTTGGAGTTGCCTGCAGTGGTTTTTGCCTTAAAGATTTAGAGACACTATCTATATGGAGTATCTTATTGAATCTTTATAGATCATAAGAGCCTCAAGTATTTACTTATACAAAAAGAGTTGAATTTAAGATAGAGAAGATGGTTAGAACTGATTAAGGACTATGATTTAATCATTAATTACCATCTAGAAAAAGCAAATTTAGTGGCAGATGCTTTAAGTATAAACTCTGTAGGTAGTACAGTAGCCTAAATTATTTTGCAGGTGGAGATTCTTTAGGATCTAAAAAGATTGGATATTGAGGTATGGTTACACATTTTTGAAGTTCTACTCACAACTCTTAGTTTGCAACCTACCTTAATTGATAGAATAAAAGCATCCCGATAGATGATTCAGAATTACAAAAGATCAGAGAGGAAGTATAATCTAATATGGCATCTGAGTTCAAAATTCATGATAATGGATCCCTGAGATTTGGTGATAGATTATGTATTCCAAATAATGCAGAGCTGAAAAAAATTATGATGGAAGCTCACAACTCTGCCTATATAGTGCATCTTGTAAGTATGAAAATGTATAGAGATTTCAGAGAAAATTTCTGATGGAGTGGTATGAAAAAAATAGCTCAGTATATAGCTCAGTGTTTGACTTGTTAGTGGTGAAACTTGAGCACCAAAGACCTACAAGGCCACTGCAATCTCTTATAATTTTAGTTTGGAAGTGGGAAGACATAACAATGAATTTGTTGTGGGACTACTAAGAACTCTTAGAGGATACGATGCTATTTGGGTAATTATGGATCAATTGATCAAATCAGCACATTTCTTATCAATCAAAGTCAGATTTTCTTTGTAAAGATTAGCTAAGTTATACATAGATGAAATTGTGAGACTTCATAGTTCTCCGGTATCCATTGTGTCTGATCGAGACATGAGATTTATTTCTCAATTTTGAAAAAATTTACATCAAGCCATGAAGACTAAGTCAGAGTTCGGTACAACTTTCCAAGCCATGAAGACTAAGTCAGAGTTCGGTACAACTTTCCATCCTCAGATAGATGGTCAATTAGAGAGAACAGTTCAAATTTTAGAAGATATATTGAGGATAGGCTGATGGATCGGGTGTTCTGTATTTAGGGGCTAGTCTCTTCTAGGTCTTATCACGGGACTAATCATAGCCATAGTCAACAAAGACTGAAAGAGAATTTTAAATCTTATTGTAAATCTTATTGGTATTTACATCTATTATTATATATTTAATTTTTTTTTAATTATGTTTGATCCCTCAGAGATATTGGTAACTTACTGAACTCATAAAGCTTATCTCCTCTTTCTATTTTTTTCATATCCTATAGGGCTGGGGATCGATCAGTAAGGAGCATAGGATTTAGGAAGTTATTGGCTTAGCCATATTAATAAAAATATTTTGAATTTACGTTGGATCTTTGTTTCTTATCAGTCATGGACACTTTATTTTTATTAATAAAGATATGAGAGAATTTGCTTTTACCACTGCTTGAGTTGAATTGATGTAATTATGTTTTGATGAAAGGCAGGCTTTGCATGCTCGAGGGGTTTAAACCCTAAGGATGTGCGACCGTCTGTCGCACGCTTAGCTTAGACCTTCTAGTTTGGGCTTGATAGTACAATTATTCAAAGTAATGTCATACATTTTAGAATCTAGTCTCCATTTAAGAAGATACTTTTCAATAGCATCTTTAATTGCAAAACTTGTGTGAGGATATGATAGTTCTTTGAAACTAATTATCTTCTTATATAGAATAAAATCAGAATCAATATAATGTGCTATAATGGATATGTAATCAATTTTTTAATTTGATGTCTAAATATTACTAGTAAAATTAATTCAAGAATTTATTTTTTAAATCCATCATGTAATTTTTTTTCTCTCCTTGATATAAAGTCATACAATCATTTTTAACAATCTTATGGCCCATAACATTGAATAATAGCTGAATAGATCTCATAAAATCCATCAAAATAGGATGCTTAACAATATGAAAAGGAAGCTTAGCACATATGACAAATTTTGTAAGAATTTTTTTTCTATTCTCTTCTTGATTGAATTTAAAAGATTTTATTGGATTTTTAAAATTGTTACTATAAATATTTAATTAACTAGATTTTTTGATATTTCTTACAAATATTTTTAAGATGGAGTTTTAGATGACTCGTTCCTCTTTTAGTACTACCACTTAATAACTTTGATAATATTTACAAGTTGCTATTGATCCATTGAGTTTTTTCTCCTTGATAAAGTGACTCTATACCCAAGACCTTTTTTTAGAGCCTTTATCACAATTATTTTCAATGTTATCTTCATTTTTATCATCCTCATCTTTATATACTCGACGGTATCATTTTCAGCCATTTTAGATTGAGACAAGTAAAAATGTTTCTTACACTTTGATTTTGATACTTCTAAACCTCACAAGTAACTCATTTTTGTGGTTATAGGTTCAAATAACCAAAATTAGTTTAAAATGTAGTCTGAATATGTGCCCATGTACAGGCATATCTGGGAAAACAAATTGCCCAAATAATTCATATAAGATTGCTAGACATTTTGTATCTTGTAAACGAAATCAGATATATCGAAAATGTCGCATTTTTTTTTTTTGGCCATCAAGATGGTTTCCTGTGACTATAGTTTGTATAACCAATGGTAAGCAAAGAAACTACCAAGTAGTTTTCATGTATGAAACAAAGTTTACTAATGTTAATTATTGCACACCAACAATTCCATTTAGAGGCACAAGCCTATTAAGTATCCAGCTGCAAGCTAAAATGAGCACTCTCATGATTAATAACTAAAATAACAGAACTTGCTTCTTATGATCCACAGAAATTGACATAATGAACAATAAATTCTTATTTTTCTTGATTGTTGCCAAAATTATAATATGCATTTAAAAATAACATAACCAAATCCAATTATCTGATAATCCCCTCAAATTAAATAAGAGCATGTTGGAAAGTGGAACATATTCTGGAACACTATAATTGATATATCACAAATCCCATTTATGGAAGTTCCATCTAAGAGTTCCTCTAAAGCCAAAATTCACCTCTCCCTTAACAGGGGATCAGCGATACAGAGAAAGATAAAAATCTTAGAGTATTGTTTGGGACATCGCATGCTAGCAATGTCTTTCAACAGACTATTATTACTATTACGAACAATAAGACCTTTTGAGTGAGCATATCATAGTAAGCTATTATAACTACACGTCTAGAATAGAGAGAATTGTCTTTCATGGTCAACCGAAAGAGCCCATTTCAATACCTAAAGCCAACATCAATTCAATCAACAGAGTCTTATTTTGTGAATCGCATGTCAACAACATCTATTGGAGTCGGGAGATGGCACAAAAATATAGCGGTGGTGCATCCAAGCAGACCAAATCAAATGTATGTTTACCAAAAAAAAAAAAAATACAAATGGCATGAAACCATTAAGTGATTAGCACATGTGGCCGCAAACCAACCACAATACCAAAACGCTAAAAACCATTAAGTAATTGCTGCACGTATAGAATTGAAACATCAATTCCACACAAACTGCATGCCATAGTAGCCTATTAACATACATGTTAAGAATCATCTGATATATTAAATGAAGGATATAATAACATAAATTAACTTTATCATGAATGCCTTGAATGGGTCACACCTCAAAGGGATTCGAAGAAGATGAGCCTTGCTCAAATGGAGGAGGACAACGACTTCTCTACTACCACTGGCTTGGATGCTCTTACCACAAGACCATGAAAGAATGAACGAATAAAGGAAAATTATGAGAAAAATGTAAGATGATAGCATAAAATAGAGACATTGAATCAAATAGGTACGAGAAGAGGGTTCTTACGATGGAATGATGGGTTGTTGAGGCTTCGGGCCAATGACAGATAGAGAGAGAGGGAAGGCTCTCATATGGCATGTTGGACCGAAGGTGCGAAGACTAAGGACAAGGGAGACCGGAAGAGGCGGGCTGTAGTGGAGGAAGAAAGAGAGAAACCTTGGCTGGTGTCTCTAATCTCAGTATTCCTTACTCTCAGGCAGTCGGGCATTAGCGATCATAAAAATTTACTTAGACCGTTGAAGATTCTCTCCTTAGTTTATTTAACTTAGAGTCCAAAAAAGAAGTTTAGCCCTTTTATCATACTCATCTCAAATTTCTTCTGTATTAACTTAGAGAATTCTTCATAAAGAGATTTATTAGTAGCATCGAATATAATATTATCTATATAAATTTGTATAATTAGTAAATCCTCATTTCTTTTCTTTAAGAATAAAGTTATGTCTACATTATTTTTAAGTAAAAATTTGTTCAATCTTTTATACCAAGCTCGGGAGCTTGCTTCAGACCATATCGGGCTTTATGCAATTTGAAAATATAGTTTGAAAACTATGATTTCCAAAATCAGGAGGTTCCACATAAACTTCCTCCTATATGAATCTATTTAGAAATATATTTTAACATCCATTCAATATAATTTAAAGTCCATAAAGTATACAAATATAAGTAACAACCTAATTGCTTCTAATCTAGCAAGAAGAGTATAAGTTTCATTAAAATCAATATCTTCTTCCTAGTTATAGTCTTTAGCTACTAGTCTAGCTTTGTTTCTTACAACTACACAATTTTTATCTAATTTATTTCTGAATATCCATTTACTTCTAATTATTGGGTGCTTAAGTGCTCTATTAACTAATATCCAAACTTTATTCTTTTAAATTGGTCTAATTCATCTAGCATGGCAATCATCTAATTTGAATCTTTTTCAGCTTCTTCAATAGTCTTAGGTTCAATATGTGATATAAAGGCTAAGTAATTATTAACATTTTTCGAAGATGAACAAGTTCTTACCCTTTGTGTTGGATCATCAATAATTAGATCCTTAAGATGACCATATGCATATCTCTACTTTTTGGGTAAGCCTTCTTCTTGATCATTCTTATGGTTTTCTGCTTCTACTTCAGCTTACTTGCCTTCTTTTTTGTTGTCTTAAGCTTAAGATTCCTTAAGGGTAAGCTTTCCATGCCTTCGTCAATCATATCTGCATCATCCTCAGTAATATCTTCTTTTCTAAAAATTAGATCATTAGTTTATGAAATACAATATATATAAATTTTCAACAATACGTATCCTCTTATTAAACACTCTATACGCCTTGTAAGATGATGAGAATTCTATGAAGATAATCTCATCCAACTTGACATTAAATTTTCTAGATTATCTTTATCATTATTTAAATAAAATGTTTGCAATCAAAATATGAAATAATTGATATTTGGGTGTGTTGGAATATTCCTCTATCACGCACTAATGAACTTCGGATTTCACAGTCGCTAGATTAGTTGGATTACGGGTTGCATTCAGACTCCATCCTTTTCTATTCTGATCAACTGTACTACAATAGACTTCTTCCATTCTACCATCGGCCTTCGCTAAGGTTATCCTTTATCTCCTTTCTTGTTTATTATTTGAACTGATGCCCTCTCTCATGCCCTGTGAGCTACAACCCTAGGATGGACAGTGGACCTACACATCATGGCACTAAGAGTCCAGTCGATCTCGCACTTACTTTTTGCATATGATTGCCTTTTGGTGGGTCAGACTTTTGCCCATAATTCAATAGCCTCCTGTAGGATTATGGAGGAGTATAGTGTTGCTTTTGGATAAAAGGTGAACCTTCTCAAGTCAGCTATATTTTTGGCCCAAACATCAGATCTCGGTACATACAGATGATCAGGAAGATCCGATGTATCATGGAGCTGACATGGGCCCTACGCTATCTGGGAGTTCCCATCACTAGGTGGAGTTTGAGGTGGACCAAGTGCTTGGACATGGAGGCATCGATTTAGGAGTGTCTTGAGGGTTGGCAAGCCAAAGTCTTGTCGATGATGGCCAAGGTGACCCTAATCAGGTCAGTCCTCAGCACTTTCTCCATCTATCTATTGTCTAACATAGTTGTGCTAAGATCCTCTCTCTAGAAGCTAGAGTTGCTCTTTAGGAACTTCCTATGGGGTTTGCATCATGGAGGAGCCGGGGAGCATCTGTAGCATGGTGGGTTGTTTGTTAGCTGACTAGTAAGGGAGGATTGGGCACACAATCCCTAGTGGTTTGGCATGAGGCTCTGATTACTTGGCATGCTACGTGATTCTTGCTTTAGCTCGGTAGCCCCTGGAGTACAATGATGCATGCTAGGTATGGCTTTGAGACTATTGTGGGGGATGTTCAGGCCAACCAATGGTGTCCTTCATGTATAAGGAGATCTGCTCCCATGGTCTTGAGGTGTTGGTCCTGACTTTTGGTGGGTGGAGGATGGTCTCTCAATCGACATCACCTAGGACTCATGGGTTGCTGACTTTCCACTATGTTGGTGGCTGATTTGTTAGCATTGAGTTTTGTGAGATGATGTGGGTTCGAGACCTACTCGAGGAGAAGGGGAGAGGATGGGATGTGGATTGGTGACATGTTACTTTTGGAGACTAGTTGGCTAAATGGGTTTTGTCCCAAGCGATCCCTATCCACAGTGGCTTGGACATCAGGGTTTGACGATCATTGTGCACATCGAGGGTGGTGGCTATGGAGTTGTATGACTTGTACAGATGTGAGCCAACCAGGAGGTTGGATGGTGCTTAGATCTGGAGGCTCAGGGTTCACCCTAGAGTTTGCTTGTTTCTCTGGAAGATTGCCTGAGCCATCTTTCTACTAGGGTGTTGCTAAGGGCCTGTGGGATGGACATCCCAACATCCTACCCTAGTTTTAGTCGGGAGGATGAGATGGTGGAGCATATATTATTTCTCTATTCGAGAGTTGCGCACATTTGGTAGTTGTCCACTATCCTTCCTGGGGTGCTCTAGTTAGTAGGGATGGCATAGAATTTTTGGAGGTGTTATGACACTGTATGATGGTCGAGGATTCTAGGTCAGCCGGTATCAGGACTGCTTATATTGTTTATCATATCAGGCTAGCTCAGAACATCGACATTTTTGAGGTGAGATGGCAGCCGACAAGGTTTGTCTTAGAGAGGGCCATGATCTAGACAGCAGAGATCATTGACCTATCATCCACAAGTTCGATCTTTATGACTCGAGACACTTAGGACCCCCTCATGCTCATGTAGCATCTTGACAAGTCTTCATCCTAGGAGCCCCACCTCAGGATTTCTAAAGGTTAACTTCAATAGTAGTGTGGTTGGAAGCAGTTTCGCGATCCATAACCTAGATTCCAAATTGATTGCGGCTGATGGGACCCATCTTTTTTAGACCACCATGCTTGGAGTAGAGCTGAGAGCGGCCTGGGAGGGCATCATGCATGTGAGTAGGTCCTGAGGACCGATCGATTGGTGATTGAGGGACATTCTGCCATAATGGTGGATTGTGCGGTGCTAGACCAGTGGAGTTGCCGAATACTCTCATCCGTAACATTGGGAGGCTCCAAGGAGGGTGCATTGCTGTCAACATTAGACACAGATACCAAGAGGCAAAAGGCACTATGGACTGGGTAGCTAGCTATGTTGCCCAGCACTTAGGAGGGACCATTTAGGCTGATACTTCTGTTTTGTCTTTGTTACTGTGAGATATTCTTTTTTCTAATATTTTGGGTTGTGTTCATACTCATGTTGTATGAGTCCTCCACCTTACCAAATAACTAAAAAGCTTTTCATCTAAGGGAGGGTAAAAAATGTAGAACCCAAGAGTGAAAAGATAACATGACCAATTTCTCGAGCAATGCTTCTACCATGAAAAAGAAGAAGCCAGTAATTACTGAAGGACCCCCAAATGGACCAGCATTTCAGAAACATAGGGGCTTGGTAATCTTGTGTGACTAATGCTGCAAGGCAGCAGTCTATATGCATGGGCTTGTCCCCCAATATTTCATAAGCTAGAGGACTCCGGGATGATAATAGATCTTGATTGGGTATCTTGTTTCTAAATAATCCTATGTTTCGTCTGGTGTCTAGCAGAAAAATCTTTATTAGAGAGAGAGTGGCATACCAAGTAGTGAACTAGGGGTGGTAAAATATGAACCCGATCGGCCAACCTAATCTATATTCGACCGGCCATAAATAGGTTTGAGTTTAGGCTAAACAGATTCGGATCATAAATAGATCAACCCATTTAATCTGTTTATTATTTGAGTCAGATTTAGATTTCAAGTGTCTAACCTACTTAACCCATTTAACCCATATAAGTTTTGGGTTGGACTAAATTAGCTAGTATATGGGCTATTTAAATGGGTTGGGCAATGGGCTAATGGTCTCCTCTCGACATGCTTTTTTACAATTTTTTCGATTCATGGTCCCCCATCCCAAATTTTCAATACCCTGTGGCCCATCTTCGTATTGCATTACATGAGGTTCAATCAATTGGACCCATCAAATCCCATGGTGGATAACACGCCATGCTACCCTTGTATTTCACCAATTCACGATTGCGCCATGCTTTCCCTTGTATTTCATTGTGGGCCATGGCTGGGTTTTTCTTCCCACCCATTCCTTCTTCTTTGTGTTGCTGCCATTTTGAAGATAAGGCTACCAACACTTTGCCCCACCAACCCCCCCTCCCTTGAGATCCCAGACTCCATCCTTTGCTTCCTTAAGGAGACCGACCTCACCCATGCCCACATCAAGATCCTCATCTCCTACCTCGTGGCACTCTCGCCTCCTCTGTGCCAACATTTGAAAGATCCTCACCCCCCGTGCCCATGAGCTCGAGTTCGATGGCTTTATCGGCTAGATGCTCGTTCAGTTGCTCCACTACAACTCCTATGTCCTCTACCTCAACGGTGTCCTCCCTTGCCTTCGCTTCTGGCACACCTTCTTCTACGGCGATGATCACAACCTCCTCCACTTTTGGTGCACCTTCCTTGGTAGCGACGTGCAACCTCCTTCACTTCTTCGGTGAGGGCAGAGATGTGGTGAGAGTTGGAGAGGCGGCTGAGGGCGTGGGCTAGTGAAAAGGTGGCTGAGAGCGCGGTGAGGGTGGAGAGGTTGTCACCTGTACGGGCGGAGATGCGGCGAGGGTGTGGAGAGGCAGCCGAGGGCACGGGCTGGGGAAGTGACTGTTGAGAGTGTGGCGAGGGCAGAGATGCGGTCGAGCGAAGATGCAGCGAATGGTAGGTTTTCTTTTTTTTTAAAGTGGTCGTAAATGGTTGGTTCTAATTTTTTAACTAGACTATAAATGGATCATAAACAGGTCAGATTGGATAACCTGTTTATTATGTAGATCGGATTTGAGTTTTAAAAGTTGGTCTATTTAATTAAATAGATCAGGTCTGGGTTTAAATTTTTTGACTCGATCCATATTTGATTTGATCCGTTTATATCCAACCTAACCCAATTGCCACCCATGCAATGAATCGGCCATCAGCTCCAATGCTAGAAGCCTTTGAGGATGGTTAAGACTTGGAACACCCCACCTGGAAAATGGACCAAGGCTACTTACCACTAGTATTATTGGCAACACCAATGCTATCAATTTAGGTATCTGGGACATACTATATGTTACCCAGATATGGAGCCTAAGAGGGGAGGGTGAATTGGGTCTTTAAAATTTTAAGATTAGTGCACTTAAATAATGTGCTAAGGTGAAGAGTGGAATGAGTTGATTTGCAATAAAGATGAAATCAAATACAAATGAGAGATAAATGAGTATTGAATACAAAGAGCAAGTAAAGAGATACAAGCACAACAAACACTAAGAATTTATAGTGGTTCGGTGCCAACGTTGCACCTACATCCACTCTCCAAATTCCTACTTGAAAATTCAATCTACTAAACAGATTTCAAGAATATAATATGTCGGACACCTCCGACCCTTGCTATTCAAGCAAGAACACTTATTTTTGGATACAAGTCAACCTTCAATACTCCAATTTCAGGTTCGGATCAACCTATCTGAGTTTTGAAATCCTCCCAAAACTCAAAAATTCAAATACAATATGAGAAAATAAGGTACAAAAAATTCAGCACAATATCTCCTTAAGTAAACATAATAAATGTAATAGAAATACAATACTTAAGGAGAAGAAGCTTTTGCTGAATATTCTCAATGAATTGCACACTTGATTACAGCTGGAGAGTGGTTGGTGAAGTGATTAAATGCTTCTATTTCTCTCTTTAGGACTAATAGAGCTTTCCTCAGATTTGAACTTGAATGTTTGCTTAATCTTTTGATTTTTCACTTCAAGAGAGTATTTATAATCATCATTTATCCTTGAGAATATCTTAAAGTTGGTTTCTAGCCATTGGAGAGTATTTAATACATATTAAATATATCAAAACAGACTGAAAACTAGCCGTTACGAACTCACCTAAAATGGATTGTCCCAGATGGGTCATCCCACTGTGACTGAGAAGTCTCATGGGATGCCTCATTTGGCCAGTCTGAAAATTAGACTTTCTGTTTTGATCTCAGGATCTCAAGAGTCATCCCAGGTGGGTCGTCCCACTGCATGGGTCATCCCAAGTAGATCATTCCACTGCGTGTCATGAGCCAAAATAAAGCGTGCCGGCTATCCAATGAAAGGAGATGATCCAAATGGGTCGTTTCATTTTGTTGCAATCTAATTTTTCATATATTTAAGGTTCGAAACTTATCAGAATACTTTCAAATACTCTCAAATGACTTTAAATCAATTGGATACTCTCAAAAAATCTCAAAAAATTTTTCAACTTGCAGAAACTTTAACTTTGGCATACTTGATGAAGCTTTTCAAATTCAATCTTTTGGACTACTTGAAACATCACAAAAATATTCTCCAAAGATAAAAAATACATTAGTAGTCTCCTTAAATGGTTTGCGATCATTAAAATCAATTCTTGGAGCAACAATCTTCCCTTTTTGACGATGACAAAATATTTGAGTGTTCATAAAATAAGTTCTTAAAGCTTAAAAAATTTAGATTTGTGAAGCACTTGTAGGAATGTACCAAAGATAAAAAATCGTGAGATACATATTTTAATAATTTTAATATTTAATTTATTTTGCTGAAACTCATTTGTGAAGGTATCAGAGTTTTCTAAAGATTGTTCTTAATCAGTTAAAATCCTTCTCTTTTTTGTATGAGACAGATAAAAATAATCATTTTGATCATTTGAAAAAGATCTCTCCCTTTCTTATATAAAGAGTATTCAATTTGTAAAAAAATAATTCATAAAGAAATTTTATTCTTTTCTTCCTTATTTTTAGTATCAGAGCAATAAATGTGTAAGAAATATTTCTTTCTCTTTTTCTTGTTCTGATATTAAAGCAAGAATGAAACTATTTGAATAAGAGTTAAAAGTGAAAAAAATTGAGCATTTTGTAGAATCAAAAATGGATATATTGAGTCATTTTGATATCGATGCAAAAAATAAAATTATCAGAGCACTCAAGAAAAATAGATGTATCAAAGTAATTTTTCAAATAGTATCAAAATGAGGATAAAAATAGATATATCAGAGTAAAAAATGGGCGTATCAGAGGTGGATCAGTACAAAATATTGTATCAGAATAAAAAATTTAAAAGAGCATGTAAATTTAAAAAAAATTCAAATAGACAATACACTACTTTCTCCATTATGATATCATTCTCTCCCTTTTTGACATCATCAAAAAATAGACTAATGGGAGTAAGATTTTTCATGACTGCATATCAGATATTAATGTAATAGTGCATTCATTCAAGTATAATAGGCATTCATCCATTCATTCATCCAAAAAAGAAAAGAGCCAAATAAAATGATAATAACCCCATTCATTAACACCAAAAGAGAGGTTATAAGAGTCATAATGAGCATAAAGCTCTCATATATCCAATCTACAAAATATAACTAAGTAACCTAATACAAAATGATGAAATCAGTGAGACTGGGCATCGAGCACGAGATCAAGATAGGTGAGACATGATCAGTCTCATCCTCGACCGAAAGGTCTGGTCCAAGAGGAAGATGCCGGAGGACGAAAAGTAATGGGCTGAACAAAGTCTGGCTCACTAGATGCAAAGGGCCTAGACTGAAGCTGAGTCTTAATGACATCAAGCTCGGACAATATCTCTTTCACTGTAAGTCGGAGCCGATCTAGATCAATAGATATGAAGTCTCTGGAGTCTCTGATGTCTGTTCGAATCAGCTCAAGAGAAGAATGAAGCTGGCTATGGAGTCTCTCTATCTCTCGAGCTAAATCATCCAGCTGAGGTGAGGAAGTGGTGGTCGAAGTGCTTGCTCCTTCCGATAGAGAATCTAAAATCCGTTTGATCTCCCTCTCACTATCAAAAATTCTGTCACTGAACCTGAGTAGGGAGCTCTCCACACTCTTCAGTCTAGTACTCAGATCAGACAAGAGCTCCATCAATGAAGATATATGTGGTACGATAGAAAAGTCTGAGAAAGGATCAGAGAAAGAACTCGGTAGAGCCTGACGATACTGCTGCTGCTGCACCTACTGGAGAATCTGCTCCTGATACTGCTGAAACTGGTGAAGCTGCTGAAGAACCTGATCTTAAAACTACTACCGCTGAACAGATAGAATCTCTACCACTCTCTCAGCCAACAGTCCCATATCATCATCCCCAAGCTAAATGATAGCACGGTACGGCTTGATGGGGTACTCTGACTGAGGATCCTGCCTCAGACTCTGAAATAGGGTGATCAACTGGACTCTGCCTGGGCACAGGTGAAGATGGACCCTCCCCTTAGCATGCTCCTCCTTATCATCATCCTCCTCCTCAACTGCAACTGCATGGCCCTTGGCCCAACAGCCATCTATTCTGATAAATCCCATGCATCGAAGAGAGTAGTTGTTGTAGGTGTCGGTGTATAACAGTCTACAAACAACCTCCCCTCAAAACTCACTCCAGACTCTCTAAAAATCACAGTGAGAGCCATACCATATGGCAAGAGAGCCTTGGATCTGTTCAAAACCTCCCTCATGGCATCGATCATCAGGAAAGGTAAGTTCAGGGGAGTCTCAGAAATAACAAGGTGTATCAAGCAAATATCCCTATCAGTCATCAAATCATATCTTTTCCCTCTGGGGAAGAAAATCTTAGATACCATATGGTGGAGCAATCTCATCTCTACACTCAGATCCTTGACCTTAATTTTCAGAAATCCATCTACATTTTTTCTTCCAAGGATAGTCCTAAGTCCAATTTTCCTTTTGGATAGCTCATCTAGGCAACTACCCTCATAAGGCATTTGAAGGAGTCTACCTAGCCTAGGTGCATTCAAAATAATTTGAACTCCCTTCACAGTAGACCTCAAAACACCATTAGAGAAAATTAAATTTGAATAAAATTTTTTGACCAAATCAATATAAACCGGCTCAGACAAACTTAGAAAAATTTTCATCCTTGCTTCATTAATTTTTCTCCAATTGAAAACCATCATGCCTTAAAAATTTGAAATCTACATTTCTTCCCAAAGTAACCTTCCTTGCAGATAGAGGAATCTTACTTGGAGTGACCGGTGGAGATGCTTGGGTTGGCTCTTGTGCTGCCTTCTTCTTCCGTTCCTCGGTCTCGAAGGATCTAACCGACTTTCTTCTCTACGGCAACCTCATTTTGGGGGCCATGTCCCAAGGAGAGGATGGATAATGGTCAAGAGGGTGGAGAAGGATGAGGATTGAAGAGAAACTAAGAGGAGAAGAGGGTTTTGGAGAGTTTCTCATGGATTTTATGGGTTAGGATTTGGAATTTGGGGAAATCAAGAGGATGAGCCATGAGAACAAGAAATTTGGAGAGAGTGATCCATGATTTTGTGAGATTTTGAGGTTTGGAGAGATCTAGAAAGAGATTTTTAGGTTTGGGACAAGAGGAAGAGGAAGGATTTTGGGGTTTGAGATACTCCAAAAGCCTATTTAATGAAATAGAAAATAGGTCGGCTCACATGAAATCGGTTTGCCCGATCAATTGGGACATCCCACATGGATCGTCCCATCCAGGAAAGATTCAAACGATGAGAAAAAGATTTAGAAACAAAAAAAATTCAAAAAAAAATTAAAATTGGTCATATCGAGTAGAGATGATCATAAGAAGTTTAGATAAATTTTGATATGATTTTTGATTGAGTATTTCAATAGAAAAAAAATCTGAAAAGGTATCTGAATAGCACTGATGATTTTTAATTATCTTCAAAAAATCTCAAAAAAAGATAGATGGCTCCCAAAATTAAGATAATAATGTCAAAAAATTTTAGAAGAATTTTGGGAGTGAAATTTTGATTGAAATTCAAGCAGAAGGATCTTAGATGCCCAATTTTTTTTAATTTCATAAAATTTATTTTATTTAATGCTTTGGTGAAAATATCAGCTAGTTATTTTTCAGTGTTTACGTATTCAAGTATTATATCATTATTTTAAATATGTTCTCTTATAAAATGATATCTAATTTCAATGTGTTTTGATCTAGAGTGTTGGATTAGATTTTTGATTAAATTGATGGCACTAGTATTATCACATCTTATGGAAATATTTTAAGTTCAATACTAAAATCTATGAGTTGTTGCTTAATCCATAGGATTTGAGCACAGCAACTTCCGACTGCAATGTATTCGGCCTCGATCGTGATAATGCTACCGAATTTTGCTTCTTGCTAAACCAAGAGATTAAGTTCACTCCTAGAAATTGATAAGTTTCACAAGTACTTTTCTATCTAGTTTACATCCAGTAAAGTCTGCATCTGAGTAACCTATTAAGTCCATAGAAGATTATTTAAAATTAAGATCTAGATTTTGTATTCCTTTTAAGTATCTAAAAATTCTCTTAACAGTATTTAAGTGAGATTCCTTAGGATTAGATTGATATCTAGCACACATGTATACACTGAATATTATATCAAGTCTACTAGTAGTTAGATATAATAAAGAGCCTATCATGCTTCTATAGAGCTTTGAATCAATATTTTTACCATGCTCATCTTTTTCTAATTTATAAGAAGGGATCATAGGTGCACTTACAATTTTTAAGCTCTTCATTTCAAATTTCTTTAATAATTCTCTTGTGTACTTACTTTGGGTGATGGAGATCCCTTCTTTCATTTGTTTAATCTAGAGTCCGAGGAAGAAAGTGAGTTCTCTCATCATGCTCATCTAGAACTCTCCCTGCATGAGTTTGGCAAATTTTTGACACAAATCTTCATTAGTAGACCCAAATATAATATCATCAACATATATCTGTATAACTAGAATTTCTTTATCTTTCTTTTATAAATAGAGTTGTATCAACTTTTTTCTTAAAAATTATTTTCTAATAAGAACTTACTTAATCTTTCATACCAGGCCCTAGGAGCTTATTTTAATCCATACAATACTTTGTTTAACTTAAATACATGATCTGAAAATTTATGACTTTCAAAATCTGGAGGTTGTTCTATATATACTTCTTCAGCAATATAACCATTTAGAAAAGTACTCTTAACATCTATTTGAAATAATTTAAAGTTCATAAAATAAGCAAAAGCAAGTAGCATTCTTATGGCTTCAAGTCTAGCAACAGGAGCAAATATTTCATCAAAATCAATTTCTTCTTGTTGATTATATCCTTTAGCAACTAATCTTGCTTTATTTCTTATTATATTTTTATCTTCATCTAATTTATTCCTATATACCTATTTAGTTCCTATTATAGGATGATTTTAGGTCTAGCAACTAGTGTCCATACATTATTCTTTCAAATTGGTTTAGCTCTTCTTGTATGGCAATTATCCAGTTATGATTTTTTTAGCTTCATCTATTGTTTAGGTTTTAAATGTGAAACAAAGTTACATAATTCCAAACATCTCTAAGTGAGGATCTAGTTCTTACTCATTGTGTCGAATCACCAATTATTAATTCTTTGGGATGATTGTGGACATACCTCCATTCCCTTGAAAGATTGCCTGTATCTTGAGATTGTTCTTGAATGTTCTGATCATTGATACTTTTATCCTTATGTTTTTCATCTAATTGATCCTTGTTTCACTCAATTGAGTCATTAAGGGTGAGCTCTTTCATTTTATCTTCTATGATACCTACATCATCAGCATCCTCTTTCTTCTTTGATGGAAGATCATTAGTTTCATCAAAAACTACATGAATTAACTCTTCCACTACTAGTGTTCTTTTATTAAATACTCTAAAAGCTTTGCTAGAAGTAGAATAGCTAAGAAAGACAGCTTCATCAGATTTAGTATCAAATTTGTCTAACCTATCTTTGCCATTATTCAAAACAAATACCGACAACCAAAATATGAAATAACCTATATTAGGTTTCACTCTTTCCATAATTATAAGGTGTTTTTCTTTAAAATAGGTCTTATTAAAGTATGGTTTAAAATGTAATATGCTGTGTTAATTATCTTTGTCCAAAAGTACTTTGGGAGCTTGCTTTCACATAGCATGGTACGGGCTATTTTTTCTAAGATTTTATTTTTTCTTCAATAATTTATTTTGTTGTGGTGTTTAGGTGTTGAAAAGTTATGATCTATACCTTTTTTATCACAAAATTTTTCAAAATCTTTGTTTTCAAATTCAGTGCTATGGTCACTTCGAATAGAAACAATTGGTAAACCTTTTTCATTCAAAATCTTTCGATAAAATTTAAAAAATACTGAAAATACTTCATCCTTAGAAGCTAAAAATAAAATTCAAGTAAAATATAAAAAATCATCAATGATTACAAAACTATATCTTTTCCTCCTAAACTAGTTGTCCTTATAGGATCAAATAAATCCATATGTAAGAGTTCTAAAGGTTTAGAAGTTGAAATAATATTTTAGATTTAAAGAAACTCTTATTTGTTTACCTAATTGACATGCATCATAAATTTTATCTTTATCAAAATTAATTTTTAGCAATCTAACAATCAAATTTTTTTAATGATTTTAGAAAGTGTATGCATACTTATATGTGCAAGACTACGGTGCCAAAGCCAACTAGTCTCATTAATTTTAGCATTCATGACCATAAGATATTGCATATTTTGTAAGGATAGATTATCCAAATTAACGATGTATATATTGCCATGTCTATGTCTAATGAATCTAGTGCTAACATCAGTAAGACTAGTTACAATGTACATAAATGATTCAAACACTACTTTATAACTTTTATCACATAATTGACTAATACTTAAAAGATTATGCTTAAGGCCATCTATAAGTAATATATTTCAATACAAGTAGAGAGAGTGGTACCAATGTTGATGATCTTCCTTTGTCATTATCTCTAAAGGTAACCATCCCTCTATTCTTCACTTTCAATGTGCTGAATTGAGATTCATCACCAGTCATGTGTCTTGAGCATCCACTATCGAGATACCACTTCCATTTTGTTGCTTGGGATGCAAGACACACCTGCACACATGAAATCAAGTTTAACCTTAGGTACCCAAGCTAACTTGGATCCTTTGCGATTAGTCATAATGGTTCTTTTGGAACCCATATTTCTTAACATTTCTATCATCAAATTTATTTGATAAATATGAACAAGCTTTATGCCCAACTTTGTCATATTTAAATAATTAATATTTGATAATTTCTTATAGACGTATTGATAAAATAATTTTAAAATTTTATTTCTTAAAGTGTTATAGCCAAGTCCGACTTTATCATATATAGCTTTTTGACTATTAATGATCATCTGAAGTTTGTTTGAACTTAATGTAAATTTGTCAACAATAGGTTTAACTTGGTTACCTCTTTCTTTAGTTTTTATTTCTTTTACAAGAGTTTCATTTTGACTAAAAAGTTTATCTTTTCTTTTATTAGAGACTAATTCTTTAGTTCTAATTCTTCATTTTCTTATCAACTTCTTCTTTTTCTTTAGCTAATATTTGATTTCTTGATTTTAGATTTTATTTTTGTTCCTAATTCTTTTAGATCATTTAAAAGTTTATGAAAAGCTTCTAACAGTTCATCATAAGTAAATTCATTTTGAATTTCGGGTGTTATCTCATTTTCATGTGCCATAAGACACAGGTTGGCTTCTTCGTGAGATTCTTCATTAGTAGTGGAGTCATCACTGTCGCTCTATATAGCCATTATGACCTTTTCTTCTTGGACTTCTTTTGACCTTTCTTGAGTTGGGGGCATTCTGATCTGAAGTGGCCCGGCTTCTTGCATTCATAGCAGATGAGGGGCTGTTCTTTTCTTTTTTTTATTCGACTCCCCTTTAGCTGGTAGTCTTCTCTTGATCCCTTGTCTCTTTCTCCTCATGAAGTGTCTAAATTTTTGGTGATCAGGGCCAAATCTTCATCTTTATCGCTATTGTCTGATTTTTTGTATCTTCTTCTTCTTGAGCTATCGACTTGAGAGCGATGGTCTTCTTTCTTCTTGTTTTCTTCTCGAAGTATTGCTTCATGGTTAGTTCGTGAGTCATGAGAGATCCAAGCAGCTCATCTAATGGTAGAGTATTTAAATCCTTGA
>KE504894.1:225297-240790 GCA_000441515.1 Elaeis oleifera | reverse complement strand
TTTGTTATAAATAAATAATTATTGTTTAATACAATCATAAATATAAAATAAATTATATTATATTAAAAATATAGATTGAAATTGATCCCAAAAAGATTGGAGTCGATCCTAGCTCATTGGCATGAAAATAGCATGCAGAGGGGATGCCCCATGGGACGACCCATGGGTCAACCCTTATTGAATAGAAAGTACAGACAGAAAGTTGATTTTTTTTAGAACCCAAGAGGAGTTGACCCCTAAAGAATTAGAGTCGACCCTAGAGTGGATGGAGTTGACCCCAAGAAAATGGAGTCGACCCTAAGCACGGGACAAGCTATAACTTTTGCTTTATTGCTTTAATATCTTAATTCCGTTGTAGCTTATTGCATTCACCTTACAACCACACTAAGATTAAGTTAATTCAAAGCACATACTTGTTAAAAGTTTAAATTTGGTTAAAATCTTATAAGAATCTAATTTACCTTCCTTCTTGAGTTGCTATCTCTGGATAACAATATGTTGATACGGAGGCATATATTTCAATATACTATTTTGATTCTCAAATAGATTGTTCTTACATATTTCATTTGATAACACGAAGCTATAGACACTCCCGATCCATTAATTGGATGGTTAGATTAAATTTTACTTCTTAGATCTCTTTTCCAGACTCAAGCAGCTTTGAAAAGAATTATAGGGCATGTTTACATGAAAAAATTATAAATAAATATTAAGATGTATTAAGGATAAATATATAAAAGATCGCAGGAAGCACAATATCACCTCCAATCTTGAGAAAGAAATTTAGAAGCCAACCTGAGGAAAAGATCCCTCCGCATGAGAGAATATGTTTGGGAGAGCCCCTCATCAGTTTAGTGGTCTAAGCATCATCTGAGGGGGTTGTGAAAGGGTCGCTGCTGTGTTTGCAGCAACCCTCCACTTTTATTATAGATTGTTTAATAAATATGAAAGCCTAAGTAGGTTAGGAAGATTTTACTGAAAAATATTTGAAAATTTTACATCTAATTTTTTTCTCATTAGATTCGTAGGAGGTTGCTGTTTGCAAGATCACAGCCATCCAGTCTCAAAGAAAACCATCATTTGAGAAAAAAATTACAGTCTTATCTGATCTTTGGAAAATATTGATGCAGCAAGATAGTGAATGAAAGACAGAGAAAAAAAAAATCAGTTCACCATTTTGATAAGTTTCGGATAAAAAAAAAATTTAACACTCATCTTTCTTGGTTCCTTGTCGATCGAATACTCAAAAAAAAATTCAGCACTCATCTTTATAGCTATTCATCCTCTTTTAGACATTTACTAACAATAACATGTGCTATGCAATAGGATTCAATTAATTTGCAAAAAAAAAAAGCAAGAATATAATGATAAGCAAAAGCTAGAGTTGTATTGAACATTAAATGCTATGTTAAGATCCAAATAATATATAAATAATAATATATAAATAAGAATTAACACTATACTCATTCTTCATTTATTGAATACTTGATTTATATAATCAAAAATAATTATAGAATTACATCACTCTTTGTCCATTTCAAGAAGAATATAAAGTATGTCAATTCAAACCATAATAGTTATTAGATATAGAGGGTTGAATTCACCAACACCAAATATTCATTCAAAATAAAGCAAACAAATATACAAACAAAATATACCCATCATTTTCAACAATCCGATCAAAGAACATACTTTAACATATAAATAACAGCTATACCTATTCAACCACAACCTTATTCAATAAATCAATTGATAATATATTCATACCTTTTAAACTTTTATGTATAATTACTAATGCAAACCTCTAGCAATCATCTCCATTTTGCCATTTAGCTGCTCCAAGCCTCCATCGATCGAGACACCTAAGAATGGAAAAATAAAAGAAAAAGAAGAAAAATCAGTGAAAACAAAAGCAAGGCCAAAAAAAATAAATAAAAGATAAGTCCCTTTCCAACGTAGATTGATCATTTTCTTTTCTTTTTATTTTTTTATTCATTTCTTCCAATTTTTTGGAGATCTACCGGAAGGAGAGATCGAACGGATTTCTCCGATTCCAAATGGGGTTCTTTATCGACAAGGGGGACGGTGGATCCGGCAAGGGGTGGCATATCTAGCAAGGGGGTGACCGGTCGGGGGCTCGGAGTGGCGGTCGGGGGAGGCGGGCTGGGGAACCGAGGCTCGAGGAGGTGGATGGCGGCTCGGAGAAGCCAGATCTGATGGTGGGAGAAAGAGGTGGACTGGAGGCAGCTGGAGGGAGGCAGGCTAGGGGCTTAGGGAGACGATTGGGGACTCAGGGAGGCGGTCATGGCTCGGGAAAGCCGGATCTGACGGTGTGACGGGGAAAAAGGAGATCGAAGGATAGGTAAAAATGGGGGCGATGGGGGTCCGATCCAGTAAGGAGAGGGTTGGGAAGGAAAAGGGAGGCTGGACAGTGGAATATCGGCTTTGGGAGGCCATCGAGAAGAAGAGGAGAGCTCGGGGATGCGGACTCGGGGATGCAGGCTCTGGGAATAAAACGAGAGGCTGGACGGTGCGAGGTTGGGGGAGGAGGCCGTGGGTTCCGACGGTGCGGTGTGGGCAGGAGAATTGGGAGAGGGGGTGAGGGGGTTTCGATCGGTCGCCAGTGGGGAGGTAAAAATCAAGGGTGGGAAAAATTAAAAGGGAGAAAATAAGGGTTTTAGTAGGGAAGCCAAAATCGAGGGTGGGGAGAAAAATCGAGCTATTAGTGATGGCTTTTTTCATCGCTAATAGTGCTATTGTCAATAAGTATTGGTGATGATATTTTGCCGTTGCTAATACTATATTCACCATCGTTAATAAGTTCAATAAATAATTTTTTTTATAACATCTCATTCTGTCGCTAATAGAACCGTCGCTAATAAGTATTAGCGACGGCACTTACCGTCGTGAATACTATATTCACCGTCCCTAATAAGTTTAATAAATATTTTTTTTGTGATAGCTTATTTTTTGGTCTTGATTGGTGGTTAGTAAAACTATTATTAGTGATGGCAAAATTTCCATCCCTAATAGCTGTCATTAAAAGTCATTTTTCTTGTAGTGACATCATATGTGATATCAGATTGAATTGGTTAAATATATGTTGTCTAATCCTCTTTTAAGTGGTGGGATAAGCAAATGGGATGTTCTACTTAACTAAATTTTCTTTACAGTATATCTCACAAAATACTATAAAAAGCAAGCTCGGGCGGCCAATCACTACTACCTTGAAATAGAATGTAAGACTCATGTGAAGTAGTGTTCATAAAACTGTAGTCAGGTATCTTATATTTTGATGGATCTTGCATCTCTCAAGAAGTAGGTGCAGGCATTATATTAAAGATATATCAAATGGTGAGCTGCTCTAATTCACATTTAAATTAGAAATTGTATTCTTATAATTAGGAAGAGTGTGAGGCATTGATAATTGGCCTAGAAATGTTGTTAGAAATTGGAGCCCAAACTATTAAAATCATTGATCTTTCCCAACTTGTATTATGTTAATTCATTAGGTGGTCAATAAAATGTTTACCTCAGCTATACTTTGATATTATGAAGTTGATTTCATCTTATTAAAAGAGTTTAATAATTAACATTATTATAATGCATGTACCTAGAGTAAAGAACTGCTAGGCTTATGAAGCAGTAAAATTGGCCACTAAAATAACGTTTATTAATGAGTGATTGGACTACAAAAGATATATTCATTTGTGACCAAAATATAGTGAGGGACTAACAAAAAAAGTTTTGTATATGACAGCAAAACTTAGTCGTTATTATTAGTTGTCAAGATCTTAATACATTTGTGACTATTTTGAAATGCCATCACAAATACTAGTTTTGCTAATTTTTTAATACATTTGTGACTATTTTGAAATGCCATCACAAATACTAGATTTGCTAATTTTTACTGACTGTGGTTAATCTCATTTGTAACAAATATCTTGTTGTCATAAAAAAAAGCTCATCCATTTTCTTATTTGCTTATGCATTAATAATGGCAGTTAATCTCATTTTTGATGACCATAAATGGTTGGAAATACACTATCATCGATGGCCCATCACTAATATAACTTTTGTGGGAAGGTATTGGTTATGACTTGTGATGGCAATATACTATCGAAAATATTTTTGTGATGAGAATTGGCTTTCAGTGAGGAAAACTGATCCTCCAGAAAAGCTTCTTTTTTGTAGAATTTAGTCACCTTGCTTATAACTCAATTAGCTATCGTGAGAAGTTTGATTATGATGGAGAAAGAGAGCTATTTAAGGCCTAAACCTTATAATTCATGGAAAATTTGCATATAGTCAATTTGACTTTTCAAATGAGATCTTAAAATTCATAGGTCTAGGCACTAATGGATTTGGATTCCACTATGGTATATATTGGTATATACAAACCGACCTCATCATCAAGGCATATGGCAATATCAGAGTTATCTGAATTATAAATATACTTTCAGGTTAAGAGCCTCCACTCTACTCATTCAAAATCTCTCTTCTTGCCTTCTAATTTTCTATTTTCACTATCTGTTCCTAAGGCCCAGACTGATTTAAACATTGGAGGATTCTAAATCGGAGAGTATCCCACCGATCCTAAGACTTGTTTTGCAGATTCAATCGTGGTCTACATCAATCTGATCTTTAGTAGCACTCTAGCTCGGCCTAGCATAGATCTCGTCCCATTCCCTCTAGAGTCTTATAGCAACAGATTGGTGCTAGAGAAATGGCGGTCTCCAAAAAATTTCGATGAAAATGGTGAATAAAAAGGTACAAAATCATCCTTTACCTACACCATCTTTTTCAGGAGATGCTTAGGAGAATACTCAACCTTCAATTATAATCGATCTGCAACAATTTGATCTCCTGGTTCAGTAGGTCCAAGCCCTTACTACTGTGATATAACAACTTCAGCATACCATTGAACAACAGTAAGAAGTAGCCACTCAAGAAGCTCAATCTCGCCATATCCAGCAACCAATTCATCAAGATTTTCATCATGATCATCTTCTTGATCATGTTGATAAATTTTGGAAAGTAGAATCTACTCCGTACAGTAAGAAACCATACTGGGAGGAAGGTCTTGGATAGAAGATTCAGGATTTTGAGAAAAGACTGATAGAAATATAGCTTGGAGGCCATCCCAAAAGTGAAAGAGAGTTCAATCTACAGTCTCATTTCTCTCAAGAAATTTTAAGTGAACCGATTTCCTCCCGATTTAAGATGCCAACGATGGAATTGTTTGATGGTTCCGTTGATCCTTTGGATCATCTTGAAGGCGTCAAGGCTATCATGAGGTTACAAAAGATGTCTGATACTCTATTTTGTGTCACCCTCCCAATTACCCTCAAAAAATCAATAAGAATTTGGTTCTCTGGGATCTGTCGGAATCCATTTCCTCCTTTGAACAGTCAGTGAAGCTGTTCATTATTTATTTTGATAATAATTGGATCTATCTAAAAAATAGTAATAGTCTTTTTTACTATTAAACAACCGGAGGGCAAATCTATTCAAAAATATGTGGCAAGCTTTAATGCCACTACATTGGAAGTAAAAAACTTTAATGAGTCATCTGTAGCAATCGATCGATCTTCTCCCTCAACAAGAATTATCCGAATAGTTATGAGCAAATAGTTGTCTGAATCTAAAAATATGCTCAAGCTAAAGAAGAAGAGAATATATTCTGACAGACGAATAAAAAAAAAATAAAAGTGGCTCCGAGAAGAAGACTACAGAAATCAACAAAAGAATGATTCTGATCAACCTCAAAAAAATCTGAGGTATAGAAGCCCACCTCAGTGATTCGGCACCTATGCCTTATTATCTGCTCCTTGAACTCAAATACTAATGGAGATCGAGGATCAAGAATATCTCCACCGACCTAATCCCACGAAGGCTCCACCAGTAAAAAGAGATGAAAGAAAGTATTGTCACTTCCACTGAGATCATGGCCATGATACTGAAGAGTGCTAGCAACTCAAAGATGAAATCAAAGGACTAATCCGCTGAGGTTATCTTAATAAATATGTTCAAGATCGGACAAGTCAAGCTGTTGAACAACGCCAGAGGCTCGATAATGAAAATGAGCGTAATAAGCTTACTATTGGAGTTATTAATATAATCTCAAATCTCGATAAAGCTCAAGGGGCCAGTTGAGGTAGCCAAAAGCCCTTCTTCAAAGCAGCATCATACTAACAATGCAATTTTATTTCTAATAATGATGACAAAGGAGTCCAAACTCCTCACAATGATGCTATTGACCCGTAGATTGATTTTGACGATAATAAAAGTATTTGAGTATAAATTATTAAATTACTAATATTGTTTATGAGGATGTGTAGTTTGAAATTCCATGTACTCATGATTTCTAAGTGTTTCCCAATAATTAAATGAAGAACCACTACTCAAGGGCTTAGTAAAGAAACTCTAAACTAGACACACCTTGAAAATTTTTTAATGATGATTAAATCAAGTTAAGAAGGTAAGTATTGCTTAGAAATCAAATTAGAGAAGAAAGACTATTTAAGAATGGCACACTTGACACGCCAGCTAAGTCGATCCAGTAGAAGTTTGAGCCGACCTAGTCTCAGAAGGCAGCAAAAGATAGAAGATTGAATTTTCAAACAGTGTTCAGTGAGCCAACCAAGTTTCAGATGAGCTGATCCAGACAGAGAGTTAGTCGACCTAGAGGATCAGTGAGCCGATCCAGTCTTAGAAGACAGACGAAAACAGAAATATAAAATTTTGGATCAAGTCTACTGAGCTGATCAAGTGGTTATTGAGTCTATCTAGAGATCAACTGAGCTGACCCAGACAGGACCTGAGACGATCAAGATGTAGTGAAGAAGTCAAGACAGAAAGCTAATTTTCAAGCACCTGATACTGAGTCGACCTAGAGGGTTTGTGAGTCGATCCAATGAGTAACTGAGCTGACTCAGAGAAGGTTGAGTCGACCCAGTGATGGTAATGGCTAATTTTCTAGAACTTCTACTTTTTGCCCTCCAATCACTCCTAACGGCTAGTTTCTCTCTTCCAACGGCTAGAATATTAGATGCAGCTATTTTAGATGACTTTAAGTGGTGAAAAATCTCAGGAGTATAAAAAAAAAACTTTTGGAGTATTGAAGATACTTTTAAAATTTACATTGAAGAGTATTCAGGTCATTTTTCAGTGTATTCAAGTTTGTGAGCCAAATAGTGAAGAGAAGGATTGATTTTTAGATAATCCTTTGTCCTTCCATCATCCTCAAGTTGAGAGAAGTCAGGCCATCAACATTGAAGATCTTCATCTATCTCTCTCAAGCATTCAAGGAGAAGAAATCAAGCAACCAGCAAGCAACTCAAAATTTCTTCTTTTAAGACTTCATTGAGTTTTCTTTCTTTCCTTAAACTTACTTTTATTTACTTTTTTTTCAAGTTTCTTGGGGTGAGAAACTTGGATTGGTTCAACCCTTGAATTGGATGCTTGTAGTAGTTTGATTGGTGAGCCAAGGTTAAAACCAATCAGGGTTGATTATTAGCTCAGAAAAATAATCTTTGTACGGTTGTGGTTGGTAAGCCAAGGTTAAAACCAACTGGATTGGATTGTGAATCCATGAAAAATAATTAAACTGTAATCAAGCTTAGTGATTGCAGTTGAATTTTCAAGTGGTTTACTTGGAGAGTAGACATACATACTGAGTTTGGCATCGAACCACTATAAAATTATAGTGTTTGTGATCATGTGCTTATTCTTTATCATTCCCATTCATTGCATATCTTTTAATTTGTCTCATTAAGTACCTAGTAGTTTATTTTGCATAATTATCATTTAATTTTAAATACCCAATTTACCCCCTCTTGGGTAGCCATCCTTGGGCAACAGATACTGTTGTTATCTCTATGACAATAGCAAAATATAATGTAAAGAGAGTATTAATTGATAATCGAAGCTTCACTGATGTATTTTCTACAATGCATTCCAAAAGATGAATATGGTAGGTCAGTTAAAATAGGTTGGTGCTGCACTAGTCAGATTCTTTGAAGATTCTGTAGCTGTAGAGGGAGAGATCACCCTGCCAGTTATCGCAGGGAGAGAACCCCACCAGTCAACTATACAGCTCACCTTTTTGGTTATCAAAATACCATCGATTTACAATGCTATTCTTGGTCGACCTGGACTTAAAACCCTCAAGGCTGTGGTTTTCACTTATCATTTATTAGTCTAGTTTTCAACAAAGATGGAGTCAGAGAGATACGAGGAGATCAAGTGCTTGCTAGATCATATTTTTTGATAGCTACAAAAATGAAAAAAATCAGTAGAGGCTCTACCAATTGAAATATCTGATCAAAAAGATAAAATTGAGATCAGCAAAAATGGAGGAGAACCAACCAAACAACTTATTACTGTTCCTTTAGGTTAGGAACTAGAGAAAATCGTTCAGATTGGATCTTAATTAAAATCTGATCCGAGAGAAAAGTTGATATCTTTTCTTTGAGCAAACATCGATGTCTTTGCCTGATCAGCCTCTGACATGCCGAGAATTTCTGTCAATGTCATTGTACATAAGTTAAATATTGATTCAAAGTATAAAATAATGCAACAAAAAAAGGAGCTTCAGCTCGAAAAGACAAAAAGTAATAGATGAGGAAGTTGATAAGCTTTTGAAAGCTAAGTTCATCAAAGAAGCATAATATCCAAAATGAATTACAAATATTGTCATGGTAAAAAAGGCAAATAAAAATAAAGGATCTGTATTGATTATATTGACCCCAATAAAGTCTGTTCGAAAGATAATTTTTCTCTCCCAAAAATCGACTAACTTATTGATGCTACTTTGGGATACAAATTATTGAGCTTCATGGATACTTTTTCTGGCTATAATTAGATCAGAATGATATCTGAGGATGAAGAAAATATAGCCTTTATCATCAAAAGAAGTTTGTATTGTTATAATGTAATACTTTTTGGTCTTAAAAATACAGGTGCCACATACCAGTACTTAGTCAATGAAATCTTCAAGTAACAAATCAATCGTAATATGGAAGTCTATATTGATGATATATTGGTAAAAAGCATTGAGTCAGATCATTATATTACTAATCTAGAAGAAATCTTTAAAGAATTACGTAAATATCAAATGAAGCTCAACCCAACATATATGCTTTTGAAGCGACATCAAAAAAATTTTTGGATTTTTTGTAACACAAAGAGGAATAGATGCTAATCCTGAGAAAATCTGAGTGCTACTTGAGATGAAACATTCAAACACAATAAAGAAGGTATAATAACTTATCGGATGGATAGCATTGCTCAGTCGATTTATATCTAAATCGGCTGAGAAATATCTCTCTTTCTTTAAAATCTTAAGGCAATTCAAAAACTTTGATTGGATGGATGAATGCCGAACTGGCTTCGATAATCTCAAAAAATACCTCAGCACAGCTTCATTGTTATCAAAATTGATTGAAGATGAGGAATTATTTATGTATTTATTTATTTAACTAACATTGTTAGTTCGATTTTGGTCTGAAATAATGTAGGAATGCAGAAATCAATCTATTACACTAACAAATTATTTTGAGATGCTGAAACTTGATATTCTAAAACTGAAAAGATGATTTATGCCCTTATTACATCGGCTAGATGACTTCGATCTTATTTTTAAGCTCCTTTTGTTATCGTTCTAACTGATCAGCCTTTGAAGATAGTCTTGCAATGACTTAATACTTCAGATTGAGTAGCTAAGTGGGCTATTGAATTAAGTAAATTTGATATTCATTATCGATCTCGATCTTCATTGAAGGCTCAAATATTGATATATTTTATTGTAGAATGTTCTATTTTCGATGAAGAACTGATCTCAAAAAGCCCAAAAAATATTAAAAAAGATTTTTGTTCGGTGCTATATGTTGATGGAGCATCAAATTCAATAGAAAGTAGAACTGATTTGATTCTAGCTAATCCAAAAGGTGTTATCATCGAGCATGCTCTGAGATTTAATTTGAATACTTCAAATAATGGGATAAAATATGAAGCACTTATTGCAAGACTTAAAATGGCTAAAGAGCTTAATGTTAGGAGCCTCAAAATCTTTATCGATTCACAGCTTATCGTTGGATAGGTATGAGGTAAATTCAAAGCTAAAGATTCTATAATATCCCAATATCCATAGAATATAAAAAGTTATCAAAAAGCTTTGAAAACTTAGAAGTCATATAAATATCGAGATCAAAGAATGCCTGAGCTAATGCTCTATCACATTTGGCCACATCGGGTTTTTCTGAGTTCAACCAAAGGGTTCTTGTTGATGCTCTTGAAAGGACCAGTATTGAAGCCTTGCCAGTTGCCAAAATTTAACATGAACTAAGTTGGACTAATTCATTGGTGGATTATATTACTAAAGAACTTTATTGACTGATACAATTAAATTAAGAAGAATTAAAAGACAAGCTCTATGGTACATCATTCAAGACAATCGATTATACAAAAGATCATATTCATTTTCATTGCTTCAGTGCTTACGACCATCGGAAGTTGATTATGCTCTTCAAGAAGTCTATGAAAGAATCTATGGTAATCACCTAGGGGACAAGTCATTGGCTTACAAAGTCATTCGACAGGGCTATTATTGGTCTACTATCTGAAAAGATGCAGCCAACCTTGTCAATAAATGTAATCAATGTCAAAGGTATGCTAATATTTAATATTATCTTACAGTCGAACTCATTTCTATTACAGTACTTTAGCCTTTTGCTATATGGAGAATGGATATTCTGAAATCTTTTCCAATGGCTATAGGATAAAAAAATTATGGTTGTAGCTTTTGATTATTTCACCAAATAGATGGATGCTGAATCTCTGATGCAAATCACTAAGAAGAAGATATAAGATTTTATCTAGAAGTCAATTATCTGTCATCTTGACTTATTTCGGATCATAATCATCGATAATGGATGATAATTTGATAATCAAAAGTTCAAAAATTTTATTCTGAACTTCATATAAATCACAGGCTTACCTCGGTATGTAGGATATCCGCAGTCAAATGGAGAAGCTAAAGTCACTAATAGAACAATTCTTTAAGGTCTAAAGACCAGGCTTATAAAGGCGAAAGGTCTTTGGGTAGAAGATCTTTACCCTATTCTTTAGGCATATAGAACTACACCTCGAAGGCCTATCAGAGAAATACCTTTTAAGCTCACTTTTGGAGCAGAAGTTGTAATATCGGAAGAGATCGGCTTATCGATGATCAGAATAGAAAACTTTTCTGAAGAAAGTAATTTAGATTGACTGAGGATCGATCAAGATCTACTTGATGAAATCAGAGAAAGAGTCCGAATTCGTATGGCAACTTACAAACAAAAGTAGCCAGATATTATAACACTCGAATAAAGTCTAAATTCTTTCATAAAAAAATTTAGTTCTCTACCGAGCTGAAGTCTCAAAACCCACATAACAAGAAAACTTACTCCAAATTGAGAAGGACCTTATCAGATTATAGAGATGATTCGTCCAGAAGCATGCCGAATTGAGAATTTAGATGGTACAATTATTCTACGAACATGAAATGCTGAGAATCTCATAATATATTATCAATGAAGTCTTTCAATAAAGCCTTCAATTTTTATCCCAATGAAATAATTCTGATCATATCAATGAAAATGGTTTCTGTCAAAAAATTCCTTTCATCCAAACTAGATTGATGAAAATTGAATCAAACAAAGATAATAATAGATGAAGATCATATCTAAACTAGATCGATATCGAATTGATCAAAAGAAATAAATCTATCCAAATGAGGCTACTATTGTTGGAATTTCATAGGTGCTCATGCATGTAAATTTCAAAATCTTTTTGAAGAATAATGCAGTGGAATAATAGACTAAAACATCTTTTAATCTAGAACATACATAAGATCAAAGCACCTAAGAATCTAGTTCATATGCAGAAATTAATACATGCTGATTTTATACTAAAATAAATATCTGATCGGATCACATATCTATTTCATTTTTTCTTTCTTCAAATCTGGATCTGAAAGAAATTAAGTTTTATCTTAGCCACATAAATATCTGATCTTTATGGGTATCCACTCAGGATCAATCTAGATTGAACCTCTTATTTTAGATCTTCTTCTCTAAGATGGATCTTCCTATGAATCTAAACCAAGCCTAGATCTTTAATCAACTCTTGATCTCTCCTTGATCTTCTTGTCCTCTCCTTTTTCTTGATTTTTCTTCTTGATTCTTGAAGCAACCAAGACCAAAAATCATCTTGGAAGAGGGGACGCCCAAGCTTCTTGGGCGTTGGATGATGGGACGCCCCACCTACTTGGGTGTGGGGACTAGAAGAGGGAGAAGAGGGGCGTGGAGGCTCTCAAAGGGGCTTGGGATGATCTGAAAATTTTGCATAAAGACCTAGAGAAAGGCCTCTTAAATAGAGGAGCTTTTAGAGTCCAAACTAAAATCAGATTTGGTGTGAAACACTTCTCCTAATTGCATTAGGACTCCTCCTTATTCTCATCTATTCACCATGCCTAATAGAGATATGGGGGTGCCAACTTTTGGCGCCCTCTTAGGGTTTCTCCACACACACAAAGATGAGGGCGTGCGCCCCCTTCTCCTCCTTTCTTTCTTTCTTTCTCATGCCGTCCCATCTAGTGGGTATGCTTGAGCTTGATCTCATCAAGTGGCGCATCTCATGATTAAATCCTGACCATCGAGGAGTTAGTTAGGGGATTGGTCCCCTACTTTACATGATCCAAGCCATTTGGGCACCCAACATTTGGAGCCCATTGAATCCAATTCAATTAGGTTCAATGCAAGTAATTAACTTGGATTAATTCTTATCAAATAAGCAATCCAAGTTTAAAGAGGAATTGTGTTTAATCATATGCTAGCAAGGTTCTCCTAAATTCAATAGGATTTTTTAAATCCTAATCCAATTGAGACTTCATAAGTCCAATTGTTCAATTCAGATCAAATTTCTTTATAGTCTGATCTCATAGATTCAATTCTATCTGGTAGTGAGATATACTATGATCTCTATCATAGTATCATTGAAACTCATTTCAATAGATCAGAACAATTCTATTCTTACTCAATAAAGATCGTCGATCCAGAATAATCTTAGTGAGCTCTCACAATCTACTAGTGATACCTAACAGTATGTAGTGATAACTTAGTAGAACCAAAAAGAACCTCAAGATATCGTACCTATGTGATTCAGTCCCTCTATCGTGAGTCCCAACTTATTGACAGGTTATGGATAAATCGTCAAACCTCAACATCAGTCATATGATAGATTCAATCAGCTTAAATTGAATAGTGATTCTGATGGAAACTTCTTTTCATGAATCATACTACTGTAGCCACAGACTTAAGGACTTAGCTTCACAAATCTCATGGGTCTACTTCTCTCTCTCAAGATCGATAGATTCTATCCATATATACATCCTGCTCCTACAGTGGATCAACTGTCATTAATATACACAACAAAAACTCAAGTGGCTAAAAGATCAAGTTTCTGTGCAATGAAACTCTAGTGGCCTCACTGTGAGCAATTGTGGCACCGCAGGTCAATGGATCATTCACACAACTACAGCATCGAGATGATCACTGATGATTGAGTAGAAATTCATATGATCTCTTGTATGATTATGCTCCGTCCTAGTTATTCTTTAACAACTATCCGTACTTATCGCTTAATATCTCTACACTGCAGACTCGAGATTTATCTATTCTAAAGGAAGCAATCTGTGCGTCAGATTATCCGGATCGATCATCATTCCCATGATGATACTACGGCTGGGAGCAATTTAAGAATTAATTATACACACCTTTAATTTTAACTCTTTGAGAATATGTATCTTAAGTATTAATTCTTTGGATGATTCAAGAACACATCGTACTTGAATGAAAATAAAACTATCATTTATTGATCAAATCAATATTTAAGTATAAATTTGTGTCCTAGAATAATACAACGTGTCTGCTAGATTAGCTTCTAAGACATACATCCAACAATCTTCTACTTGGACTAAAGTTAATTGATCACTAATCTAAGTCCTATCTTCTCAAGATGGACTTCAATCTTGGTTGGCTTAATTACTTATCAGTGGATCTGCCATGTTGTTTGTGGAGTCTACTCTTCACACCTTTATATATTTTTTTTGAGATAGTCACGTATGATATAAATCGCTACTCGATGTGCTTTGATTTTTGATGAGATCTGGCTCCTTAGCAAGTACTATGGCTCCATTGTTATCATAGTACAGTGGTATGGCATCCGATATCATCACATCAAGCTCCACGATGAACTTTTTGAATCAGAAGCCTTTCTTTGCAGCATTTGAAGCAGCGACATACTCAGCTTTTATAGTCGAATCTGCTATGATGGGTTGCTTAAAACTCTTTCAGTTAACTGCACCATCATTGCATATGAATACATATCCTAACATAGACTTTCTATCATCAGGATCAGACATAAAGTTTAAATCAGTATAACTCTCAACTCGCAACTCAGACTCTTCTTCAAAGATCAAAACAATTCTTAGTTCTTTTAAGTACTTAAGGATGTTCTTCATAGCTATCTAGTGCCTCTCATTTGGACTCGACTGATACCTACTTGTGACACTCACAGCAAGGATAATATCCGATCAAGTACACAGTATGACATACATGAGATTTTCTATTACCGAGGTATAAGGAATCCTACTCATGCATTGAACTTTCTCAGATGTAGTTGGACACATCATCTTGAAAAGATGAATACCATGCTTAAGGGATAGAAGTTTTCTTTTAGAGTTTTCTATGCTGAACCTCTTCAGCACTTTCTCTATGTGCAGCTTTTGTGAGAGGCATACCATCCTCTTAGATCTATCCCTATAGATCTTAATTCTAAGAATATAGGATGCCTCTCCTAGGTCTTTTATAGAGAATTCTTTGGACAATCTTTTTACTGAGGTCAGCATAGGAATATCATTCCTAATAAGAAGGATATCATCCATGTACAGTATGAAGAATGTTATTATGTTCCCACTGATCGTTTTGTATACACATGATTTCTTTTATTTTGATGAAACCAAACGATTTGATCGCATTATCAAAATGAAGGTTTCAACTCTAAGAAGCTTACTTTAACCCATATATAGATTTTTGTAGCTTGCAGACTGTGATCTCCATCACCAAAAGTGAAACCCAAAGGCTGCTCCATATAGATATCTTCCTCATGATATCCATTCAGAAAAATAATTTTTACATCCATTTACCATATTGTATAATAATAATGGGCTACAACAGCAAGCAAAGTACGGATGAATTTAAGCATAGCTACAAACGAGAAAATTTTTTGATTGTCAATACCTTCATGCTGATAATAATCTTTTGCCATGAGTCTGAAGGATTGACCGCACGCCTAATTGATTAGAATAGGTGATAGGCTCATGATGTTGTTGTTAAGATACCGTGCTTATCAAATTAATTTTGACTTCAATAAAATTAAAATATATAAA
>KE504894.1:195254-209565 GCA_000441515.1 Elaeis oleifera | reverse complement strand
TAAAAAAATTTAAAAATCAAACATTAAAATTGATGCCTTCTCCGGCAACGATGCCAAAAATTGATAGGCTCGCGATGTTGTCATTAAGACGTCGTACTTATTAAATTAATTTCGACTTCAATAAAAATTAAAATACGTAAAAAGTAGTGAGTCGAGTCGAATTCATAGAGAAGATAGGATTTTGATTTGAATATTTGATTTTATAAAAAAATAAAATTTTAAGAAAAATAATTTAAATTAAAAATAAAAATAAAATATAAAAATAAATTGGGTACTAAGATCTACTATTTAGATCCTAGTCTCTATTTATAATAAAAATAAATAATAAAAATTTAAAGAGTAAAAAATAAATTAGTACTAAGATCTACTAACTAGATCCGAACATCTACTTATAAAAAAAAATAATAAAATTTAAGGAGTATAAATAAATTAGTACTAAGATCTACTAACTAAATCCTAGCATCTACTTGTAAAAAAAATAATAATAGGAATTTAAAAAGTATAAAAATAAATTTTATATTAATTAAAATTAAAATTTAAGTATAAAAAATTAAAAATAATAATAAAATAAAATAAAACTGTAACAAAGATCTGAAATTGATCGACGCAGTCTCGTCGGAAAGATGGTTGATGACTTCTTCTTTCGTACTCCATAGAGCGAACCGACTTCTCTTCTTTTTCTTCTTGGGTCCCTAAATTTATCTATTTTTTTTTTCTAATTTTTCTTATGTTTCCATAGATTTTTTTTTCTCCTTGGGTCCCCTAGAATTCGTAGTATACCCATATGATTTTATTCTGGCCATTATATTGCACTTGGACCACCCAGATCGCAAAAAAAAATGTAGATCCAGTCCTTCTTTTGATTGAAAATGACGCTAGCCGTCGGATCATGCGTTGGATGGATTGCTGACCGTCGGATGGTGCAAATCTCTTCCTATTCTTAGTCGGGATGAACATCAGCCATCGGATCAGCCATCGGATAGAATTTCGATTGTTGGATCATGCTTAGATTTCCTTCATCAGATTAGTTTCAATCGGCAACGAATATCAATCATTGGATCTTGATTCAAATCAATTTGGGCCATCAGATTGCACTTTAGGAGTGGGCCACCACTGCTGGATATGGTAACGTACATTCTGGACCATCCGATCCCGTATTTGAAATAATCTCCACCATTCGATCACGCAAAAATGCTTCCATCCATCGTTGACCGCACCAAAAACCACGTACTATGCCTGTAAACCATGCCCTTGAATCCATGGATTGAGCGACCAGTCCACCATGCACCGAAGGCTATAAATTTGATTTTTAAGATATTTTGGCTTAATTTTTGCTTCAATTTGGTTTGAAAATTAAAAAAAAATATGCATTAAATTTTTTATTATTTTGATGCTTAATTTTGCTCAATTAACTTGACATCTATTTTTCATAAATGTACTCTAATTTTATATTTTTTAAATTATTATTTTATAAAAAATTAATTATTATAAATTAGGTTTTAGAGAAGATATTAGCACCATAAAATATCAAAAATATCTAAACAAATGTAAAAATATATGACTTATCAATAGGGTGCAGTAGACTTAATTTTTTTTCCAATCCGACGTGCGATTAGATTGAGATCTAATCTCTATTGTATCCAAATCAATCATGCATCTAGATTAAGAAATTAAAATTTAAAATAATTTTAAATGAGATTAATTAATGATCACATCATCACCTTGTACAGGTAGATGAACTCCGCAGTCCGATGATCCATGGATTTCTGAGGTTCGTTGTTGAGCCACGCACGTAATCGACTTCTACAGGTATCCACTTAGGCTCAGACTAGGATGCTATTTCTATCTTTGATTTGTCTACTCCTAAATGAATCTACAAGCTCCTGGATCAATCTTCAATCAAATCTCTGGCAGGATTCTGATTAAGGCATGATCGCAGCTTTCTTGTTCCTTCACATATGTCGGATGGAACTCGACACCTCGATACCACTAGATGGTCCACCCGATATCTTGATGGTGCAGTTATCGTGTAGTTCGATTCTTCTGTCATGAGTCTCAATAAGATATAGGTTAAGGATAACTCGTTAAATTTGTTAGTTTGTCATATGTTGATTTAATCGACTCGAGTCCATATAAAATCTTATGAAAACTTCTTTCCATCGTTCACATACCATGACCATAGATTTTAGGGCTCAATCTCATGAACTGCATAGGACCTCTCTCTATCTACTAGGATCGACAGATCTCATTTTAATACACATCTTATTTCTACAATGGATCTACTGTAGCCAATATATATTTTAAGACTCTGAATAGCTAAAAGATCGAGTTATAGTGTAGTCAAACTACAGCAACCCACTTTGAACAGTTGAGGCACCGTAGATCAAAGAACTATTTACACCATTATAATTTTGAGTAAGTTACCGATGAATGGGCAGCCATCCTAGTGACTTCTCGTGTTGGTCATGCTCAGTATTCTTGATCTCTATCAAGCACCTGCACCTTCACTCCAATATCCCTACACTGTCGACTCGAGACTCGTCTACCCATGAAAGGAAGTGATCTGTGCATCGATCTATCCGGATCAAATACTGTCCCCATAATGATTCTATTATTGGGAGTAATTTATGAGTTAACTAATAATTACATGTGTCAAATTCTCAATTCTTGAGAATATGTCATTATACCCATTAACTCAATAGACGATTCATGGACACATTTTAAACACAACATGAATGAAAAATAATTTAAATTTTATTATTTAAAATTATAATTATAAAATTATATTCTTAGAGTGAGTACATGTGTCAGCCAATCTGGATTCTAGGGCATACATCTAACAGAGTCTAGCTTTATAGGTCTCTACCTTACCATCTGTACCTATTTTTTTATAGATTCATTTACACCCAATGGGTACTGTACCTTTTGGTGGATCTGCTAAGGTCCATACTTGGTTAGAATACATCGAGTTAATTTTTGACTTCATTGCATCTAATCATTTCTCAGAATCGATATCGGACATCGCCTCATCAAAGTATTTGGATCATCGCCATGACCCTTATCTCCCATAAGGAATATTTCCTCTACATCCTCCATAAGCATATCTATGTACCTTTCAGAAGGATGAAAGATCCTACTAGATCTATGAAGTGGTAGAGGAATATTAACTACTGACTTCATAATAGATTCTTAAGGATCTACAGCTCGTTGCTTTTTAGGGACTTTCTCTTCGAGCTCAATTAATCTCCCACTGCCACCATTCTGGATAAATTATTTTCTAGAAATATGATATGATGACTCACAATCACATTATGATCATGTGAAAAATAAAAGTAGTATCTTATAGATTCTCTAGGATATCCTATAAAATGAGCTATGACAGATCTATCTTCTAGTTTGTCAGCCATCTATCTTTTGACATAGGTTGGACATCTCCAAGTCTTCAGATGACTAAGACTCAGCTTCTTATCATGTCATATCTCATATGGTGTAGTAAGAACATATTTAGAAGGAATCTTATTTAATAAATATGTTACGGTTAATAAAGTATGTCCCTAAAGATATAAAGGTAAATCAGTAAAGCTCATCGTGGGCCTAATCATATCTAATGGGGTCCTATTCCTCCTTTCGGATATCCTATTGAGTTGAGGTATATCAGGAGAAGTCCATTGAAAGACTATACTATTGTTCTTAAGATAATCCAAAATTTTTGACTAAGGTATTCCTCTTCTCGATCAGATCGAAGAACCTTAATGAATTTATCCGTTTGTTTCTTTACTTCATATCTAAATTCTTTAAACTTTTCAAAGGCTTCAGACTTATGTTTCATCAGAAATACATACCCTACTGTGATAAATCATCGGTAAAGATAATGAAGTAGCTATAACCAACTCTGGTCTGCACATCAAATGGCCCACACATGTCGGTGTGTATCAGGGCAAGTATATCAGTGATCCTTTTTTATATCCCACAAAAGGCAGCTTGGTTATTTTTCTTGAAGCCAAGATTCATAAGCTGAAAATAACTCAAAATCAAAAGAGTCAAGGATCCCATCCTTTTAAGTTGTTATCCTATTCTCTCCAATATGGTCAAGCCTAAGGTGCCAAATATACTTATGGTTAAATTCATTTCTGGATCTCTTCTGACCTACGGTACTCTTTACTTGTTTGTTTATATTCATATTCGTATCAATATGCAAGTGATAAAGACTGTCAATTAAAAGACTACGTGCAATCAATTTATTCATAAATAAATGAAATAAATTTTTATTAAATTAAATCAAATCCATCTTGTGCTAGCACAGATATGAAAATCAAATTCCGACTAGTTATAGGTATAAAATAATGGTCCTTTAAATCTAATCTAAATCTTAATGGTAATTGAAGAGGGTAGGTGCCAACGGCTTCTACAGTAACCTTTGCTCCCTTACCGACCTGAAGAATCATATCATCTTGCCTTAACCTTCTGCTTTCTATTAGATCCTGTATTAAAGTACATATATGAGCACTAGAACCAGAGTCTAATATCCAACTAGAAGTAGAAGAAATTGTTAAGTTAGATTCAATTACGATCATACCTTCCAAAGGTGTATTACCCTTCTTAGTCTTCAGGCTTTTCAGATATAGCGGACAATTTCTTCTTCAATGGCCGTCAGTGCTACAGTCGAAATACTTTTCTTTATCTATAGTCTTCTTTGGAGTGTCCTTCTTTGACCTATTCTCCTTTTTTTACTTCTTTATAGACTTATTCTTTTTCTTCTTCTAAGTAGACTTTCTCTTGAAAGATGTCTGCTCCACACCAAGAGCAGTATCCCTTGAACATTTTAAGGTATCCTCAACAGTGACCAACATGTTGACCTATTTGGATATAGTGTAGTCCAACTTGTTCATATAAAATTTATGATAAATTGACTATATGAACTCATAAGGGATTGCAGGATCAAATCCACTTGCAATTCCTTTGTATATTCAGTCCGAGCTTCTCAAGCTCCTTGATCATTATCAAACAATTTCATGGACCGACAGCCCTTCGTGCATCTTCATGTTGAAGAGTCTCTTGGATACTTCAAGATATACAGTGCAGCTCTGCTCACTATACAACTCTTATAGGTGAGTGATCATGGCCCTGACAGTAGGCGTATGCTCATGCTGGTTCTGTAATTTGTTTGACATGGAAGTCAGTATATAGCACTTAATCCGACTGTCATCATTTATCTATTTGTTAAGTGTGGCTCTCTGCTCAGCACTAGGACGGCTTGATAAAATTGGAGGGTCCTGATCAAGTACATACCTTATTTTTCTAGAATCAAGATAATCTTGAGGTTTCTGAGCCAGTCTTTAAAATTAGTTTCAGTCAAACAATTGGACTCAAGGATGCGAGCTAGAGGATTCGAAGCTGATATGATTTAACTATGAGAGTAGAGATTCAAATTAAATATTTGCACTTAAATTTTTGTAATTGCTCTAGGGACTTTAAGAAGCAAATATACTCTTATTATTTTCTGGATCCCTATACTCTCCAGGTGAAGAAGCAAAAATTTTAATGCGACAACTGAATTTCTAGTGGGTGCTACAGTCCTACCGATGTCGTGCACCTCATCTGACAGTTATTGGTAACACATACACCGATGCGTAGATAACTCTTTATCCATATGTTTCTCTAAGCATATTCCAACGACTTGGTCTCTAAGTTATGTGGGTTCACCTGATAGTTATTGACCACACTCCTTAGTTAAGTCTGACCCACCATTCACTAGCAGGTGTGAAGCTTTCATTGGGTCCCTCGCTTAACGGTTATTGGGCCCAACCCAATCTTTATCTTGGAACAACTCTTCACTAATAGAGTAGTTGCGTGTTTCTGGTGCAATTGAACCGCTATAACCAGTCGAAAAAATCAACACCAATAACACATCCACACATTTACAATGGTAGAAGACCTCTAGACTTAATATTCATGGAGAGATTAGGTTTAGATCTCATCTAATCAATTATCAAATAACTACTCTAATTGGCATGGGCTAAACCAAACTATCAAGCAACCATATTCAAGACTCAATCTTTCAAATTGGCTAGGTAAGTGGAGATTGGTGGGAGGCTCCCTCTTGATAGATCAAGAATTCTAATTAATAACCACCTCTCAATTACTTATCTTAGATATCAATTGATCAATTGATCCAAATAGGTTTACTTAAACAAATAAGGCTCAAGCCATAGAACCGAATTAGATTCTTAGGTTAATCGATTCTATATGTGGGTGTTAATTGATTTGATCAACAATAATTATATGATCTTAAGCCCTATTGACCTAACTCTAATCAATACTTGACTCAGTTTGATCAACCGCCAAATTGATTTAGACCTATTACATTCAAATCAAAAATTCTAGATGTAATCCAATTACATGACCTTATTTGATCTACCCATGACCAAACCCTTATGTACAAATATAAATTTTAGATTTTAAAACTAAATTTCAGATCTAAATTTTTACATAAAAGTAAGTTTTGATCTCCAAACTAATTTCAGATTCAAACATACAATCATATATCTCATATAGAAATCATAAATCAAATTTAAAATATTTTTAGATCTTGATATACAATTATACATCTCATATATGAATTATAAATCAGATCTAATTTAATTTTAGATTTATGGATGCATCCATATATCACATATACGAATTAAAATAGATTTAAAATAATTTTTAGATCTATGCATGCCTTTATATATCTCATATACGAGCTAGAAATCAGATCTAAAATAATTTTTAAATCTAAATCAAACATCCGTACGTCTCATGTATTCGTAAAAATCAAAATTTGAAAATTCTTTTCAAAACATATATGTTAATCTCATGCATATAAAATTTGTGGCTCTGATATCACTGTTAGAATTTCGTAGGTGCTCATGCATATAATTTTAAAATCTTTTTGAAGAACAACATAGCAGAATAATAGATTAAAATATCTTTTAATCTAGAATATGCATAAGATCAAAGTACTTAAGGATCTAGTTCATATGCCAAAAATAATACATACTGATTTTATGCTGAAAATAAAATATGTGATCGGATCACATACCTGTTTTACTTTTCTTTCTTCAAACCTAGATCTAAAGGAAGATTAAGTTCTATCTTAGACACACAAATATTTAGCCTCTACGAATATCTATTCAGGATCGATTTGGATCGATCTTTTTGATGTAGATCCTTCTTCTCTAAGATGGATTTTCTCGTGAATCTGAACCAAGTTTGGATCTTTGATTAACTCTTGATCTTTTTTTGATCTTCTTATCTTCTTCTTCTTAATTTTCTTCTTAATTCTTGAAGCAACCAAGACCAGAAATGATCAGCTTGGAAGAGGGGATGCCCAAGCTTCTTAGGCATTGGATGATGGGATGCCCCACCTGCTGGGGTGTGGAAACTAGAAGAGGGAGAAAGAGGGGGCATGGAGGCTCTCTAAGGGGCTTGGGATGATCTGAAAATTCTGCATAAAAGATCTAGAGAAAGGCCTCTTAACTAGAGGAGCTTTTGAGTCCAAACCAAAATCAGATTTGGTGTGAAACACTTCTCCTAATCGCATTAGGACTCCTTATTCTCATCTATTCACCACACCTAATAGAGATATGGGTTGGTGCCCTCTTAGGGTTTCTCCATGCATAAAAAGAGGAGGGCGTGCACCCCTTTCTCCTCCTTTCTTTCTTATGCTGTCCCATCTACTGGGCGCACCCCAACTTGATCTCATCAAGTGGCGCACCCCATGATTAAATCTTGACCATCAAGGAGTTAGTTAGGGGATTGGACCCTTATTTTACATGATCCAAACTATTTGGATGCCCAACATTTGGAACTCATTGAATCCAATTCAATTAGGTTCAATGCAGGTAATTAGCTTGGATTAATTCTTATCAAATAAGCAATCCAAGTCTAAAGAGAAATTAAGTTTAACCATATGCCAGCAAGATTCTCTTAAATCAAATTAGATTTCTCTAAATCTTAATTCAATTGAGACTTCATAAGTCCAATTATTCAATCCAAATCAAATCTCTTTGTCGTGTGATCCCATAGGTTCAATTCTATCTGATAGTGAGATATATCAAGATCTCTATCATAGTATCATTGAAATTTTTTTAATGGGTCAGAATAATTTCACTCTTATTCAATAAGGATCGTCGATCCAGAGTAATTCTAGTGAGCTCTCATAATCTACCAGTGACATCTAGCAGTATATTGTGGCAATCCAGTAGAACTGAAAAAGAACCTCAAGGTGTAGTACCTATGTGATTTAGTTTCTTTATCGTGAGTCCCGACTTGATGGTAGGTCATGGATAAATCATCAAACCTCTACATCAATCATATGATAGATTCAATTAACTCAAATTCAATAGTGATTCTTGTGAAAACTCCTTTCTATGAATCACATTGCTGTGGTCACAGATTTAAGGACTTAGCTTCTCAAATTTCATAGGACTACTCTTCTCTCTCAAGATTGATAGATTTTATTTAGATGTGTACTCTACTTTTATAGTGGATCAACTGTCACCAACATACACAATAAGAACTCAAATGGCTAAGAGACTAAATTTCTGTACAGTCAAACTCCAGTAGTCTCATTGTGAGCAATCATGACACCGCAGGTCAAAAGACCATTCACACAATTATAGCATCAAGATATCACTAATGATTGAGTTTAAATCCATGTGATCTCTCATATGATCACGCTCAGTACTAGTTGTTCTCTAACAACTATCTGTACTTATCGCTTGATATCTCTATATTGCAGACTAGAGACTCATCTATCCTGAAGGAAGCAATCTGTGCACTGATCTATTCGGATCGATCATCATCCCTATGATGATACTACGATCGAAAGTAATTTAGAAATTAATTATACATACCTTTAATTTTAACTCTTTGAGAATATATATATCTTGAGTATTAATTTCTTAGACGATTCAAGAACACATCATACTTGAATAAAAATAAAACTATCCTTTATTGATCAAATCAATATTTTAAGGATGAATTTATACCCAAGAATAATATAATATGTCTACTAGATTGACTTCTAGGACATACATTCAACAACGATGTTCAGCCAAATGAGGATAGTATGAAGAATCTCATCCAAACAAGCTCATTAAGTCCAACTAAACTAGGATGAGAAAAAGCCTTGTGTCCAAACGAGATCAAAAAGCCAGACTAAGGCTATGATAATCTCGACCAAACCAAGATAGCCTGAGATGAGACACCCGATCTCCAGATTGGGTCTTATAGATAAAAGATGTGGAACATCCGATCTCTGGATTGGACCTCACAGATAAAGATGTGGGACACCCAATCTCTGAATTGGACCTCATAGATAAAGATGTGAGATACTTGATCTCTGGATTGATCTCATAAATATTACTGAAATATTTAATTTTAAGATAAACTCAATAGGAATCCGATGTAAAGTATCTAGATCCACAGACTGGACTTCATGATATTTGCTCAAAAAAGCAATTAATGATCAAAGTCATAGAAAGGCATCACGTATTGAAGTCCTATATACAAAAGGACCCGATTTGTCACTCTGAACTCAAATAAAGTATTTTGAAACCTTTACGATGAATTATCAAAGATCGATTCATTTCAAGTTAATTGATTTGATTTAGTTCTAGTCGATGATAAGTTTATATGTTAAGTTTAGCCACATTAGCTTTATTATTAATTTGACTGAGATCGATTAATATCTATTAATGGCTTAATTGTTTACCCAACTGAAGTTAAATTATGTTTATCTATAATTATTTGACTGAAGTTAGATGATGGTCATCTATTATGAATGACTTAAGAAAATTGCAAGTTTTTCAAGTCATTAAGATCCAGATTGGGTTAAGTAAGATTGGTAATATCCGATGTGAAGAAAAATGAAAAGATAGACTTGAAGAAAATGCATTTCATTGATATTGAAATATTTATAAAGGCACACGTCGGGCTGATACAAAAGTTTGGAAAATAAAAAAAATTATAAAGATAATTCAGGCTTTAGCTCGAGGATCATTTGATGGAGGAGCTGGAGTCGGATCATTGTCAGTCGATTCCACTAAAATAATTTCAACATCTAGGACCTCGGCTGAACTAGCTAGGACCTTAGTCGGAGGAACTTTGGTTTGAGGAATCGACTAAGGCACCTTGATAGATGGAATAGCAGATGACATTGTAGTATTGACCTCGGATGTGGTTCCAATCATCTCGGATGCTGCTACCAAGGCTGCTTCAATCGTAACCTTGCTAAGATCAAGATCAGAAAAAAGCATAGTCGAAGGCCCCTTAGAAGCCTTCATAACTTCATCTTGAAAGGCATCTGAAGCCTTATAATCTTCAATGGCTTTCGAAATATGGCCCTTGTCTTTCTCGAGTTACCGTTGGTATAAAGGAGGGCCAAGTCATGTTTCTCGACTATCGATTCGGCTTCTTTCAACCTGACCTCTAGTCCCAAAGTTTCCTCTATCTCCTTTTGTAGCTTATATTTCTAATTATTTATTTGGCTTTGGTTGTCTAGGAGCTGCTAATTCTTCTCTTTTATTATATCTATTTTTCTTGAAGCTACCTCTTTAGCCCCTCAGCAAGTTCGCTCTTTTTGGCAGCCTTCTTCTCTGCTGCTTTTTTGACCACTTCGGCCGCCTTCTTGGCCTCTTTCTTGCCTTAAGCTCATCTTTCAGGGACTTTTTATTTTTAAAGAATCATATTAGGTGCCCATTAAGCAGCCTAAAGAATATGGGTGACTACGGAAAGAAAGATATAAATATAGTTAAATCAAAAAAAGGCCGATGTAAAAAAAAGAAAGAAAAAAGAGAAGGCGTAAAGAAAGATGAAACTTACGTCCAAAATATTGTTGAACCCATAGTTTATTATTTACTCGATAGAGAGATCTCTCCTTCGAGCATCCAGATCCTTTTGGGGCATCATAGTGCACAGTAGATCCTTGCCGAGCCTTGATGTGTCCATGAGAAGTGATGCCTTGGAGAGGTCAATCCTCTCCGATGAGGTAGATGATGGGATGACATCTGAGGTCTAAGACTCTAGCCGCTGCTTCACTGATCAAGCTAACTTCATTAATGTCGGAGGAGATGCAGGAGAAGAGGCTTACCTTGGGTGCGTAGATGCCTCCTTTGGAGGTGAATGAGTCACCTCGGTGGGTTGTCGATGTTGATTTTTGGCCATCGATGGTGCAAAAGAAATCGGGGCAGCACCCACCTCTATCGTTATGGCCCCAGGTGAAGTTCAGAGGGTAGCCGATCTGGAAGAAGCAACAGACTCCTTACTCCTCTTAGGGGCAGGCTGATCTGCGGGATCTTGCTTTCTCTTCTTTACGTCAGTCAACCTCTTTGGATTGAACCTCATTATTATTGCAACAAAGAAGAAAGATTGTTAAAAAAAATGAATGATGATGAAATGAAAATGATGAAGAGCAGAAATTGACATCGAACTTATTCTGGAGAGAGATTTGACTGATGCCAACATCAAATAAAGACTAGTCAGACACCAGTAGGCTTAGCTTGGGTACCTTCATACCCAGTAGTTTTGCAAAAGCCTCATCATCCCCAAGTAATACCTTATTATTAGAGTTCTATTTGGTCTTAAGCTTACACCAGTTACAGCTGAGACCCCATGAAACATTTGAAGAAACAATAAAATAATTTTTTAGTTATGGATAGAAGGAAGGGCAAGATTGAATTTACATTTAAATCGAGGTGAGAAATACCATTAATCTTTTTCATAAGGATGCTTCTTTAAGATGAACAACACTCTAAAGAGAGAGATCCTAAGCTTTATGGTGGAGAATTGACAACAAATGATGAAGACAATGATCATCCTAATGGTATTGGGAGTGACTTGGGTTGAATGAAGTCTGTAAAAGTCCAAGACATTACTAAGTAAGAAAAATCGAAGTTTAGACCGAAGTGCCTTATCATAAAATGTGACATAACTTTTTAGAGGTTCAGTGATCCGATCATCCCAATCTAAAACTATGAGATGAAATTTTTCAAGAATTGAGTATTTCTTTCTAAGTTCCTGAAGATCGAGATTGGTCAGGACAGACTGCTCAGTACTAGGACCAATATAATCCAAGAATCCCCTTATGAGAGATTTCAGATCCTTCCAACCTGAAGTGCTGACCTCGGTCATTGCTCAAGATGAATTTTCTACTTCGAACTTGAGCAGCAGTTGGGTTGACCAAGGTATACGATCGTCCTGACTTATCTCGCTATTATCAGAGGATATTTTTTGAAAGAAAAGAGAAAAAGAAGCGAATAAAGGGAGGAAAGTAGATGAAAAGGAAAAGGAAAGAACTATTCAAGAGAGAAAATAGGGATTAAAGAGACCCAAAACCCTAGAGTTGCATGAAAAAGAAGCTAAGAATGAAGAAGTCTACCTAATAGACAAGGAAGAGGTTCTGAGGAAGCTTTTGAAAAATTCTTTCTTAACTTCGATGGTCTCTTCTCCGACTCTAGTGACACCGAAAAAATTTTCTTTCCGGCTCCGATGGCATTGAGAAAGATCTGGGAGAATCTCGACAGAGCTTTCACACAGAGAAATAGTAAAGTGATTTTTAAATGAAGTATAAATCTATTTATAAACTTATCAATGGTTCAAATTAATCAGCTATACCATTAGATCAATGCCACTTGTCAGTAATCCAACGGTTCTGAGAAGAATTGATTCGGTGCACCTCTTCTTGATTAAGCCATGCAGGACTGATCTGTGTGATAATTGAGATAACTAATGGAGTGTGACACATGGCACACGTCTGGGCATAGCCGTCCAAGTAATAATAAGCTTTCGATTCTTTAAACACTCATAATTACTGAATCTGATAGATCATTTTCAAAAAGTAGTGTATTACTTCGAATGATTAAAAAATTAATACTTTCAACTGTCTATCGTCTGACATATTTATATTGACAGTAGAAGTCAGATAAAATTTTTGGATTGACTTTCCACACCCGACGAGAAAATTTCCACACCCGATAAGAAATTTCCACTTTGGGTCTGAAATGTGGGGGCATGTGTTCGTACATACAAACCGACCTTATCATCAAACCACATGGCTATATCGGAGTTATCTCAATAAGTATACTTTCAGGTCAAGTTGGCTAAGTGCCGATCTACCTCAATATTCAGCTCTGAAATGTCGGGGCATGTGTTGGTACATACAAACTGACCTCATTATCAAGCCACGTGGCTATATTAGAGTTATCTCAATAAGTATACTTTCAGGTCAAGTTGGCTCAGTGCCAATCTGCCTCAACCTTCAACTCAACTCTGTACCGATCTGAATTAATCAGAATTAGTTCTGATAAACATGATGATCAGCTCAGTTATTTATCGATCTCGTGATATGGAACATTGGATCAAAACTAACATGACTCTAAAACACAGATGGTTATCTTATAACTATCATCCAACTCATCAGCAGTGGTCTTCCAGCCATGCTACAGCTAATCTCTATGTGGCTAAACAACCCACGTTCTCCATACAACTGATCATTCTGTTATAATAAACTAACGGCCTCACAAATTCTTCTAACGGCCTAATGGCCTAAGCAAGCTCCTTTTATATAAAGAGAGATAGAGTACCCTTCATAAGGTAAGTCAGAACTCATAAAGCTGAGACTTTGTTGAATTCTTTTTGGCTCTCCATTGAAAAGAACAAGAGTCTCCACTTTACTCATTCAAAATCTCTCTTCCGACCTTTCAGTTTTTTATTTTCACTATTTGTTCTCAAGGCTCCGGTTGATTTAAACATCAAAGGTTCCTAAATTGGAGGGTATCCCACTGGTCCTAGGATATCTGTTGCAAGTTCAGTCGTAGTCTACATTGATCTAGTCTTCAACAGCACTCCAGCACGGTCTAGCATTGATCTCATCTCATTTCCTTCGGAGCCTTATAGCAACAGTATACTTACACTACAAAATATAGACTATTAGTGATGGCTAACGTTGTTTTGTTATCGCTAAAAATTTGACGAAAATAAGTTCATCGTTAATTATCCTTATTAGCGATGGCAAACTCATCATCGCTAATAACGATAATCAATGATGGTATTAGCGACAAAAAAAGCCGTTGTTAATAATTTTAATTTTTTTCTTAATAAAGTATTAAAAATTATTAGCAACTATCATTTCATCACTACTGCCATTGCTAATAGTTTTTAATTTTAAAATCTATTTTAATCATATTAATAAGTAATAATATTTTTTAAAATTGTTATAAATAAAATAATAAATTATTTAATATAATAAAAAATATAATATTAATTATAT
>KE504894.1:169303-195234 GCA_000441515.1 Elaeis oleifera | reverse complement strand
CATACATATAAAAAAAAATAATGTACGATCCTTCTCATCGTCCTCCTCATCCTCCTCCTGCTCCTGTTCGTCCTTTCCAGCAGCTGGTGGATGAGAGCTGGATATCTCAATATCCTGTAATGAAAAAATAAATATTATTAATAAATTTTAATATAAAAATATATCTATCGATATGAAGATATATATTTGAATATACTACTTCGATTTTTGAACAGATTATTTCTACATGTTCTATTCAATGATACGGAGCTATAGACATCTCTGACCCATTGTTTGGATGGTTAGATTAAATTTTATCACCTATATCTTCTTTCTGAACTTAAGCCTAAATATGTGAAGTTTTTAAATATAAAATTTAAACAAGTAAAAAAATATTAATAGACTTACCTGTTATGATGGCTGTGACAACAAGTCCAGTTGATCGTGTAGATGTGGATCCTAAAAAATCTCAATGATCGTATCATGGATGGCATCTCGAAATCTCTGAGGTCACGAGATCCAAAGTCTCTTCACGATCTCCTCCACATGTTTGTCTGCCCACGTTTGGATCGTCGAGACTTGAGAGGAGGACGTCAACAAAGATTCTCAAGCTAGTGAAGGGTCGAAGCTATGGTCAAATACTATGATCCGGCTTCTACTAACTCCTCCGGTGGCCCTGAGCCATCCCTCGAGGTTAAGAAAGGGCAGAGAGAATGGATGCTCACCATGTAGTGATATGAGATACTTTGTATAATCCATCTATACTGTTTAAAAATTTATTAGTCTATACATATCAGTATATATAAAATTTAATAAATAATATTTTAAATTATTACCACGATCTATCGAGAATGAGGATCTAAGTAATCATCAATCCTCCAAGACTGGTGTATGGCCTCTCATATCTGCAGCTATCCTAGTGCATGACCCAACTGCCGTATCTATAATAAATAAATAATAAAATTAAATTAATTAATATATATATGATCAATTCAATATGAAATTAATTTAAGTGCAGAATTTTTATCAATCTATCAGACACAACATGTGTGCCATCGGAGCCACTAGTGTGCTTGATCGGATGCTGCTGGATGGACTGATTCTACTGTACCCTCTACCATCTATCTGAGTACTTCTCAGTACTCTACTAGTCGCAGAGGACCTCTCATATGTCTGTCTGCATCTAGTGACTTGTGTAAGACTTTTAGTCCGATAGTGACTCGAAACTGGAGTGTTGTCTGGCAGACTGCCTAAGGCTGTATAGCACATTTTGGAACTTATGGATGGCCACCTCCTCGTAGATCCGACGGCCAGCCTCCTCATTCTGAGGAGTCTCGAATCAATAGTACTCCTGCAAATAGAAGCAAGAGTGTATTAATAAATAAAATTTAAACCTACAACGAATTTAAAAATCAAACATCTTTGACTTATCAAAAATATCTCCCAGGCTACATCATGAGCCCCTGATGGATAATTGGAGAACTCGTTTACCGACTCGGGCATCAGTCATTGGATGATCTCGGTAATCACATGAGGCACAAAGGTCTCTATAAATATGTTGCAAAATTGATTTTGAACAATAAATGCTAGAATCTACAATGGCTAAATTTTAAACATATTCAATAAAAATATAGTACTTACGAGTGGCTCTGAATGTGGATGAGCTTTCTATCCTTCGATCGAGTCGAAGGTGTCGCAAGCTAGGTGGATCCTCTACCACACCGCTGACTCTGAGAGCCAGACACTGCTCCGTGTGACTGTGGGGTCACTGATCATCCCACAATGTCCGAATCTGAGAGTATCAAGACATCATAAAGAATATTATATTAAATAATAAAGGATAAAATAATACAAAAGAGAATATCTAAAGATTGAAATTTACCACATGGCATGTATGTTGCAGAACCATACAACCTAGCTGCATGAGAGCTCTCTCCTCCAGAACTCTTTTCTCAGTTGTGACGGCTCCGACCTCGAAAAGATATGATCCATAATCTCTATAAATAAAATAACTATATATCATATTTATTTAACTGTATATCATGATATCTTAACTTTGTACCACGTTCATAAAAGTAACGTAATATTTGTATAATTTGAGTAGAAAGTAATGTTATAATGGTTTGATTAGGAACTGTAGTTGACACAAGTATTTGTCACCTGATGGAGTTTGACTTCTATCTTTGTAGCCATGCTGGCATAAAGATAACACTCTTTTTATGCATCTTTGTAGCCATGTACTGCTGGATGAGAATCATTTTTCTATTGATAAATTGCAGATGCTAACTAACAATCTTACATAACATCTAATCTCTTTGATGGAGGATCAACATCGGTTGGTGGGTTTAGGGATAGGTCTACTATGGTGCGTCATCTGCCGTAGATCAAGGACAATGTTAAAGAAGTTATGTTCATAAAATCTAATCGAGTATATACGAATAAAGTTGAATATATATTCTAGATGTGTTTGTGGGGTCTAGCTTCTTAGCTATAGGTAGGTCTTGATTTTCTTCTCCCTTATAAACCCAGCCACCAAGAGCCAGTGAGGTAATAAGAGAGTGCCATTTTTGCTTTCGATTATAAAAAACTCCACTATTGTAAGCTAAAAGCAAAATCATATGAAATAAAAAAAGAGCCCATAGTAATGTGTGAAGCCAGTCCTTTCAATATCCATTTACTTTGGATTATCATCAGAAAAATAAAAGGCAACCATAAGAATATAGCAAGCAAAATTCATTGACACCCATCAGATTTTAGATATCATATGAGAACAAGAAAAAGATCCTATAGCAATTTATGGAGCCATTTCCTTCAATATTCATTAATTAAGTTTGAATCATTATTAGAAAAATAAGAAGACAATCATAAGAATATAGCAAACAAAATCTATCAGCATCCATCATATTTTAGACATTATATGAGAATAAGAAAAAGAGACCATAGCAATCTGTGGAGCCATTTCCTTCAATATCTATTAATTAAGTTTGAATAATCATCAAAAAAATGAGAAGACAACCATAAGAATATAGCATGCAAAATCTATCAGCGCCCATCAACTTTAAGACATCATATGAGTAGAAGAAAAGAGACCATAGCAATTTATAAACCAGTCTTTTCAATATCCATTCAGTTTGGATCATTATCAGAAAAATAAGAAGGTAACCATAAGAATATAGCAATTCCAAAACCCATTGGTAGCCATTAGCTTTAGGACATTATATGGAAAGAAGAAAAAAGGTCATAACATACCTCGTGCCAAATGTATCAGTTGTTTAGCATATCTCATGCCAAATGTATCATAATCATGGGCAGTCTAAATTTTTGTTAGGCAGCTCAGCTGACGGACCTTCTAAAGTATTATCTGCAGTAAAATAAGTGATGCCAACATAATATATAAAGTCAATGAGGTAATAAGAGAGTGTTATTTTTGCGACTGATTATCAAGAATTCTATTATCAGCTAAAAATAGATCAAAAAGCTAAAAGATAATAATAGAGTCATGCCCAATTATCCCAACCATATCCTTTTCTTACCTAAACTACGACCCTTATTACTTCCCCTTTATTCCTTTGGGCTGGGCCCAAGGCCTAAAATCTAATCGTCGAGCTGTTCCGACTACCATCGGAGTAGATGAGCAGGCCAGAGCCAATCCGATGATGGCCTGATCTTGAACTCCTACTGTCGAAGGCAGTAGGGCTACTCTCACCGGAGTGGTTTCACCTCTCTAGAATAATATTAATTTAAATAATATTATTAAAATTAATAATATTATTAAAATTAATAATATTATTAATTAATTAAATATTATTAATTATGATAATCAGATAAAGGTAATACTCACAGTGCGACGGCGGCGCAGGTCTGATGGCGCGGTGCTCTGGTGGCTCGATGCTTCTATAGCTGGGCACTCCGAAGAAGGGAGGTGGGGCTGCGGATTCGGTCCGACGAGGGGAGGGCCGGGAGGAGAAGGAAGAGATGACAGGGGTCTGATCTGGCAAGGGGAGGGCGGGGGAGAAGGGGAGGCCACCACAGGTCCAATCCTACAAGGAGAGGGTGGGGGAGAAAGAGGAGGCTGCCGTGGATCCAGTCTGGCAAGGGAGGGCAGAGGGAGAAGAGGCTGGCGGCAGGGGTTTGATCCAGCAAGGAGAGTGGTGGAGGGAGAAGGGGAGGCGACGGGGGTCCGATTCGGCAAAAGGAGAGGCGAAGAATAAAAGGAGGTTGGGTGACGGGATGCTGGCTCCGAAAGGCACACGGAAGAAGGGGGAGCTCAAAAAAGTGGGGGGACGTCGGATCCGAGGTGGCTCTGGTGGCATGGGGCTGGGGGAGGAGTTCGGAGGCTCCGACGGTGGGTGGGATAAGGGGTTGGCGGGCCAGAGGCTTGGAGAGGCGGGAGGTGGCTAAGGGGCTTGAGATCTGATAGACGTGGTCTCGAGAAGGTGGTCGGGGCTCGGAAAGGTGGCCGATGGCTTGGGCAGCAGGATCCGGTGGCAGGGGAAAGAGGGGGATCGGAGGTGGGGGAAGGAGGGGGCGATGGTGGGATGAGTGAAAATGAAAAGTGAAAAACCGACGGAGTATTTTTAATATTAGTATTAGCAATGACAAAATACCATCGCTAATATAAATTTTCCGTCGCTAATAATCTTATAATCAAATTAAAATAAAAATTACTTTCTATTAGCAACGCAACTTGCTGTCGCTAAAAGTCAAAATTATCATTGCTAATAATTTTTTTTACGGCGGTAAATATATTATTTATCATTTTCTGTCAGTAAAAATATTATTAACGATGATAAATTTGCCGTCGCTAATTGTTGCCGATAAAATTATTTTCTTGTAGTGTTATGATGCTCAGATACAGTGAATTGGTCTAAGCTTGTTTCATCCATTCAATATACTCTATGGCAACACACCATTTCCCAGTAGTCTTGGTGGGAAGATACACTTCGGAGAGAGAGTCACATAGGGTGCTATGAATCCTGGGCAATAGTGAAAATCTATTCGTAAGGGATTTTGATTGAGAACTAAAGAAGCAATTTCTTGGGAACTAGCTATATAATGAGGTAGTTTAACTAGGTAAGGATGGGGTGTTGGATCAGGTTATTCAATGGTTGCGATCAATATCCGAGGAGTGGTTAGCTACTATTTGACTTGGCTTTGCCATCTACTAGAAATTTGTCATTCAATTTTGATCCAACTATAATCATCAAAAGAAGCCATTTTATGAAATATATGATAACTAATAAATTTGCACATACGGTTAAAGGTTCCATCCTAATTCGTTTAAGTATTTAATTAATAGCTTTTTGAAATTGACATTTTAAAGATAATAAATGCATTAATTAAAGGACAAAAATTAAATGATAACAGCAATGCGACTCAAAATTATATTAAATAAGATCAATTAATATTCTAGTTATGCATGATAGCATTTAAGCGCTCAAATATGCACCTTAATGCGTGGGTTTCAAAATTTTGAATAAAGTAATTAAAATTAACACAATAAATGTATTTGTGCGTTTATAAGTAGAGCATTAAATATAATATTCTATATATACACAAGAGTATTGTAAATTTCAAAATCAATAAAATTTTTATAACCAATCCAATAAACCAGACTTTTGTGCAGTTTCCAGCGCAGCTGAAACAGGATATTTTAATTTGAAGAACTACTTTAGAAATTTCTGCATTATTTTCAGAGCAACAGAAATAAGGATTTTGTTTTGGCATTTGATTTAGTGATTTCTGAATCAATTTCAGAGCAGCAGATTTTAAGGATTTTGTTCGAAAAGTTGAATTCAAACATTTTGCACAAATTTCAGAATAGCAGGTTTTGTGGGTTTTATCTTTAAAACTGACTTACAAAGATTCAAAGGGTCTTTAGAAACAGATTGAACCCTCTTTCATCAAATTATTGTGTAGAAGAAAGTAAAATAGTTTTAACAATTTTTGATCAGAAAATGTTTAATAAAGATACAATATAACAATTTTATACTCCAAAAACAATATGCCAATGCAATCAATTACATTAGAAATTTGCTCTTAGATTGTCAGGGTACCATCATTGTAGTTATGCAAAAAATTTGCTAATATTTGCCATTAATTTTCAAAAGAGAATTTCAAATGAAATAAATTTTTTGATAAGAAGTGAAATAATTTTTTGAAAATAAATAATACAAGAGATTCAAGAAGAATTCTAGAGGTGTGACTTGAATGAGATAGGGCAGAGCAAATAATGAAAACCTAAGAAATCTATCCAATCCAACCTAATAAATCTCAGTTTCGGTAGGTTGAAAGACATAAATCAGGTGGAATCGAGTTAGGATTTGTAAAAAATCGGTTATTTATGGTCAGATTCGGTTTCTATACTTTTAACCTATATGAAATCAAACCCAACCAATATAATATTTTACAAACTCACTTTCATTTTGGGATGACGTCATTTAGATTTTAATACTTCCTTCTAAAAAACATCCAATCATCCATTTGGATTCATGGGAATATAAATATTGAATTATTGATGGAAGCACATCAATTTGAGACAATTCTAAAATAAAAGCTTTCAAATATAGTTGCTTTCAGATGAGTAAATTTTTTTTTCTATTTATTTGTATAGATTCAAGAATAAGCCCAAAATTTGTAACTTATAAGATTTGGACATTTTTTGCATTAAATTGATAAAAATAAATAAATAAGCTTAAGTGGATCAATATTGGACTTTAAAATCAACATTGGATCAATATTGAAGTCCGAACCGACACAACTCATCTGAATCTGCTATAAACCGTTCACTTTAGTTTCAAACGGTTTATACATGATAAACGGTCGGCAGTAGGTTGAATTTTTTTAGCTCGATTGAATTCAGTCGGATAAAATTTTTTCTCAATCCAATTGAATCCGACCCATGCTCAGCTCTAGATTGAGACATGTATGAACATGAGTTTAAGAATAAATTTCGCTTCTCATGCTAATATTCCGGTGAGGTCATCCCTAAATTAAAATGAGCCTAACTCAACCTGAAAATTCCTATCATAAGTATGATTGCATGGAGGTCTGACCAAAAAACTCCTTTAACCATTAGGAAGAAATGAGAGTACAGAAGAGCAATAATTAAAAAAAAAAAATTGAAAGCTAAGAAAGAAAGTTGGCCTTGATGGCTTGTCTGCGTTGGCACATCATAAAGATCTAACCAGCACACTAGCCAAATTTATAATTCAAATTCAAATTTAACTATTATGAGACATAATGCTTACGTTACAGATTTGAGTCAAATTCAAATTAATTATTTGGCTAGAGTGTGTGGCCAATAATGCAAGCCACACGTGTGCCATGCATATCTCCATCGAACAGCCATCCGAGCTAAGTGAGAGTGCGCACGTGTGATCACTAGCTAAAACCCAACTTTTGGGATTCAATAAATGTATGTCTACTTGCATTCAGGCATTCAACGTGGGATTATCGAATAGTGGGTTAAAATTGAACCTTTGAAGGAAAAATAGTTAAATTTTAATTAAAAGGATACGGCAAAGAAGAACATAAGGATATGACATTGTGGAAGAAGTTGAAAAATAAAGAGAAGAGTAAAGATTAGAATATTTTGATCAAATCAAAGAAAAGAATGTCAAGAAGATAGAAGTATTTGAAATTGCAGAAGGCGGTGAAATTGGAAGGACAATGGATGATAAGCAAAATAAAAAGCAATTATTATGATACTGGGAAAATAGGAAGTCCAAAATTATCTTATTTGCATGAAGTCAAAATGCATGAAAATTTGGAGAATCTAGACTATAGTTTTCAGGAGAGTATTTCTTTAACTGGAAGAATAAGCATATTCTAGTGAAGATATCATGGAAGCAAGTGAAGATGCTTTCCAAGCCTTTCACATGAATGGAAGATCCCTGAGCATCGTTGCATTCATATATAGGTACGTATTTGAACTCTCATACTTACTGGAGAACAACGTTTCCAAGCTCCTCATATCCAATGTCTTCAAAAGGCTACAATAATGCAATATGGACGAAGAAAATTTGGTTTTAGGATGGGTGTTGCAAATCAAGCCAAATTTAACGTACAGTTAATTCTAGTGTTTGTGATATTTCCTCTAGTGATCTTAGGTAAAGTCTCTTAGACTTTCCTGAAAATATTTGACAATGTGCGGATTTTCTGTAAAGCATTTATGTAAATAGTGACGAAGAGAAAACAACATTACTGCATTGTTCTCCGTTATGCTTGCCCTCTGCCTCTATATTAAAATAGAGTTATGCTTCTACTGCCCCCGACACAATGGTATTGGTACCAACAGCTTCCACCACCAATGACTTGAGAGAGCTAAGTTGAAATCCAAATGTTTCTAAATGCCTTAACCACCCGATTGTTAACATTCCAGATAGATGTAAGCAACTAACCAAAAAACCACTATTAATTAATATCCCAAGTACCCTTTCATATGAAAAGCCATTTCATTTCTGTGTCAATCGAACTAATATCCTTTGAACTGCCCATTTAGCAACATGCGATAAAGATAACAATAAAGAAGAATTAAGGATTGAACTGACTTAACCAATATCAATGTGCCTCTAGTGGAGAAAATGAGAGACCCTTCGATCGAGCTAATTTCTATTCAACTTTATCAATAACAGGGTGCCGGTCATCCTTGTGAAGTTCCCAACCTTGAAGAACAACCAAAGGAGAGAGAGAGAGGGAGAAAGGCACAAAGGGAGAGAACATATTTATGGTTTATGTTTTTGTGGTTTGACTGCATGATCTTTTTGCCTCTGCTTCACTATGTACGAGCCGATGAGGATCCAGCTTAGTTTATCACATTACTGATTGTAAAACAAAGATTGAAGATGGGCCAAGTCTAGAGTTACTTCTTGAAAGTTTTCTTTTAGTGAAGTCAAAATTTATTCAGGGTACTCTCGCAGCATGGTTAATCTACACGAGAAAACACTTTTTTCGCAGCACAATATATATAGTAAGAGTAGATAGAGAAGGAGAGGTGTGGTTCTTGATGTTTTCTCTCCCTTTTCTCGTACTAGAGTCTAGGGCTCAGACTTATCATAAGAGGGGAGATGTCATGCTACATTGCAGAAGTGAGGGGAGAGAGAGTTTACCAATATGTTTAGTTTCCCCTGGGTGGTTTCTTAACCTCCCAGAAACCACTCCCTCTTATCCTCTTTCAAAATCAAACTGGGTCATGTTGGGTCAGCCCATTATAAGCTCCTAACCACGCCTCAAGTCCAACACTTATGGATGAGTTTCTCAAAAATAATAAACAAATTGAAAAAGAGACAAAAAAAAAAAACAAAAGAAGATAAAATTTCCAACATATTTATCTTATATAACCAAGTTTAGTCGTTTTTCAAACTTCATTCTCTATTATTTTATACGCTAAGGATATAGGAATCCTCATAGCTTATTTTGATGAAAAATAGAAATATACCATGACAAAGAAGAGAATATCTAGGGATATAACATCCCATTTATTACAAAGAAGATAATATCAATACATATACATCATTACGCCCAAAATGAGTCACTTATCTCTCTGCTTATAAAGGAACTAGTTTCTATTTACAACATATATATTTGGTTCATCCTCTCTCTACAAATATCTTTTAAAGAGATAGACTTACCACAACCTCCCAGGGTCTCGGTACATTGCACCTCAGAATATATCTGATTCAGCCACACCTTTAATTATCTTGTCGTCCTTACCAGTTACCATGGACATGCAACCTAGGTTGCATGGTTAATTAGATACTATGGTCTCGTCCAAAAATTGCCAGCTAGGTTTGTGCTGGCTACAGATGTTGGCGAGCATATCCTTAAATAGAAAGCTAACTTACAGTTAAGAGACATTTCTTATCAAAAGCCATCTCATTGCAAAAGAAGGGAAATACACGTGGGCAACATCGATCATGAGGGTGCTACCAGATGATATCCGGCCACCAGACCCATTAACATGGGGAACATATTTCATGTGAGGTAGCCTTTAAATGGATGGTTATCTATGTTGTTGTCACAACTTAACTAAAGAGATTAGCTAGTCAAAACAATACAAAACTAAATGGACTGTTTAGATATATGTAGTAGGGTTACAAAGGAATACCTTCAAGAAAAAAAAAAAAAAAAAGAGTATAAAGTAGTCAAGCTAGTCTGGAGGTACATCCGACGGGCTGAATGCAGCCATGTCCAAACGATAACGTTGCAAGAGAATGGATTTTTATTATTCTATATTCAAGTCCTGTGCCCCACTTTAAACTTTTGAACATGGAATAAGTGCCAAGGACTTTCAAGTCAAATGAGCCTGTTTGTGGGGCCCATACCTGTTACAAAATGGAAATATGTATTATTAAAACAAATGAAGGCAATAATTAGTATTAAGTAAATGACTACTAAATCGTCAGGGAAGATTTTCTTTTACCAGTTATATAAGGTGGACGGACTTCCCCAATATCACGGTATGTAGCCTTCATTCCCAGAACCAGACATATGTTGCTATGGTGAAATGAGAGGGAAAAATTTGCTTGCTTCCTCATCCAATTTCTCCTACATTTCCCACTCTTCTTCGCCAAAGTGCTTTGATCAAGAGAAACTACCAGGTCAATTTCACAAGAGTAGGTCAAGGTACGAAAGGTTTCATCAGAAAAAGTCAAGGTACCAAAGGTACCAAGCTGCACTCCTCCTCCCCTCCCCACAAACCCCACCCACACCTCCTGCTCCCCCTCTATACTCATCTATCTATATATCTTCTCGTTTTATCTACTTTTCTATACATATATTTTTATTATTTTAGTTTGAAGATTGATCACCCGGAAAAATGAAAGGATTCTTTCACATGGGCGTTTTATATGATATTAGGCTTATTAGATGTTGGGGAAAATATAGCTAAAACCTGTTAAAATATGTATCATCTCATATTGAGTTATTTTTTTTTCTTTCCGTTTGTTTGTTTTTTAAGTAGGAGTTTAAGGTGAACAATTTGAACTCACGATGAGAAAGTTAAATCAAAGGCAAGAAAGGTAAATCCTGGCCAAGTTAACTCATGGTTTAAAGTATTTGTTTATATGATGAACGCAAGTGATAAAATATATCTCTAGGAACTAAAGTGATTATTTTCTGTTTCGTTTTCTTTTTCATGAGTTTTGAGTGGGTTTTGTCAGCAGAAATTGGTGGTGCATTTCTTCAGATAATATTCTATATATCGATTATGCTTATATATCTGTTAAGTGAGGGATTCGGGCACAATATTGGGTGCAATCCTGATGAACCTGCTGGGATTTCAGCAACTCATAGTTTCTTTATGGTTTGGCCTTTTTGCACTCAGAATGCAAGACAACGCTGATACCTTGGAAAGCGGGGGAACATCCTCCGATCACACCCTAAAGGTATGTTCTATTTAATATTTGAGTGGAAAAGAGAGGGCTGGGGAGAAAGCTTTAGTTATGGGGTTTCTATTATACTTATTCTAATTGAGTTTATCTGGTGGATTTTACAGAAATGTGGATGGATGTGTATTATGCAGCAACAATGCTTCTTTCTATTAGTGCTGCTTATGATCCTACTCCTCCAGTCATTACACCACTTAAGGCAATTGCACCTGGAGATGCTATTCCCTTTGAGGCTGCAGAGCAGGAAGCGGTCTCTAAAACTCAAAGGAGGTCAGGTGGTAGAAGAAAGAGAACTAACTTTCATTTTGCTCCTGTAGGCAGAACGTACAAGCTAAATGAAGAAGCGATTAATGAACAAGATCTCTACTCTAATATTAAGATGAGACGAAGGCGTCCCTTAGGCTTTCTGGGAGCAGGTTATGGAACAAGATGCACCAGCTGAACAGCAAGGGGAGAAGATGTTCTCAAGTCACGAGGACTGGATTCTCGACATGCGTCTACCATATGAGGATGCAAGAAATGCCGAGATTAATGGCTGGTTCTTCGGCCAATATAGAGGGCGGCCTTCACGAGGTTGCATCAAAGAGGGAAACAAAGAAGAAGATAAAGAAAATGCGCTTTATCAAAGAATTGTATGCCAATACTGTTCCAGTCTCATTTTCTTAAGCTATGGCGTCTTACCAAACTGCACAACATTTGTATTATAGTTATCTGGATGTTCAGTTCCCTTGAATTGATGAAATTAAATGATATGATCAGTTCTCCCATGCTTTCTATTCACCATTGTTATATTTATTTAGTTATATATATATGTTGCTTCAGAATACTGGATATTTGCTTGGTTTCATTTTAAGTTTAGGGTTTTCAATCTCGGTGTCTGGTTTAATATGCATGGTGGCATGAGGTGAAAGAGTAAGAAGATCTTCTGAGTTTTTTCTTTATTGATATAAATGGATCATATATCTGCTACTTAATTTGCACTTCACGAGAGTCTTCTGATTGGTTCATGCTTTTGTCCAACACAAGTTTGCAATTTTGCTTGAAAATTAAGAAAATAATAACTGGGTATGTGAATGAATGATGAAATGAAGATAATATTGGTGAAAAAAATGCCAGGAATATGGATGAGCAAACTAATTTTACCTATAAAGACAACAAGATGACGTAAACTGAAATGTTCATTTGGTGCATTATTTTTTAGGTGATTATCAGTTAGTTTTACATATGCATTGTAGGGAGTATTGATGCCAAATATATAAAGGAAATGACAGCATGAGAATAATCGTAGTGAAAAATACGGCACCAATTCACTGGCTAATTAAATTGAAATCCTCTCGAGGAAAGTGTAAGAAGATTATATAAGGCAATCCCAAAAATTTGTCCACATCTTCGGAAACGGATGTAACCTCTTTCATACTATAATATTTGTTGAAGCCCTACATTAGTTTGCTTGAAGAATGAAGGTATGGGTAAATGTATCTAGAGCTAATAAAGGATATGGTCTCACACTTAGTTGTTATTAGGATTTATTTATATTTGTTGGGATAGAGATGGAGGCTTAAACTAGCTGATAAAAGAGAGTTTCAATGATGCCTTTTATACCTTCTAATTATGATGACATGGATTTTTCAAGACTTGTTAGTGTTAGTCAATCCTTTGATTGACATCTATGCGCAAAGAATCAGAGTTAAAACCAACAAATGAAAGATCTTGACCCACGATTATCATGGTCCCTTGTTCGTTATTTTTTTTTTGCAGACATCAATTGAAAGAGTAAATCTTTATTTTCGTTAATTAATTCAAGCTTTAATAGTATCTCCTGCTTGCTACATGACTTGACCGAACACGATGTCTGAATTGTTTATGTAGATTAAGAAGACTAATAAAATATATATGAATGAGTGCTTGCATAGATGTAATATTAGTGGAAAAGAATGCCGATATGTGGATCATGACCAAACTGAAATTTTTAAAATAGTTAGTTAAGAAGGCATGCTGTCTTCTTGTTTCCAGATGTTATGTGACCTCGATCTTCTTCCATTGATTTCTTTATCGTAATATTCGACACAAGAGAAACTTGGATCATGTAGCCAAAATGTAGAGAACGTCCAACCTGCATCACCATCTCATTTGCATAAACATAACCATGTTACCAGACATCCTGTGGTTCGTATTTAATATTTTATTTATCTATCAGGTTCTCTTCCAATTGTTCATGATATAATATGATCAATTCTCCCATGCTTTTTATTGGCTATTGTTATGTCATGTTGGTTTCTGTAATGTTACTTCAAAATCATGAATTTTTGGTTGGATTTTCTTACTAAAGGCTGGCATTTTAATCTTAGGTGCTTTATTCAGTGCATGTGGTGTCTTGGATTGAAATAAGAGTATCTTAGTGAGTTGCTTGTGTAGTGTGAGGAAGAGTTTCATTTATGTAGACTTGTGAAGGATAACTAACCCTTTGACATTTTTTGAAAAAGAATCATAGTAGGAAATTCAGAAAAAGGGCTAGACTCTTATAATTTTGTGTTTATTTTGTTCATAAATATTAATTGAACAGTAAATTTGCTTCTTTCTTTAATTTTAGTTAGAGTTTAATAAAAATCTTATGGTTGGTACTTGACTATTATATCCAACACAAATTTGGAATGGGGAACGAAAGTTAAGAAAGCTTATAACTGAACATGTCAGCAAATGATGTCGTGAATATAATAGTCGTCTTAATGTGATGAAGCAAACGTAAGATGGTGAAAATAGTGAAATTGCTTAAGAGGGCTCTCCATATTCTCCTTTCCTTTAGAGTTCTCCAACTACTCTTAATGAAGGCATCCATGGCAATGCATCCTCTCTGGGCCAACCGTTAGGCCCTCCTTTTCCCCCATCTCTTCTTTCCCTTCCACTGTCTTCTTCAGCTCTTTCTGTCCCTCTCACTCTCTTCCTTCCCTCCCTCCTTTTCTTTCCCATTTCCTCTCTCTTTTTCCCTCCTCTAGCTCGCTGCCTATCTTCCTCCCTCTTCCTTAGTTGATTCCTAGAGATGTCGACTAGATCTGGCTATTGACTGGCTAGGCCCAACTCTTTTCTTCCTCAATTCTTTTGCCTCCTTCCTCTCTTTCTCCATTTCTTCTTTAGACCTCTTTTTATCTTCCTCTTTTGTGGTTCCCAGTGCTTGATCGGCCAATGGACTTTCTTCTCGCTAGATCTGGTCATCACCTTTGAGGGTAGTCCTCTAGTTCTTCTCTCTATATCTCTCTCCTCCACCTCCTACATGACAGCACACTACCACCAAAGCTGGCATACGTCTCCTGGTAAATAGACCCCTCTCTTCTCCTTCCCTCTATCTTTCTCTCTGTAGTTATTAGATCCTTGTATCTTGCAATGCATGCACGGATCACTCCATCTCTTTCACTTTTTCTCCTGCTTTAATTTGGTGCCCATAAACTCATTCTCTTTCAGCCGTGGCCCTCTCTTTTTTTTCCTCTCCATAATCTCTCTCCTAACACTCTTGACTGGATCTGTCAGATTAGTCTCTTCCCCATACATGGTCCACTTTTTCCACCCTCCTCTTTGCATGGTCCCTGAATCATCTCATGCTAGAGACTGCGATGGAGGCCAACTATACATTTATGGGTAAGGGCGATGTCAATTGAGTTACCAAACCGAGCTCGATCAGCATTAATTACTTCGAAAATATGACAAATTTGGAGAGCTCAAGGAGCCCTTTCCCCCTATATTACACTTTTGCGCTCTCCTACTTTTTGACCTAATCTCTCCTAATCCAGGTTAACCATTTTCAATTTAAATTACTTTCAGGCTCCTTCCCGATCTTCCTTATGAAGTGGAATAGGCTAGGTGGTCTTTGTTTGAGGAAAGCTATCAAGCCCAATTTATAAATGGTATAGTTAGGATCATGGATAATACTGATCTATTTAGGCCAATGGACTGTTTGGCACAATATGAAATTGGACCTTCTCGACATGAGGATCCAACAATTCTTTTCTAGTAGATGAACCTTAGTCAATTATCTGAAGATATTTTTCTAGCTCTAGTTCAGGAATGCTCCCTCCTCTTGGTTGGAGAGCCAACCAAAGTGAGGGTCATCTCTAGTTCCCTCGTGCCAGCCTTTGCCCCAATGTTTCCCATTCAATAAAAGCCTTGGCTCCTTTAGCTACCTCATCAAGCTCTCTTCTTTGTGCAAGACCTGTCCAAGACTTTAGAGATCTAAGGCTCACCAGATTGTCAAATTAGCCACCTCCAAGAAGAAGAAACTCACTTTTTTTGTTACTGTTGCTTTGATAAAAATTGAATTTGTAACAAATCTATTCTGTTGTTCTACTTCCTTGCTCTGCTTCTTGAAAGCCTAAGTTTATAGCAACATCTCTTTTATCTTCTTCTTTGTATGCCTTTGTTTGATCTCATTCAACAAAAATCGGCTGGTTTTTACCTTCTTTTTTTTCAAAAAAGAGATGATGAAGCAAACTGGTCAAATTTCTGCTTGGTACATTATTTTATGTTATTAATAGTTTGATTTACATATGCAACGTTAGGAACATTAAAGACAAGTTGTGAAAATAAATGGTGGTATAAGCATAATGGCAGCAAAAGTTATGCTACCAAGGCATTAATCAAATTGAAATCCCTTCAAGGAAAACTTGTGGGATTGTTGAGGACCTTTCCAAAGTTTTCTCACATATCTCTAGATAACTGATGAGATCCTTGGTCCTGTAAGATGTTGTTGAAGCTCTTCAATAGTTTGCTTGAAAAAAGTAGATAAGAATAGACATATATCACATAGTGACTAGTGAAGGAGTTGAACTAAGTGGCTATGAGTAGAGTTCCATTGATGTTTTCTAGGACTTTCTAGTAATGCTTATACCAATTTTTGGAGACTTAATGGGGTTAGTCAACCTTTGATGGGTATCCATAAGAAAGGAATCATAACAAAGAGAAAATATCTACACTCAAGCTTGCCACATTTCCTTGTGCACTATTTTTGATAGATGTCAATTGAATGTTAAACCAGTTTATTGAATTTTAATTCAAGTCTCATGAGGATCTATTGCACGGTGTATGACATTTATTAGGCAGAATTGCAGAATCATATGAAAACTAATAATATATGTGAATATAAATGTTTGCATGAGAATGATATTAGTGAAACAATTATAATATATATGTGGATGATAATGAAACTGAAATTTCTAAAATGGCTACTAAAGGAGAAAGCAAGGGGACCTTGATGTTGAGATCTTCTGCTTGATGCATTGTTTTTGAAAGTTAGATTGCACATGCAATGTTAGAACACATGCATTGTTTTTGAAAGTTAGATTGCACATGCAATGTTAGAACACTAACAATGGGATATTGAGTAAGTAGTGGCATTAACATAATTTTAATGAAAATGATGTTTATAGATCTTAGATTGTATTGAACTATCCTTTGAAGCAAAATAAAAAAAAGATAACCTAGGGCCTTTCAAAAGTATGATGGCCACATACCTCTAGAAGACTGATAATGAAAATTAGGGATGGCAATTTTAGCCAATCCATCGGATACCTGACCCGACCCAACTCGAATGGGACCGGTATTACCCAACTCGATTAGAACCCGATAGGGGTATGGGTTCTAGAAAAATATCCGAAGCAGATTCAGATTGAATATAGGTAATGGTATGCCTTGCCTTGAATCTGACTCGATATAACCTTAATATATATCCTCCTTTAAAAATTATAATGATTTTATATTATTTACATATTTCTGATCCGACCTAATCTGACCAACCCTCTTATCTATCTGACTTGACCTGACCTGTATATCTACTCGACTCAACTCGACCCGATCTGACCTAAGGTGGGTACAGGACGGATATAGATATGGATTTTTACTTGTGAGGCAGGTACAGATATGGACCGATCTATATCTGACCAATTGCCATCCCTAATGGGAATCTTTTGTTGAAGAAGTTCTGCACTATAGATTGCTAGAATAAATATAGATAAACATGCAATCTTCCTTCACAAAGTGGCTAATGATGGGAAGAAACTTCTTGAGATTGTTGAAAGATGATCCACGTAAATCAAATATAATATAAAATCTTACTTCACATGTAATTATTGTCTTAGAAATTTATACAAAATGAAAATAGTTATCACAGTAACAGAAAACCAAATGCGCTACAATAGTATTATATATGTTTTGTTTCGTAGAAAGTCCTTATAGCACACAAATGATGCTGTTATATGTTTGGTAGGATGGATGAGAATAAAAATAATTGTCCACCACAAAAAAAGAAGAATTGAAGAAAGATGCCTTGCTTCTTAGTTGGCTTCTCATCTGTTGCATTTTGGAAGTGGGGGGGAAGGTTGACCCGGTCAAACCAGGCCTTTCCCCAGCCCTTTCGCCCACGCACAACAAGGGGCAGCAGTGGGAGGTTTCCATTTTTTATGGAAACCTCCCTTCTCTCTTGCTATGTGCATCTTCAAGTCTAGCCGGCCCTAGCAGACGGGAGACTAGGGAAGAAAAAAAAAGTGAGGGAAGAAGAAAATAGGGATTTTCTTCTTCGAGATTTCTTTGTTCTTAGAGTGCGGTGCTCGTCGTGGACTGGAGTGCTGGAAGAGAAGTATGAAGTTTGGTATCTCTCTTGGAGAACGACCGGTGCGATGTAAGGTCAGTTCTCTGTGTTTATTTCTCCATTACATAGTGATTTTTCTCGGTACTCTCCTCGTGGATGTAGGAGGTTTTTCCTCCGAACCACGTAAATCTTTATGTTTTCTCTTGTGGTTTGTGTGTGTGATTATTTGGTTGTGTTCACGACATATTGGGAGTTCTTATTTGAATATTTGCGTCGTCTGTCGGGGCAAAAAAAATTCTATATTTTCAACAAAGAAAATCAGAACAGTTTACAGGGTAATTTTACAGGCTATTTTTCTTGAGCCCAAGTTCGATGCACTACAAGTGGTATTAGAGCTGAAGATTTTCGTGATCCAAAATGCTACAGATGGGAACTAGGTTCGAGATTTCGAAGTACAATGGAAAGATTGACTTCGGACTGTGGCAGAAGAAGATCAAAGCGGTCCTTGTTCAATAAGATCTCCACAAGGTACTTCTTGGGAAAGAAAAGTCAAGCAAGAAAGATGAAGAATGGATAGAGTTAGATCTGAAGGCTATCAGCACAATACAATTATACCTCGCAGATAAAGTGATGTACAATATAGCTGATGTTGACACTACCATGGACCTGTGGAAGAAGTTTGAAGAACTCTACATGTCAAAGTCTCTCACCAACAAGCTGTATGTGAAGAAGCAATTATACAGTCTGCGAATGTCTGAGGGGGGTGATCTGTTAGAGCACATGAATGTGTTCAACAAGCTGATTTCTCAACTACGTAGTATGAAAGTGAAAGTGGATGAAGAGGACTAGGCTCTTCTCTTGTTATCTTCATTGCCAAAGTCCTATGATCACTTGGTGACTACAATCCTCTACGGCAAAGATATGCTAAAGATGGAAGAAGTTAAGACTACTTTGTTGTCAAATGAAACAAGGAGTAAGACAGGCTCAAGCACTGGTGAAGGCCTACTGGTGAAGAGCAGTGGTCAAGAAAGAGGACGCTCAAAGGAGAGAGGCAAGAAGAAAAATAAGTTCAGATCCAAGTCAAGGGGTCGGAATAACAGATGCTATATCTGCAATGAAGAGGGTCATTGGAAAGTCAACTGCCCCAAGAAGAACAAGCAGAAAGCCAAGCAGCAGGAATCAGAAGAAGCAGTTGTGGCTTCAGATTCTGAGGTGGAAGGAGATGTGCTCCATATCTCCTCAGGTATTGATTCTGCCGATGCTTGGATTCTTGATTCAGCATGTTCCTATCATATGTGTCCGCATAGGGAGTGGTTTGACACCTACACAGTGTGTGATGGTGGCTGTGTTCTCATGGAGAATAGCTCAGAGTGCAGAACAGTCGGGATAGGGAACATCAAAATCAAGATGTTTGATGGTATTGTGAGGACATTGACTGAGGTCAGACATGTGCTTGAGTTGAGAAAGAGTTTGATCTCCCTAGGCACACTAGAAGCAAATGGTTGCTCATACACAGGTGCAGATGGAGTTTTAAAAGTGAAGAAAGGTGCATTGATAGTCATGAAAGGAGAAAGAATAGGATCCTTATATAAGCTGTTGGAAAAAATAGTCATAGGTGATGCAGCAGTTTCTACTTCATCAGATGAAGACACTACTCTGATGTGGCATGTCAGGCTTGGCCACATGAGTGAGAGAGGACTGTAGGAGTTGCATAAGAAGAAGTTACTCAAAGGAGTCAAATTTTACGAGCTGAATTTCTGTGAGACATGTGTTCTTGGCAAGCAGTGCGGAGTGAAATTTGTTACTTCCAATAATAGAAGCAAGTAAGTTCTTGAGTATGTGCACTCAGATGTGTGGGGGCCAGCCCCAGTGGCATCACTTGGTGGATCCAGGTACTTTGTGACTTTCATTGATGACTTATTAAGGAAAGTCTGGGTATTTTTTAGAAGCACAAGTCAAAAGTATTCGAAAAATTCAAGAGTTGGAAAGCTGCTGTTGAAAAACAACAGGAAAGAAGTTCAAGTATTTGAGAATAAACAATGGTGGTGAGTTTACTTCAAAGGAGTTTCAGGAGTTTTGTGTAGGTGAGGGCATCACAAGTTATTTCAGTATCTCAGGTACACCACAGCAAAATAAGATAGCTGGAAGGATGAATAGAACACTCTTAGAAAGAGCTCGATGCATGAGGTTGTTTGCAAACCTTTTAAGCAGTTCTGAGCCCAAGCAGTGAGCACCGCGTGCTACTTGGTGAATCAGTCTCCCTCAATGTCACTCAAACTCAAGTCACCACAAGAAGTCTGGACAGGTAAATCAGTTAATTATTCAACATTCATGTTTTTGGTTGTCCTGTATATATTCTTCTGCAGGAAGAGGAGAGGACTAAGCTGGATGCTAAGTCCACAAAGTGTATTTATCTGGGGCATACAGTAGGTGTGAAGGGTTACAAGCTGTGGAATCCTGTTACACAAAAGTTGGAGCTAAAGTGAGATGTAGTGTTTGATGAAGCTTTCATGTTGAAGAAATTTCAACAGGCAGTCCAAGATGATGGGAAGAGTCTGAGCCCTTCAGTTCAGGTGGAGCTGGAAATAGGTGGTGAAAGCACTGATCAGGAAGACACTTCTAGTCATGAGGAGGCTGAGGAGGTACAACCCAGTGAGATAGAGCCATGCTCCATTGCAAAAAGAAGAGCCAGAAGAAACGTGCAAGTGCCCCTCAGACTGAGGGACACAGTGGCATATGCATTCCATATGTTTTCTTCTGACCCATGTTCTTATCAAGAGGCGATCGAAAGCAAAAACAGTTCCAAGTGGCTAGTTGCTATGGAGGAGGAGATGGATTCTCTTTGCAGAAACAAGACTTGAGAATTGGTGACACTTTCCAAGGGCAAAAAGGTAATTGGCTGCAAGTGGGTGTATAGAAAAAGAAGCTTCATCAGAAGGAGAACAGTGCAAGTATAAGGCAAGGCTCGTGGCAAAGGGCTATGCTCAGAGGAAAGGAGTGGACTTTGATGATATATTCTCACCGGTGGTGAAATATTGCTCGATCAGAGTTCTGCTTGTGATGGTGGCTATGTGGGATTTGAAGCTAGAACAGATGGATGTCAAGACTGCATTTCTACATGGTAGTCTTGAGGAGGAGATCTACATGTTGCAACCTGAAGGCTTTGTGAAGCCTAGCTGTGAGAAAAAGGTGTGTAAGCTGAAGAGATCTCTATATGGCCAGAAGCAAGCTCCAAGACAGTGGTACAAAAGGTTTGATACTTTTATGGTGACCCATGGCTACAATAGAAGTAAATATGATAGTTGTGTCTACTTTCGATTTCTTGCAGATGGTTCCATTTTATTACTTATGCTCCATGTGGATTATATGCTCATAGCATACAAGTCAATTCAGGAAATAAAGAAGCTGAAGAAAGAGCTTAGTTCTGAATTTGAAATGAAGGACCTAGGTTATGCCAAGAAGATCCTAGGCATGGAAATTCAACGTGATAGAAAAGATGGCAAGCTATGGCTAACCCAGAAGAAATACATTGAAAAAGTTTTGGCAAAATTCAGCATGGAAGATGCAAAGGCAGTGAGTACTCCAATGGCACAACACTTTAAGTTATCATTGCAGCAATGTCCTAAGTCAGAAAAGAACATCAAGAAATGCTCAAAGTACCATCCGTATGTAAGTGCGGTGGGATGTTTGATGTATGCTATGATCTGTACAAGACCTGACCTCTCACAGGCAGTGAGTGTGGTTAGTAGGTACATGTCAAATTTAGAGAGACAGCATTGGGATGTAGTCAAGTGGATTTTGAGATATCTGAAAGGTACATCTAACATTGGTTTGTTGTTTCAGAGGAGCACTGGTGTGGGTGTTCTTGAAGGGTATGTAGACTCTGATTATGCAGGTGACCTTGACAGGAGAAGATCTATTTCTGGGTACATCTTTGTTCTAGGTGGAGGTTCAGTTAGCTGGAAGGCAACGTTACAAGATATTGTAGCATTGTCCACTACTGAGGCAGAGTAGTACATTGCTGCTGTGGAAGCTGCTAAGGAGGCAATATGGCTGAAGGATTTGGTGCAAGAGCTCAAGATCATTCAAGAGTATGTTCGGTTGCATTGTGATAGTCAGAGTGCTATTTGTCTTGCAAAAGATCCAGTGTATCATGCAAGGACAAAACATATTGATGTGCGATATCACAAGCTGAGAGAGTTCGTTACAGATGGCTACTTCAAACTCATCAAGGTGTCAACAGAGCAAAATGTAGCAGATATGTTGACCAACACATTATCCGGGGTTAAGTTCAAGCACTGTCTTGACTTAGCCAATGTTCGTGGCAACTGAAAGGAGTAAAGGCCCTAGGGAGAAGGGTGTTGCTGAAGTCGAGAGAATCAAGAGCTTAAGGTGGAGAGATTTATAGTGGAGAATCACTCGGCATTGACCGAGTCAAAGGTGGAGATTGTTGTGTTTTGGAAGTGGGGGGGGGGAAGGTTGACCCGGTCAACCGAGCCTTCCCCAGTCCTTTCGCCCACTCACAATAAGGGCGGCAGTGGAGGTTTCNGTTTTTTATGGAAACCTCCCCTCTCTCTTGCTGTGTGCGTCTTCAAGTCCATCTGGCCCTAGCAGACGGGAGACTAGGGAAGGAAAAAAAAAGTGAGGGAAGAAGAAAATAGAGATTTTCTTCTTCGAGATTTCTTTGTTCTTAGAGTACGGTGCTCGTCGTGGACTGGAGTGCTAGAGGAGAAGTACGAAGTTTAATATCTCTCTTGGAGAACGACTGGTGCGGTGTAAGGTCAGTTCTCTGTGTTTATTTCTCCATTACATAGTGATTTTCCTTAGTACTCTCCCCATGGACGTAGGAGGTTTTTCTTCTGAACCACGTAAATCTTTGTATTTTCTCTTGTGGTTTGTGTGTGTGATTGTTTGGTTGTGTTCACGACACATTGGGAGTTCTTGTTTGAACATTTGCGTTATCTATCGGAGCAAGAAAGAATTCTATATTTTTTGACAAAGAAAATCAGAATAGTTTACAGGATAATTTTACGGGCTATTTTCTTGAGCCCGAGTTCGATGCACTACACTCATCCATGTTCTTATTGAAGAAACGTTTCTGAGCTAACACAGTTTGTTCTAATCTTTGTACTGGAGAATGCTGTTTTTAGTGAGGGACTATATCTCTCAACCATATCAAGATTTCTTGGACAAGGGGATCACTGTTTCATAGATTTATGGCTTGAATAACATCGGTGGCATGATCAATGTTGGACAAGTTATTAATGTCAAGAAATTATTTGGGAACATTTTCCAAAGCTTAAACTGGAGACAAAATATCTATAACATCTTCTACCTTCTGGGAGTGTCATCGCATGCATGTTTTTTCAAAAGAAGCAAATTCAGAATAAGAGAAAAGTTGTTGTTTGATCTGAGTGAAACATTAACAAATGGGAAGCTTTGTTGTTTGATCTGAGTGAAACATTTAACAAATAAGAAACAAGAAAAGTTGTTGTAAATAATGATAATTTCAAAGACTAGAGGTCTTGGATATTTATAATATAAACAAGAATGATAAGGAGCATATCCATTGTTGAAGGACTTCGAATATCAAGATTTTTCAATTTTTCATCTGGGTTCTCATGTGTTTCTTCAAGATTAAACTTTCTAGTGATTATTTTGAAGCTCTTGATTTATGTTTTTATCCATCTAGCTAGTTTTCACTATTGATTGTATGGTATTAATTGAGGTCCATTTTAATAAATATATCAACCTGACAATGTATTTACAATTCCTTTTACTACTATATGATCACTTTTTAGACATATTGTCTGCCCATTAGTATTGCTGCAATTTAACAATTAGAGCCCCTTGACAAAAGAACATTCTCTACCCCAGGTTTTGTTTGATATTTCCGTAATTCCTTACATAAGCTTGGATAGAATATGGTCTAAAGGTATTGACACAATGGTAGGTGTGTATAAAACAATAAAAGGTGGGCATACCACTAGGGATCAATCTTAAAATGTAACATTGTAAGAACCAAGTTCGACAACCCAAATCCCTGAAGGAAACCCAGAACCCAGAATGACGCCCGAGTCCTCTCGTGAAGGATGTAAGGGAAAAGCATTCATTCATGTCTCGAAAAATATGATTGAAACCTCTTAATATCTGGATCGAGTAGCATTTGTCAAAGCTTTTGGAAGGTCGGTTAAGGAAGATGATGTTCAAAGTACCCCAGCTCACAAAAACCAGGTTCCCGATTCTTGGACAATCAGGAAGCTCGCGGTGGACAACCAGTTTTTTTATCTTCTGCCCATTTGGGGATATTGTTCATCAACTGATGACCATTGGGCGAATCAAAAGTGAAGGCTTTCATCTTCAGGTAAGCCATTGGGATCAATTCCGAGGTGGACTTCCTCACAAACTCAAGTTTAAGATAAGTGCCAGCCTTCTGAACCTCCCACTTGTTTGCTGGAGCTGTGGCCGCTATTATTTCAAATTTTGGCATCCCATACAAAGTGAGTAGAAAGTGTTAATGCTGGGAGGACCTCACCAGTTTTGATCTTCAGTTCTTCTATGAGAATATTGATGATATTTTGAATCAATTGATGTTACAGTCGGACCCTTTATATATAAAGTGAAGCCTAAACTAAACTTATTTCTGAGCATGTTCCTTTTAGGGACTCATCGGATAATAGTGATTCAGGAAGTGATGATGAAGATGATGTAGAATTCTGACATGGTGAAAAAAGAGGAGAAGATGAAACTGGGAGTACAAAGCATGACGGGCCACTGCAACTGATTCTCCTTCTTCTAGCTGGCAACCGTCTCAAGGCCGACTCACATGTAGTCGAGGCCTCCAAATGCAAGTTGAAGGAAAACGGCTTTACTCTGTTAACAAGCTGTAGCCTTTCAACCACTTCCTAATCCGGAACTTAGTCTTTAATCCGGTTGCTTCAACTATACCTTCAGCTCTACCCACATCTTTACATTTGATTGTGATTTACTCAGATATCACTTTTGAACTTACTATCAAGTCAACCTCTCATCCACCTTCTAGCAATGTCAGAACAATTTCTAATCATTGGGATCTTTTGCCCTCCTCCTTCCTACCCCAAATTTGAACCAAGATCATGTAGATAGCCAACCATTGGTGCTTGTTTCGGCTGTCTTTGCCAGGATTCATAATGATATAAAAGAACCATGTGGGCCGGCAGCACTTCTTATTACTCCTCATTCTCATAGCAGCCTACGCATTAAGCCTAACACTGATGATTTTGAGCCACCAGAGTTAATGGCTACCTATAATTCAAAATGTAGTGCAAGACTAAGAGCAAAAAAGGACATCAAAGCATTGGGATTGATCAAGAACTCTGTCATAGCCCGGCCCAAGTGATGAATCTCAGCCCACAAAGCCCAAAATGAAAAAAAGAAAAAAGAAAAAAAGAAGAAAGAACAGGGGAGAAGACTCCCGAAGGGAGTCTTCTTCCTTCGATTCATCGACTCCCAATCGGAGTCGGGAAGGGCCCCCTCCGGCTCTATTTAAGGAGGGGATCCCTCTTCTCTTCCTTCCACCAGAAAATCCGAAGCCAATCGGCGGTAATCGCCGGAAAACCACCGCGGAAGACCGTCTCTGTGCCATCCTTTTTGCTCGCCGGAAAAGCCTCGCCGATGTCGAAGGTGAGCCTCCTCCCCTTCCTCTCTTCTCCTCTTTCCTTCCCACGCCGGTGTGCGTGCTCGCCGATGACCGGAGTCGCCGGATTTGCTGCTGAAGAACTTCTATTTTACCCGTTCTCTTCGATTTTCGTCGTCGGTGGTCACCGCCGACCACCGGTTTGGCCTCTCTGAACCCATGAAGGTTGCCCCTTTTGCTGCCGGCCTTCGCCGTGCCGGCCGTGGTCCGGACGGCCGAGCAAAGGAGGGGATAGTGAGATCCCCTGTTTCGGCCCAAAAGAACCCACGGGAAGAAGGAAAGGAAAAAAAAAAGAAAAAGGAAAAGAAAAAGAAAA
>KE504894.1:131867-146186 GCA_000441515.1 Elaeis oleifera | reverse complement strand
ATTATGATATATTTATATTTTTTATTTATATTTAAATTTTAGTAAGATTTAAATAAAAATATTTACAGATTAAATTTAAAATAAAAATCTCAAAGCCCATCTCTTGAAAGCCGACTCCCTGAAGCTAATATAGATAACATATTTGTGTGGCTGGAAGTCGGCCATGATCTTCTTCCCATAAAAGACAGGCGGCATGTTCAAGCTCCTTATTACATCGTGGCTGGCAAGGGTGATGGCCAACTAAGAAAAGGAAGGAACAGGATCTTCTCAGGTACTCAAAAAGTTTCACAGGATGCTTTACATATATTAGGATATCTATTTAAAAAAATAATTATATAATATTTATCTAAACTATTCAAATATTTTTAAAATTATTTATTTTTTAATATTTTAACACGTATATATAAGTACATACGGTTATATATCTTTGATAATATTTTAAAATATATAATACTCTGTGATATTTTTAAGTAAGATCTGCTCTCGAAAAAAAAATCAGGCCGTGCAGAGACCGGCAAGACTTTACGAAACCATCCCATCTCCAGACCATGTCAGACACATTAATCAACACTGGTTCCACCAGATCAAATGGTCTTGGCTACGCGGCATTGATATCTTGGAGTTGCCCAGCTCTATGAGCATACACTATCTTGGAGCAGAACCGCCTTTCATCCATATTGCCGGAGCAGTGGGACCCGTACGATCTTGGCAGAGTGGGAAGCGGTTCGACGCGGTGGGTCATGAGGAAGTGAGAGTGGCAGGGTGGTCTCCAGTAACTCAAATGTGTTGAGTGTGAGCCCCTCGCCCGATTCATGTAAGCGGTCGCCGGAATTCCCAGCTCTTCCATGGTGACCACCGTGAACTTCATGGCGCCATCCACTACGAAGCACAGCAACTACTTTCTATCATCTCCGTGGCCGCGATTGGTTAACGACTCGTGGTACAGGATGGTGAACCGAGTCCCCAAAAACGACTCTAGCTACGTCAGATGAAAGATCGAACGGAAGTAAAGTTGAGGCTGAGCCGGGGCAATGAACAAGGTCGAGCTAGGCTCCCAAGTGGCGGCATCCCGAGGCCGACCTCCCAGTGGGCCGACCGTCCGGAGACTGGTAGTGGAGGTAGCGGACGCCCGCGATCTCTTTCCCAAGGATGGCCACGGTACCTCCGGCCCCTACGTGGTGGTAGACTTCGACGGGCGACGGAAGCACACCGTTCTCCACAATCTCAATCCACAGAGGCGTGTGGGAAGCTTCGGCGCCGGTGGGCTTCGGTGCTGGTGGGCATGCGCAAGGCTTCGGTGCTGTCGAGTGGGCGTGAAGCTTCGGTGCCGGTGGGCTTCGGCGCTGGTTGGAATGCGCGAGGCTTCGGTGTCGTCGACTGCACAGGAAGCTTCGACGTCAAGGGGTTTCGATGCGAGGGAGGCCTCGGTGCCTGCAGAGGCTCGCATGCACACTGGGTGGCCTCGGGCCGCCGTTGCTGGGCTCGGCGACGGTGGGGACGCGCATGTGCAGGGGGCACGGGCTGCCTCAACCCGTGGAGGCGCGAGCACCCTGAGTTCGTCATCTTCGGTCCTGCCAAAGGACTGAGCCTTCCAGTTTAATCGATCTCAACACCTTAGATATTCTTCTTTATTCCGATTTCTTCCGCCTTCTTGTCTTCTCCGATTGGGGTGGGTTCTTAACACTGATCTCTGCTTCAAGTTTCTAGTAATAATAAGGGTTTTGATTTTGTACGCTAGGAATGAAGAAGATTAGAGTTCTAGCGGCGATCCCCTTGGTTTTGGTCATGGCACGAGTGCCCAATGCTTCGGCTCGTGTTCTAATAGCTGATGCAACGGGAGGTGAGAAGCCCAACTCGGGGAAGGTGTCTCCGTCTCCTACTCTGAATCCTTCACCAAAAGCCAATGTTTCTGAGTCACACCAAACACGTTCACCTTCTACGATCAGAGGGGCCCTAAAACTTCATCTCCTTCGGGTGATTCTGCCCATTTGCCGCCACCCAGTGGACCGAAACACAACAAGAATGGTGAAAATTCTAAAGTGACCGTCGTACCAACTCGAGAAGCCGTATGGATAGTCTGGCGGATTCATGTCCTGCATCATCGAAAAAATGCCCTATTGCTGAATTGATTGTTTGTCTTCACCATCCTAAAAACGGACCACAGGTCTTTAATGTCAATTTGGAGTAAAAATCAAGTTTGATCCGAAGTCAGAATTAGATTGATTCAAGATCCAGATGAGATTCAAATTGAGGTAAAGATTAAATCAATTCGAAGCAAAGATCAAAGATCAATCTAAAGTCAAGATTCAGATTAATTCGAAGTTAGATGAAGATCAATTCAAAACTCAGATGAAGGTCAGTCTGAAGCTCAGATTTAGACCAACCAGAAGTCAAATCCAAACCAGTCCGAAGTTTGATCCAACCAATCAGAAGCTAGATTCGGGTTAATCTGAAGTCACAATTTAGATCAGTTCGAAGTCCAGATTCAGGCCACTCAGAAGCTAGAGACAGATCAATCCGAAGTCTGATCCAGGCCAATCAAAAGCTAGATTCAAACTAATCCGAAGTCAGAATCTAGGTCAATCTGAAGTTCAGATTTAGGCCAATCAGAAGACAAATTCAGGCCAGTCTGAAGCCTGATCCAAACCAACCAGAAGTCAGATCCAGGCTAATTCGAAATCAAAATTCAGGTTAGTTCGAAGTTCAGAATCAGGCCAATCTAAAGCTCAAATTCAGACCAATCCGAAGTCCAGATTCAGACCAATTCGAAGCCAGATTTAGGACAATTCAAAATCTAGATCCAGGCTAATTTAGAGCTAGATTCAGGCCAATTCGAAGTCCAGATCTAGGCCAATCTGAAATCTGAAATCAGATCAATTTGAAGCCAGATCTAGGCCAATCTAAAGCCCAAAATTAGGCCAATTTGTAGTTCAGATCAAGGCCGATCTGAAGTCAGAATCAAAAGCCAAAATCAAGGTTGAACCATGGTATAGAACAAGGCAAAATCATCCACTCTTCTATTCCTTCTTGCAGGATAATAGATCCTTGAGCACATGAGCTGGGGCAAAAATTAATAAGGTCAAGATCATCAGAGGACCAATCTGAGCGAATCAAGATCAGGCTATCAAGTAAAAACCAATAGCTGAGATAAAGGACTAAAGACTGGAGTGAAGCTCAACATCAAGATGAAGTCCTAGGCCGATCTGAGAAGGTCGAGCTCTTGAAAATTATGAAGAAGGCTCCTCGCTTTTCAGTAAGCCAACGGCCCATGAAGAAGGCCCCTCGCTTTCAATAAGCCAACAGTCCATAAAGGAGGTCCTTCACTTTTCAGCAAGCCTACAGCCCATGACGGAAGTCCTTCGCTTTTCAGTGAGTCAACGACCTATGATGAAGATCCCTCGCTTTTCAGCAAGCCAACAGCCTATAAAAAAGGCTCCTTATTTTTCAGTGAAAAGAGTCGATGAAGACTTGAGTGATCTAAATTGAGGCAAAAGATTGCACCTTATATCTTCAGCAGTTTTGATTTGATATCCTCCTTTCGTCCGAACCAATTTTGGCTCGAACTCGAAAGTAGGGGGTTTATGTTGGAGGTGATTTCGTCTAAGCCAAAGACAGGCAAATAAATTCAGATCCGATCCTCGACTGATTCAAGATCCTTTAGATGGACCCAACCTGATCTGAAAATTCTATATATCTTTAAAATTCAAATGACCACGACATAATAGCCAACGTCATGCAAATAAGAAAAAAGATAACAATCAAATCTCTTCAGATAGGTCAAAGCTAACCGTCTGATTCTTCTTCCTCCTTAAGGCTCTTCAATCTTTCTCTATAAATAAAAACCCACAAGAGACCCTCAAGGTATGAAATCTTCTCTCTCCAACATGCTTACTCCCTCTCTTTGTTGTCCAAAATTCTAACTTGAGCGTCGGAGGGTTCCCACCGAAGCCACTTCTGGTCAGAGACTTTTCTTATAGATCTTGTCGTCACCGACCTACTGCCACCACTCCAGTTAATCTGATCCAAGGATAAAATTTTGCCGCAATATAACCTATTAGTCGCACCCCTTCATGCAGGTCAACTAATACCTAGATATAGTTTTTATCCATGGAGCTTAGCTCTTCTTTCATGGTATCTAACAATTGTAAGAAGTTCTCACTATTTATGGTTTATAAGAATGTCTCAGGGTCATCATTCTTTTCACTCATATCCATCAAATATACCATGTAATCTGAAATTATAACAGATTTTCTTATTCTAGTAGATTTTCATAGAGCTGTTCGTTTATGTATTTATAGCAGTAGTTGGATAGTTGCTTCTTCGACAATAGAACCTCATGGGATGGATCTTGATGATGTGGTGGTCCCTCTGAACTGTTATCCCAAGAAATAACTATAAGAATCATTACTCACTATATTTTTCATTTGGAGAATTTATTTTTTATATTTTCTCAAAGATAACATCTCAAGGTTTACCACTCTATTTGAACATGCCAGCCTCTAAAAATTTAGTTTTATTAGTTTCTACTATTTGTGGTGTATGACATAGACAATAAATTTATATCTTTTTGACCTCTCCAGATAACCAATAAAAAAGTACTGATCATTCTGAGATCAATCATTTTTTTTATGTGTTATAAACTTTGACTTCAATTAGACATCTCTATATATGCATATATCTCAAACTAGATTTTCTACTAGTTTATATATAGCTTATAAGGAGTCTTTTGAACTATTTTAGAAGAGACCTATGTAACATATATATATATAGTTATCTTTACAGCCTCATTCCACAAGAAAATTGGTAGGATAGAATAATTTATCATATCTTTAACCATTTTTTTAAGCATTCGATTCCTTTTTTAGCTACACCCTTCTGATCTGAAGTGCTTAACATTATGTACGAGAATATAATGCATGTTTCTTTAAAAATTTTGCTAATAGTCCTAGCCTTTGTTCCATTTCTATATATTTATCATAGTATTTGCTATTTCTATAGGATCTGACTACTTTAATAATTTTTTTCTGTCTTTATTTAAATTCTTAAAAGTCTCAAAAATATCAACCTTATCAAATAGAAAATATTAATACATATACCATGAATAGTCATTAATGAATATGATGAAATACTTTTTACTATTAGATATAGGGAAAAGGTCCATATACATCAATATGAATGTGATGAAATATTTTTTTCAAATTCTTTCACTCCTTCTGCTACTCTTTTTAAATGTGTATGTCTACTTTGCCTTTCTGCAGTTAACACAGATCTCAAAATCAATGAAATTTAATAATTCAAAGATCCGATCATTCACTAGTCTTTCGACCCATTTTTTGGAGGTATGCTCCAAAGTCCAAACTTTGATGCTATGACATAGAAGAGTTTTCAAAAGAATATGAAAGCCAACTCGAGAATCTAGGACTATTCAAACGATTTTTTTAATCCATAAAGAAAGTTTTCTATGCTACTATCAATCATTGTGGAAATTAATGCTGGAAAAAAATATATGCTCACATTATCATCAAATGATGAGACCAAATAAACTTTATCCAAAGTAAATAAATTTTTTGATATTTATTTTTGGTGGACAACCAAGTACCTCATTATATCTCTCCTTTGGGTGAGTGCCATAATATGATAGTGGCTATACCTATTCTAGTGTTATATCATATCACTGGTGAACCTAACAAGACATGCATACTAGGTACAAACAAATACTATACTTTTGGATATGAAAATGTCACTTGATCCACCATACAATCTAACCAATTCATCCATCTAAACATCAAATATGAAGATGCTTCATTGGGAGAGAATGAACACTTCAGTAGCTTAAATACAATCATGACAATATTAAAACTTTATTAGATTAATAATATTTATCCAGAATTATTCATCATAGAAAATTTTTAGTTTTAAGAGTTCGTGGTCCCTTTGGTAATCGCACTAAAATAAAAAAATCAAAAACTTTTAATTCCTTATAAATAGTGCTAATGAATTTTACATGCTAAATAAGATACGAATACATCATCGTGAACATGATAATAGACCTATAATATTTTATTTACATATAAATTTATTATAATTATCATATAAAAATATGTAATGTATAGATTTATGGATTTTTATGCAATAAAAATATATGATAGGAATCTTATCATAATTGTCAGAGGATCTTTATGTAATAAATTTTATTATAGGGACCAAAGCACAATTTTACAAGAACTATTATAAATTAATTATTTAATCGGGGACTAAATGGCAAAAGTCTCCTTCCTAACTAATCGGATCCAATCGGGTTTCAGATTTCGGGTCAGAATCCAAACTGTGAAATTTCTTCCGCCTCCTTCTCTTTTGCTTTTTCCTGATCGGGTGCGGTAGAGGAGGCAGAAGCCGCAGGCCCCTCCCCATCATGTCCCTGCTAGCGACCTCTAGAAAGAACCAATCGACGAACAATCGCTATTTCCGAAGACCAATCGCCGATTTTCTGGCGATTGAGAAGTTCCTCTCCATTCTTCCCTTTGTCGATCAGGAGCGGTGGAGGCGGCAGAAGCTGGATGCCCTGCCCGGCTAATCCTCGCCAATTGGTGGGTCCTCAATTGGTGGTTGCCAGCCAAAACCTCCTTTCGATTGTTGGTATGCTGGCGATTGGACGGTTCCATGGGAGATTGATGGAGGAGGGGCCCAAACCGGTCTTCCTTAGGAGATGATGCCACCGGCAAGGGTCTCCATGGATAGAGGCCACTCGACCTCCATAGCTTCCGAAAGAGGATGCCATCGACCAGTCTTCCTTGGCATTACTCGAGAGCCGACGCCGTTGGTCCTCATCTCCTTATTTTGATTCGACAGGATGGTGGGAAGAGGACATCATCGGCTAGGTGGCTACTGGATCCTGGCCGGAGGCCCAGCCCCTGCTATCCTTAACGAAGAGGAGAGGACGACCATGGGAGATTCGCCATCCTCCCTTTTATATTTATTTATTTTATTAATAATTATTAAGTTTTTTAAAATAATAAATAATAAAAATATCACAAATCCTTTACGGAAACTAAGAGGGTCCTGATCGTGATGATTCTACGTGGTGGCCAATCAAATATACGTTCATAAAAATTTTATATAAATATATAAATTTTGATTTTCAAACTAAATAATCTACGTGGCTTTATATCATAATATTAAAATTTTATGAGATAATAAAATTTACATGAAGAAGAAGTCATCAATACCACTGCAATCTCTCAAATTAACTTATCTGCAACCACAAAAAAACTGAGCTAGATATGTTCCTCGCTATCGTCGAAAGCATCTAGATTTTTTAATCCCAACTCTGAGTATTTTCGATGAAGAGGATACTACAAGCTCTCAGATAAGTGGGAGATCAAGTCTGTAAGAGATATTCTTTTATAACGTGCCTTATGCATTAGAGATAATATTTGAATCAATCGTAAAGATTAGAAGATGGATGTTATTCATGATGATTGTATAAAGTTTGACTTTTTATCGTAATAACCATCAATATATTTTATTATTTTATTAAAAATTTATCTAGTTAGAGTTTAAATCAATCTAAAATATATAAATAAATCTCGATGTATGTTAGTATGGGCCACATTTGAATAGAGTTAATTGGATAAATTCCAATAACCCCAACCATGCAACCACCAAACCCCACCTCCATCCATCCAACCTCTCATAGAAAGTCCCCACCTCCATCCATCCAACCTCTCATAGAAAGTCTTTATCTTAGTTGTTAGAGACATTGATGAAATAGCTGAATACCTAAACAGGTTGGCATTTGTGAAAACCTTGGGTAGCGTTGTCTCAATATGCTAGCTCACAAAGCAAGGAAGATAAAATTGGACCACAAGATAGCTATCCTCCAATGAATTCTTTATTTTGTGTCTAAACCTTCAAACAGTTTATTTCCTAATGGCAGAAGGATATATAAAGGGAGATGTGTTACACCCTGAACCCAAGAAGTTGAATGCCTAAATAGGTTGGCATTTGTCAAAACCTTTGGTAGCGTTGTCTCAAATATGCTAGCTCACAAAGCAAGGAAGATAAAAATTGGACCACAAGATAGCTATCCCCCAAGGAATTCTTTATTTTGTGTCCAGACCTTCAAACATTTTATTCCTAATGGCAGAAGGATACATAAAGGGAGATGTGTTACAACCCGAACCTAACACTTGATTCAGCCACATAACATAGCCACATGAATCCTAGAGCATCGTCCTAGAGATCATGCAAGGTCTTAAGATGCACAAAAATTCATATATTTCAAATTAATAAATAAAATCCAACATGTCAAATTCATAGTTTCATTAGGATAAATAGTCAACTTGCTCACGTACAATTATTCTAATATTTATGGTGTCAGAATTGGAACTAACTAGTGAACTAAAAATCCGGCACTCGAACTTCACACCCAACCCAGCCAACATTATGTGTCTTGTGACTCTGGAAGAAAAAAGAATCAAAGAGGGTGAACTTTATAGCTTAGTAAGAAACCCCATACACTTACACTAGGATAATAATATGATTAAAAAATAATAATTAAATGGTAATAAAAAATTATAAACCATAAAATCTCATATCATGCATCGTTTATAACACAGTAGTTATATAAGCATATAATACACATTATGCATATTCATAAAATCATACCTCATAAATATAATTCAGATCAATCAATAATTATCTTTAGAATTTTGGATTAATTACGGTTATACGCCAGCTCACGACTAGCAGACTCAAGTACCATGTTTCTATCCATAGCAGGGCTATTCTCCCTATCATATTTCTATATGTGGTGGGGCTACTCTCAGTGCCATATTCTTACTCATGATGGACTATTTTTAGTGCCATATTTTTGTCCATGATGGGCTATTCTCAATTTTACGTGGCTAGTCTAAACATCCATTTTTTTATCATCAATTTATCAAATTCAATAATATTAAAAATTAATGTATGATGCTATTTCTTTCAAGGTTTTTCAATAGCCCATGTCATAATCCAAATTATCCTGAAAAAATCATCAATATTTGATATAATATAAAATATAGATAATACAATCAATCATGCTGACAATCACAAATATACACGAGCCACAAGAACCAAAAACATATGATGCATAAATAAACACACATACCAATGATTGTGTCCAAGGATCCTTACTTCTACTGAAGATGAATTTAACATCCTAAATATCAATCCACATCCTGATTTATGAATCAAATACTAAGAGACATGCTCGAAGATCTTTATTTAAAAGATTATTCTCCTACAGAACCAATCCAGTATTAAATAATAATAATAATAAAGTATAAATTGTTTGATTTAAACCCTTTATAACTTGCCAAGGGTTCACTCCAAGCCTCCTAAATCTTTCTTCTTCTGCTTCTTTTTTTTCATAAATTTCCCTCAACCTTGTTAGTGAGACAGAGAAGAAAGGAATTACAATAAAAGAGGAGATAAAGAGAAAAGAGAGGTGGCCCTCCCCTCTCTGCTTTTCTTCTTTAATTTGGGGTGCCCGAACCCTTTTTCCATCCCCTCTTCATCCGGCCATGGCCGTGGAACCATAGGCCAACGGCCATTGGTAGCATCTGACACTAATTGAGAGATGACCCCGAAAGCAGCCATAATTATCGGTGTCAGAAAAATAAAAGAAAAGGCTCAGAATAGGAAAAGCCCTATTCTACCCAAAATCGGTGGTTTGCCAGCTCTAACTGGTGGTAATAGGTTTGAGAAAAAAAAGAATAAATGGGTGAATATCTTACCAAGGTCCCGCAAGGCTAAATGAGAGAAATTAGTGATTTATCTGGTGAATCCCAAGGAAAGGACTCGGATAAGGGCTCGGAGCTGAGGGTAATTTTCAAAAAAATTTATGGTGGAAATCCAAGGAAGAGGGATCAGTACTTATAGACAAGAATTAGGGTCATTTTAGTCTTTGTTTTAGTGAAATCAGGAGAGAACAAGACTCCCAATTGGAGTCCTCTTCCTCCCCTCCTCTCACATGCCAAGCACGTGGTTCGATTGGAGTTGGGCCTGGTTCAATTCAGGCCAGCCCAAGAGCCCAAAGGTTGGACTATACATTCTCCTTAAAATAATTTTATGTTCAAAATTAACATACCTAAAGTTTCAAAGAGCTGTAGGTACTAACCCTCATATCTACTTCAAGTTCCCAAGTAGCCTCTCTTTCATTGTTGTTGCTCCATTGTACCTTCACATAAGGATGGTTTGATGCCGTAATACCTGATCCTTCATATCAACAATGCATCGAATATTTCTTATAGGTTTGATCCTCATGAAGATGCAATGGCTTATATTCCATCATATGACTCAGGTTTGGAATATATTTCATCAACATTGACATATGAAATACATTATGCATGCTTGATAGAGCTAGTGGTAATGCCAACCGATATACAACCTCTCCGATGTTGTCTAAAATTTCAAATGCACTAACATATCTAGGACTCAATTTGCCACAAATTTTAAACCTCATCATACCTTTACTAGGAGATATTCTCAAGAAAACACGATAACCCACTTGAAATTCTTGCTCTCTTCTTCTATTGTCACTATAACTCTTTTATCTACTCTAAGCTATAAGAAGTTATTCTTTAATCACTTACACCTTGTATTTTGGCCTAATAATTTTTTTCTCCTACATTATCCCAACAAATAGAAAATTTGCACTTCCTACTGTACAATGCTTTGAAAGGAGCCATCTAATGTTCGCTTGGTAGTTGTTATTGTAGGCAAACTCAACCAATGATAAGTGACTATCTTAAGCACCACCCAAGTCCATGACACAGGCCCTCAGCATATCCTTTAGGATCTAAATAGTCCATTCTGAATATTGTCCATCAATTTGGGGATGAAAGGATGTACTAAAACTTAATTTAGTACCAAGAGCTTTGTGAAGACTTCCAAAACTGGGAAAAAAATCTATTATGCCGATCTGACACTATAGTAATCAGAACCCTGTGCAGTCTCACTATTTATTCTATATACAAACTTCTCAATCTTTCCAAGGAGAGGCCAACTCAAAAAGATAAGAAGTGGGCTAATATTGTCAATCAATCAACAATCACCTATACCACATTATTACTTTGAGGTATTTTAGTTAAATCACTCACAAAGTCCATTTTAATATGTCTCCATTTCTATTAAGGAATAACAAAGGACTGCAACGGTCTAGCGGATCTTTGATGCTCAACTTTTACCTACTCACACACTAGGTATTGAGCCACATACTATGCAAAATCTTTTTTATACTAGACTATCAGAAATTTTTTCTCAAATCTTGATACATCTCAGTTCCTCCTCGATGCATCATATAAGTTGAATTGTGAGCCTCCTTTACAATCTCATTCTTTAATTCTAGAATCTTAGGAATACACAACATGCTACCAAACCTTAAAGAACCATGCACATGTATATAAAGTTCAAAATGGGCACCATACTCTACCATTTCTCTATTCTTCTATAATTTTATATCCTCCTTTGAGATGACTTAATTCCTTCGATCAAGATGGGCTGTACCACATGATTAGCAAGTCAAACTTCCGGATTATATAGTTGTATCTCAACCTTAGATCTTTTCAAATCCAACAAAATGTACTTTTGTGTAGTGACCGAAGCCGCTAATGCACCTAAAATTTTTTTGCTCAAAGCATCTGCTATAATATTTGCTTTTCCTAGGTGATAATTGATAGTCATGTCACTATCCTTGAGTACCTCCAACTATTTTCTTTGCCTAAAATTTAGCTCCTTTTAAGTAAATATATATTTAAACTTTTATCATCTGTGAATACGTTACAATGTTCACCATACAAGTAATGCCTTCATATTTTCAGATAATACTTCCATATTTTCAGAGTAAAATCATAGCTACTAGCTCTAAATCATGTGTAGGATAGTTCAATTCATATAACTTTAACTATCTCGAGGCATAAGTTGTTACTTTCCCATTCTCCAGCAAAACACAACCAAAATCTTTATGAGATGCATCACTATAAATGGTGAAATCTTCTGTTCTAAATGGAATTGTTAATATTAGAGTTGTAACCATCTTTTTAGTTCTTGGAAACTCTATTCACAATTATCTATCCATTCAAATTTTACTCACTTTTGGGTCAAGTGGGATATACAGGGGCCACTACAAGAATTTCACGTATTAGCGACGGCAAAAAAGCTGTCGCTGATAATAATATTTTTTGACAAAATATTACGACCAAAAATCCTTCCATCGCTAAAAGTCTAGAAATTATTAGCGACAGCTTTATTTGTTATTAGCTATGGTAATGCCGTCGCTAGTATTAGCGATGACTTTAAAGACAGAACACATGCTGTCGCTAATAACTGATAATTTTTTTTAATTCACTATAACCTTATTAGCGATGAAAATTTTATTAGCGATAGTGTTTTACCGTCGCTAATAACATTAGCGATGGCTCTAGTGATGGTTGTTTTGTCATCGCTAATACTACCCCTATTTTACCACGTCACCCAACTTTCCACCTTTCACTTTCCTCTTCTCTACCTCTTTCTTGTTATTAGCGACGGCTCTAGTGATGGTTGTTTTGTCATCGCTAATACTACCCCTATTTTACCACGTCACCCAACTTTCCACCTTTCACTTTCCTCTTCTCTACCTCTTTTCTCTACCTTCGGTCCCCCCGCTGCCCCTCTCTTTACCCCACCTCTGATCTCCCTCTTTCCTCCACTGTCGAATCCCACCTCCCTAAGCCTCCGACCATTGGATTTCACTTTTTCGAGCCCCCGACCGTCGGATCCTGCTTCTTCGAGCCTCCAACCGCCTCTCGAGCTTTTGACTGTGAGCCCCCGGCTGCCTCCCGCCTCTTCGAGCCCCCAATCATGAGCCGACCGCCTCCTGCCTCCTCGAGCCCCTGACTGTGAGCCCCCGGCCACCTTCCGCCTCCCCGAGCCCTCGGCCCACCTCTCCCAACTACCTCTGGTCCCCTTTTTCCTGCCATCAGATTCGGCTTCCCTGAGCTATCGGCTATCTCCTCGAGCCTCGACCAGCCTCCTCGAGCCCCGACCTGCCTCCCCTAGCTGCCTCCGATCGTCCTCTTTCCCCACTATCAGATCCGGCTTCCCAAGCCATCGGCTACCTCCCTAAGCCCCGAGCTCCGAGCCTGCCTCCCTCCGGCTACCTTTGGTTCCCCTCTTTCCTCTACCATCAGATCTGGCTTCTCCAAGCCACTAATCACCTCCTCGAGCTTTGAGCCCCTCGCCCACCTCCTCGAGGCCCCAGCCCTCCTCCCCTGATTGCCTCCGATCCTCCTCTTTCTTCGCCATCGGATTCGGCTTCTTTTAGCCATCGGCCACCTCCCCGAGCCTCGAGCCCATGGCCTACCTCCCCTCGGCTTGCCTCCCCAAGCCCCTAGGCCTTCCCGAGCCCCCGACCCACTTCCCCCCAGCCACCTCCTTGAGCCCTTAGTCCTCCTCGTGCCCCCGACCCACCTCCCCTCGCTGCCTCTCCGAGCTCCCGACCCACCTCCCCGAGCCCTCGGCCCGCCTCCCCTTCTTTCCCCACCTTCTTTTTCCTCCCTCCTCCCTTCTTCTGGTTTTAGGACATCATTTAGTGGATGTAGGGTCTTCTTAATTGTCGTGTTCTCTATGTTAGTTAAGAAGGAAATCAAGTTAGTGACTAGGCAGCTAACTTTGCTCTTACAAGTGATTTTTTTATGGTCTCTAAGATTTTCTTGCATCCAGACCTTGTGTACATCTTCAATGCTGATGCCATGTAAGTTGCTTTTCCTCGACATGGGCCTAACAAGTTCATATGTTCCAAGAATCACCAACACATAGTTGCAGTAGCTTCTATATTACTGACTTTCAGAACTTCTGCCAATGTGGTTTATGAATGCCATTTCAATTATTCTTTCATTCCTTAGGTTTCCAAATATTATGTTCAATTTTAATCTGGCTAGCCTATTGATAAGATTGTGATGTTGTCGTTAGGACACCATAATTATCAATCTAATTCTGACTTCAATAAAAATTAAAAATACGTAGAAAGTAGCGAGTTGGGTCAAATCTACAGAGAAGGTAAGATTTTGATTTGAAATATTTGATTTTGTAAAAAAGATAAAATTTTGATAAAAATAATTTAAGTCAAAAAATAAAATTAAAAGTATCAAAAATAAATCTGGTACTAAGATCTACTATTTAAATCCTAGCATTTACTTGCAATAAAATAAATAACAAGAATTTAAAGAGTATGAAATAAATTGGTACTAAGATCTACTAATTAGATCCTACCATCTAATTACAATAAAAATAAAT
>KE504894.1:39121-50993 GCA_000441515.1 Elaeis oleifera | reverse complement strand
ATCTCGAGGCGTCAAATCCTAACAAGGTTGAACATGAATCTCCACCTAAACCTCACCTAACCAATCTAAACTCATAAATAGAGTTTCTGAATTTTTAAGTATATTTATGTTTCATATTCAGAGTATCATAAATAGAATTTCTGAATTTTTACTTAATATATTTACTTAATACAGAAAAGTGCTATCCAGATATGTGCACGTATGACAGCACATGTTACCCCCTATATGGGATCAAAATCCATATTCTTGGATTTGGCACAAAACATATTATAGTCTTCAGATTTGCTTTGAGACGGTGAAAACTATTGTAAATTGCGATCTTTCATCTACTCGATTCTCTGTTTGATATCAAAACAAAAGAAATCAATATTTTGAATTACTCTCAAATCTGATAACTTTCTAATGATGGAAGTCATTTAGTTTCCATTTGAATTGTAACCTAGGTCATAACAGAAAGACCATCATGCATGATGTTCATGGCTCAGGTTCTCTCAACAATTAAGGTAGCTTGGTAATTTAGTTTCAAACCCTCTCTCAGAAAACAAGATTAATTTCAAACTACCATCCTTGAATGACTTGCATGCAAATAATTTTCAGACTCCAAATCATCGATGGGGCGTGTTTTGCACCATAGAGAAATTTGCACGGCCAAATAGCCTCCACATCACTTTTCTTAGAACTAGAGAGTACAGAACTCCCATGAAATCTCTCGACCCTGCATGCTTGGTACCCCTACACATGGCAATTAAAACTACTTTTTATATTGTTTTTATTATTTTTTTCATTACTTTTTAAGATTTGGGAAGCTAAAGCCACCCTTCCACTACCCTACCGGGTACTCAAAACTTTTCAGGATGTATTGCTTACAAGGTCAAGAACTTTTATATATTTCACAAAATTTTTAGGTTGCATGTATAGGGTCGAAGAGTGATAAAACCACATTTATGTAGACAAAATACTATTATCCGCTTCTAGTGGGGATAAAAGATAATCATAAAATAGCTGTTTCTTGTTTCCAATGAATGCTATGCTTGATGGACAATCCAATCTGTGGGAGAATATTAGATGCAGTGAGATTTTCTTGCCATGAGAAAACTATCACTTTTGAGAAAATAGAAAGAAATTTTTGATCAAATCCCTCATGGTTCTATTTTCTCCTCGAAATTACTCTCTAGGGGGAGATTTGATAAAAACAATTAATGGTTCAAATTATCCCAGGCATGCAAATGTGAAAGATCTACCTTTTAGTAAAAAGTTTGAGAGAGCCTGACTCTTTTTGATCTTTCTCCCATACAGGGTGAGAAGATCTTTTATCGCATTTTTGATCTATACGTTAATATGATGCTCGGTGACAAAAACAGAAAATTGGGAAGGCATAGCTTTTCATGGACATCATTGTTTGTCCATGAAATATTGTTTTAGAGATCTAGGAGATTCTCTGTCTCTGCGTGTCTTGCTGTGCACTTAAAAAGATTGCATCCTACATGCTTCAAATGAAATCTTAGGAACTTCTCTTTATGAGTCATTAAAATTCAAGGTTTCTTCTGGAATCTTAATATAAAAGTAATAATAGGATATATAGTTAGATATTTAAGCCAACAACTAGAAGTTCAGATTGTTGGCTCCCATCTCTCCATAGTAGAGATCCTAGCATGAATCTCAGGTGGCGTCAAATACTACCATATTTCTAAAAAGTAAAAAAAAAAAAAGGTTAAATCTTTAGAACAAGAGACTTTTGTGGGCACTTACCATGGAAATTCTATGCAGAATATCGTTTAGGTCATTTTTTATACGATGTCGGGCCAATGGAGGGATTAAAAGCTAGTAGAAGTCCCAAAACCAGACTCTGCTAAGGGTTGATTCTAGGTAAAATTAAGCAAGCATTGGAGACTTGAATCAAGATAAAGTTGTTGCAAAGAAATTGTCGTAATAAATACTTGTCTCTTATAACCTTTAACAACATTACTTTATCATCCTATAACAATATTGACTATAAACATACGGAGACTTGCGAACTCGAGTAAAGACATCCAACACCAAAATGCTTATTATGGTGTCATAAGTCATAACTCAGATTTGCTAGAGATTATGAGTTCAAATCTCTCTAATTGCACATGATAGGTTTGTTAAGCCTGATATATATCTTTTCACCTTTACCTATCAGATTAAGTTTTAAAGTCAATTGGTCACCTCCATTCCGTAGTAGCCATTAAGCAACATTGGCATCCTATGATGACAAGCTCACACGATAGGACACAAACCAAATATTTATCTTGCCACCAAACATCCATATCCAGTCATTATTACATGGTCTTAAAACCATCAATGCCAGGGGAGCCCACTTCATATAATGTTGCAACGAATATTTTTTCGTAAAGATGCCAAAGAGTGAGCCACCATCACTGTTGAATTCAATGCCTTGCTAAAACATAGAATAACGACTCTTGTTCTTCCACCCTCAAAAGGAGTGCATGGGTTGTAAATGGATGCACCAAAGACATCAAAATTCAGATGGAAGTACCGAGGGATATAGAGCACGATAGCAACCAAGGGAAATCATCAACAAATTCATTTAGATTTTGATGAACATTTAGTCCCATTGTTGAACCATAGACCATCAAAAGGACTCTTTCAATAGCTATATCTTTCGGTTGGCCAACAAGCGAATGGGCACTACATAAAACACCATTTTGCATTGCTCCCTACATGAGGAAGCCAATATGGCTCAGCCACCAGGCTTTGTTCATCTTGCTCATGCATCCTATATTTTTTGCGACCTTCATGGCCATTTATCACCTTAAGGAAGTTCCACATGCATAATTTCACGAACCTCAGCCATCATTTATTTTATCTTTTTTCAGTGGGGTCATGTTCATTCGACGAACTAAATCCTCTTTCGTTGTATTACTTGTGTAGATGGATGACATCATTACAATCGGAAGCAATAGCTAGCATATGTATTATTTCTTAGCAAACAAGCTACTGCCAATTCACTCTCTCCCTACGATGGTGTTCCACTGCTTGATGCAGCTAAATATAGAACTGTGGTAATTGGATCTCTTCAGCATCTCACCATGACAAGACCTGATTTAATTTATGCCCTTAATTAGGTTTGCCAGTTTATGCATTCTCCACGCTCGACTCATTATAAAGCTGCAAGACATTTTGATGGATGTGGAGGGTGCTGTGGATTGTGGTTTGCACATCCAGCAATCTAATATCCTTTGTTTAATCACAGTAAAATCCGCTTTGGACTAAGTCGGCGGGGGCAGTTGTGTTTGTACCAAAAAAAGAAAAAAAGAAAAGAAAAAGAGGATGATAAAGTTTGAAACAGAGGATCGCGAGCAAGACTAAGCCAATAGACCCAGCCAAGTTTGAACCAAGACGACGACGACGACGATAAAACTTGAAATAGAAGATTGCGAGTCGCAATCCCCTCGTCAACAGCCACAGTTCAATGGCCGGCGTGGATGCCGTGGGTCGGTATGCCAGTCGCCAGCCATTTCACCCACCGAACGGCCTTCTTTATCCATTCGTTGAGTCGTGATTATCTTTTCCAAAAATCGATCTTTAAATCTCCTTCTTCCCGGCAATTGATCACCATCAAGCTCAAATCCTCCTCCCTCTCTCTTTCTACCTCATCTCTGAAGGCTATTATGCCACCATAGCCGATCATCGCCAACCAAATAACAAGATCCCTCCCTTTTTAACCTCCTACGTTCCAAGATTTGTTGGCCTCCTTTCCATTAGAATTAATTGCTGACAATCGTGACCTGCCATTGCCACCACCTTCGGTGAGCTTCCTCCCCTCCCTTGTTTTTTTTTTTGACCTTGAATGCCACCACTAAGGTGGCAAGGGGCAATGCCCCTTTCTTCCTTTTTCTCTTAGCTAGCTTCCCTATGCACGGTCAAACTGCCTCCTTAGGCCGCAACTGCCTTGGCCATGCTACCATTGCCCGGCCACCTAGTCGTACACCCGCCATATCTCACTTCCCTTACTCTTTCCTTCTCTCCACCACCTTAAGCCATCGGAAACTCTGTTTCGGCATAGGAAGGAAGAAGAAAGAAAGAGAGGAAGAAAGAGAGAATGAAAGAAAGAGAGGAAGAAAGAAACAGAGGAAGAGAGAGAGAGCAAGAGAACAAAAAAACAAAGGGAAAAAAGAACCAAACCTTACTATGAAATTGCCTTGTTGATCGGAGTCCAATCCGATTGAACTTAGATCAATCTGAACCATATAAATCTGACTCATAAACTGACTTAAACAATGACCTACATCGAGGCTAGACTAAAAGTCCCTCTCTTCATTAATTTCTTTGAACTGGAAACTACTATAATTGTATAATGCTTGTTCTAGAGCCTTCAACATCAAAGGAGCACCCGATCTAGAGATCGGGTTGTGAGTCAAAGATCGTAAATTTCGAATCTGAATGATAGTAAGTTTTATTTATCTCTAAGATTTTTATTAATGCATTTCATATATTTCAAATTAAAATTTATATAAAAATTATTAAAATATTTAGAAATTAAAAAATATGAAAAGTATGTATCTTATGTATAAAATGAAATTCAAAAGTATGGATAAACCATAGTTTCACCCTAGGATGATTACAAACTTTTTAAATAAGATAATTCTTTTATGTTGCATAGTATTACGCCTGTATGAACTTTTGAAGAAAATTATTTTCATATTTTTAGAAATAAATATAAAATTTATTGAAAATATTATGAAATAAATATATTGGTTATTATAGACTATGCTCTGAATCGAGCAAATAGGATTGATCGTTGGCCATATATTAGAAACTAGTTCTTCTGAAACTAGCCTGTCAGGATTGATTGTTGGTAAATCTATTCCTTTTGGGCCTAGCCAGTCGAAGCTATTCGCTGGCACATGTAGATGCACTACAGTTCGTTTTCAAGATTAATTTTTTAATTACCTTATCATGGATTATCATGGTCATATGAATCAGAGCTAGCTCTCTTCTGGATCTATCCAGTGGGGCTAATCACTAGTATATACCGATGGATCGCATATTTTATATTCAAAGCTACTCTCTTCTAGACCTTGTTATGGGACTGATCGTGGACGTAGTCACTGAAGACTGAGAGAGAATTTTATCTTTTACTAAAATACATGATATATTTTTAAAAATTAGAAATTATATTGGTATACATATCTAATATATTATCAATTACTATATTTAGAAAAAAATTTAACTATACTTAATCTCTCAAAAATATTGAAAACTTATGAAGCCAGTAAAGATTACTTTTTCTTTTATTTTTTTCAAATCTAGAAGAGCATATGGGGCTTGGGACCAAGCATTGAGGAGCATCGGACTTTAGATGATCTCAATTTTATTTTTGAATAAATAATGATTTAAATTTTATATTACTCATCCTTATTAGTCATTGGTGAACTACTTTTTATTAAATAAATATATTAAAAGTTTGCTTTTACTACCACTGCCTGAGTTTGGATTGATATGAGTATATATATATGAATGAAAGGTAGGCCTTCCTATTATGAGGAGTTAAATCCTAAGAGGGAGGTGCGGCCGTCTATCACGTATCCGATTTAGGCTATCAGGTTGGGATATGATAGATTAAGTGATATCAGAGCTTAGGTTCAAGATCTCAGAACATAAATTAGTAGTGAGAGTAGGCTAAAATTAGACTTTTGATTGGATATCATGAAATAATTGTTGGTTCAACAAGTTCACTTAATTTTCTTTGATGGATATATGTTATGATCCCTAGGGTTTTGCTCATGCTAATTGTAGAAGGCTTACACAATTAAAACTCTTGGCTAAGTGCACAAGCCTAAATCTTGGAAGAAAATCATCGAGGTTAAATAACCGATGAAGAAAGACACATTTCGAGCAATATAGCTGAGTTGCATTATGTTAGCATTTAATATATTTAAAATCTAAACTGAATATGATTATGGAACATGATAGCAATTTATTTTTTGATTATTAATAAAAAATAATGTAGCAATTTATGGATGAGATTTATAATTAGGGGAATTAGAAGGTTATAGTTGTTTTATTGATAAAAATAATAGAAAAAGGTAATCAAATGATCACTCAAGGATATTGCAAATGAGTCAGACTTCTAAGATAATGACAAATAAGTGGAAAATCTCTATAATTTTAATATTGCAAATAGACATATTTTCCTTAGAATTAGTTTATTGTAAAATCATGGAGTATTTGTCTTGGTGGAGTTTCTAATAAATCTTTGAACGAGATTATTAGATGTTTATGTTGAATTATTTTGAAGCTAAAAATCAAAATCTATGAGTGATCATGGATCTTCTATCATTGTTATTAATTGTTAGTAAAATTTCACAAAATGATATTGAAAGGCTTGAATAAGTCAAATCTAAAAGAAGAAGAAAAGATTCTAAAGGGTTGATTGTGCTAACAAGCAAGTTAACTTGAGATCTTTTGATTCCTTGGAATATGAAGCTGATTTTCTCAAAAGAGAGAGATTAATTTTGAAGTATCTAATTAAATTATCAAGATAATTTAGAGTTGGCTTAACTCAAATCAAATTTAGAAGTTAATATCTTGATCATATAATGGTACAAACATGACAATCATTTTGAGGGATAATTATGATCCAATGTACTTGGAAATAAAGATAAAATCTTTGCTTGGATTTATAAATTTTAATCTAAGATCTTAAAAAATTTGGAGAATGTTGACACTATAGGAAAAGAATTTTGCCAACTTAATATTGCCAACATGAAGAGAAAGTGTCGGCAAATTTCAAACACCGCATTCACTTGCTGACACTTCTAAAAAGCATCAGCATTTTACAATGCTTTAAAGCATCAACAATTTACGATATAGAAAAGTGTCACCAAAAGCCATAAGGCATCATTAAAATTCAACTCTCTCCGCTACTTATCCCGTGCCTCCATCCCCAATTGGAAACCCTAGACCTCTTCTTAGATCTCCCTGGTCGACTCTCCACCTTATCATCGTCGATCCTGAGCGGACTCCCATCTCTTGCCCTCACTGACATCAATCTATCATGCGCACTCCAAACTCCCTCATTGTTTCGCTGTCGTGCCATTGTCGACCTTGCCCTTGCTGCTCTTTAGCTCCACCAAGATTCTTCTTCACTTCCGGCTCTTGAGGTAAAGCAAATCATTCTTGATTTCTATTCTATTATTTGGGGATGTTTAGAATTCTCACATTATTTTTGTCAATTTTTGTTGTTCCTTGTGTTCTTGTAGTGAGAATTTTATGGGGGGGACTCTAATTGCTTTGCATCCAGAGGGCATTGCTTTTTGGGGTTGTCTATTTAATTGGAAGATCGGAGATTAGGGTTTAAAGAAATTGGTAGGAGGAAAGATAAAGGGGTTTAAGGATTAGGAACTAAGATTGTTGAGGAAGCAAATTGAATTCTTGGCAAGTGTATGCCCCCTTTTCAGGTTACTAAGATTAATTTCAGATTTGTAGGGAGTTTTGGATGCAATTTGAGTGTTGAACAGAGAGAATCTCCTTTGCTGACTTAAAAAAATATTTAAGAATTTTCTTGCTCAGCCTTATTTTATCAAACCATATACTGTTTACTAGTTCTGAATAGTAATCTATTCACAATTACTTGTTGGGTGAGTCTACATTCTTCAATTATTTACTTAAACTTGCATGTTTAGACTTCTTGCCTTATTGAGTTTCATGATTCTGATTCATAGTATACAGTGCAGAAAATTTTATTTTCATTAACTCAATTATTCTACTAGACTCTTGGGCCAAAGCAGCATGCACCCATCAGCATCCAATTCAGATTGGTGGATGCCAGCCGATCCTTCCGATTTAACATGTTTCTGTGGATTGTCTAGTGATTGTGAGAATCTTGGCCTCACAATCCCTTTAAATCCACTTTGTTGTAGCAAGACGTCAAACAAAAGAGAAATCGAAGAAATAAAGATCAATGCAAATACAGGATTTACGTGGAAAAATTCTTTAAATCAAAGAGAAAAAACCATGGATAGAGATAGTTAGAGATTTTTCACTATCTTCAATCTTAGAGATTATAGAGGATAAGGCAAAACCCCTAAAAAAGCACTCACACCTCAAAAGTCCATATTAATTCTATGGCCAATGCTAATCTACAAGACACCTCTACACACTTGTTGACTGCGTGCCTTTGCTAGAAAAGTGTAACTTCTTTGATCAAAATTTGGATTTAAGATTGTCCATCCTCTTGCTTTCATTTTGACTAGCTTATGATGTTTGGCTGGCCCTCCCATGATAATATTTCACAAATTTTTATGTTAATAACTGTGATCTTAGTTAGAGCTTTTAATCAATTTCTTAAAATATTTGGCTAGACCTTCCATGCACCCACTCAATTCATTACCTCTAGTAAACTATTCATTTACCATCCTTTCTTCTATGGAGAGTTATTAAGAGGAAAATAAGTATGCAAAATAATCACAATTGTCTATCAAGTATAAATCACTTTGCTACTCTTAGTTCATTGAGTGATGACCCTCTCTGTAGATCAAACAAGGTCAAACCTTGAACGAGGGTCCTAATAGATTTTTTCATACTATTAGGTTATCAGATATAGAAGCATTGGCTTACTGACTCTTCCCATATAGTCTTCAGGCTTGCAAAGCTATTTACAGACAAAATATTATGTTGTGCAAACATGAAAAGATGTGAACTTTTTTTGGTGAAAAGTTGTGAACTAATTTAAGAGGTTCCCATGCATCTTTTTATAACGATGACGCAATCTGTTTGATCTTCTGCTTTTCTTCAGTAGTAAGACCACCCTCTGCTATAGTTATATCAACATCTATCTCACATGCTTAGGGTTTTTCCTAGTTAGCAATTGGTAGGGATTAGACTTTCAGTGAATAATTGGTAAGGAGCTGTTGGTAATAATACATTTTAGTTGCTAGAATTAATTATATCTCTTTTTTTATATTTGCTAATTTTTGGTGCTTTATTTTATAGTCTATTAGTATCAGAGGATAATAGTTATTATTTTCATATAATGGATAAAAGTTAGATAAACAAGTCAAGATCCAGTAAAGATTATTTTGAAGGAGTCCAAAATTTTATTAAATTTGCTATTGAGAAAGAATCAGAATGGAAAGACTTTTAATCCATATTGAAAATATGTGAATAGTTCTTCTTTTGATCCACAAACTGTTAAAGAACATTTAATATGAAATGATTTTGTAAGCAGATATACTGAATGAATATTTCATAGAGAATCTATATTGCTATTTTCATATAATCAACCCTCACATATGGAACATACATCTGATATTGAAACCAGTAATCTATAAAGAGATCCTGCAAGAGAAGATGATATGAGGGGTTTGCTCAAAGATACTCTAGTATTTGGTGCTAAAAATTTAGAAGATTTTAGTGAAGGATAAGAAACATCTGTGATGCCTAGGAGGTCTATATTTACTAATCCTATGTATATTGAGAGGCCCCAGCATTCATCTATTGATGAGATGAAATATTGGTATCATAATTTATTGAAAGATTGTGACCAAGAACTATATTCAGATTGTAAGAACTTTTGAAATATTTTTTTTCTTGAGTGTCTATTTCATTTAAAATATTTGAACGGATTGTCTGGTAAGAATTTTACTATGCTGCTCTAATTATTAAAGGATATATTTTTTGAAGGTACTATTTTGCCAACTTCTTCTTATGAAGTAAAAAAATTAATAAAAAAAGTAGATCTTGGATATGAAAAGATTCATAGTTGTCCAAATAACTGTATGTTGTATCGGGATGAAAATGTCAACTATAAATCATGCAATGTCTGTGGATTTTCATGATGGGCATCACATAAAGAAAATGAGGATGATGTATTGAATGAAATGGATGCTACTTGGAGTAAGAAAAAATTGACTAAAGTTTGTATTATTTTCTTTAATATCTAGATTGAAAAGATGTATGCATCATCGAAGACAGCTTCGTCAATGAGATGGCATGATGAAGGTCATACAAAAGATGAAGTGTTAAAATACCCAGCTGATAGTTTAGCATGCAGAAGAATTCATCTTTTTAGTGGCAACTGTCTTGTGGAAACTATCTAGAGCTATTACTAATACTGTACTTTTTATAACGACTATTAAAATTTATCACTAATATTAATCTTTTTTATGATGACACTTTTACTCACCACAAAATAACTAGTATTAGTGGCAATTGCACATATCGCCACAGAAAGGCCGCCACTAATAGGTGCCAAAATCACTTGTAGTGATGAATAAAAGACATCACCATTATTAATACTACTTTTTAGTGACCACTTGATTTATTGTCATTAATAATTATTGATTTATTGTCACTAATAGTTATCATAATAGCGATGATAATTAATATATTGTCGCTAATATGATCCTTAATAGGTAACAATAATAGCATTGTCATTAATATTGTAGTTATTAGTGGTAATAACATTCTAATGTTATAAATATTGTGAGTATTTGTGGTGATATATTAATTATCATCACTAATTACAAGGATATTAATGGCGATTTCATTTATCGATGCTAATACAATGCTCCGTAAGATTTTTTTCCTTTTATAATATAGAATGAATCAATATCATAAAATCATTAGTATTACTGATTGTTTCTTTGGATATATCATTAGAAAAAAATTATTTCACACCAATAAGTATGATCTAATTTGGGAGAAGAAAGATTTCTCTGAATCCATAAAATCAAATCTTGCAAAAAAAATTATAAGAAGAGAGATTTTTTTCAATCCATAAAATCAAAAGAGATTTCAAGCATATATTAGCATTTTCATCTATATCTAAGCCCTCTATTTCCCACATGTAGTAAATTTCATTCATTAAAACCCTCTAGTAATATGATTTAATCCAATTTTAGGATATCTAGCTAAACGTAGTATGCTTTATATTATCTTAAATAGCTAATATTTTTTTAAAAAAGTTTATGCCCTAAAAATTCTCTTAATGATTTTTTTCTAGATGAAAATATCTCATCATATTTCAACAACCAAACACCACTATCTCTCAATGACAAAAAAATTGATGCTCTACTACTCTCTACCTTTTACATGCCCTTTTTTTGGTAGTTAAAATCCACATCTCTAAAACCTACCTCCTTCTCATAATCCATAGGTGGAAGTATTCCACCATATTTATTTTTTTAAAAAAAATTATATCTCTATAAACTCTCTTAAATGATTTTTTCTTGTGTAGAAGCATTCCACCTTATTTCAAACACCTCACAATCTCTTATTTCAAAACCTCCAAAAAATAGGGCATCCAAAATCCATTATCTCTCCCACGCCCCATCCCACATCGTACCATATTTTTTTTGTTGGCAACTAGAGTCCACACCTTTAAAAACTCTATCTCAAGATTACCTTCCACCTTCAAAAAAGAGTCCAAATTTCTAAAAGTTCTTTCTTATGATGATTCTCCTTGTCCATCTCAAAGGCACGCAAGGGGCATTAGATAAAAAGAAGTGTCTCAAGCTAAACTAATAACGAAAGGCTTCATGCTAAGAAAAAGGCTATCTTGAATTATGCAAATACATTAGAGCAAGAGGTTAAGAAGCTTAGAGCAAAGCTTAAGGCTCAATGGAAAGACATGGAGATGCAACGTGAGGAAGTCAAAATGCAACAAAAGAAAATACAAAACAATCTTGATTTGAAGCAAAATTTTAGTAACAACTTGCTACTTTGTTTGAACGATTCACTTGAGACATGATTTCTCATCCATATTCGAGTTTATCTTCATCACAATCCCCTACAACTAGGTAAATATAATAATTAACATCATTAATTAGTTTGTTTTCTTTACTAACTTTTATAATTTTATCTTAAGCCTGTATAATAATTT
>KE504894.1:8579-36838 GCA_000441515.1 Elaeis oleifera | reverse complement strand
CTGTTCTATAGCAGCAGTTGCATAATAACCGCTGCCATAGGTCTATGACAGTGGTTACTAACCACTGTCATATCGTATTATAAAGTGATTAGGTATAACCGCTACTATATCTCTATCTATGGTAGCGGTTAACCGCTGCCATAGATTGGATCTACAATAGCAGTTACCGCTAACCATTGCCATAGGCTGACCTGTAGCAGTAGTTATCTATAACCGCTACGACAGGTCCAACATATGGTTGATTGTGATAGTCCCACATCGATTGTGGAAGAAATAAATGACATGTATATAATGATTTATTAGTCAACCAGCAATAGCATGGGATTGAGTATTTCGCGATCTCTCTCTCTATCCGAGCCCCATCATCGCTGACAAATGCCTGTCGTCTGTTAGTGGGCCGGCATCCAACCGCCATCGCGGTCGGCCTGTCTGCCGCTGCCGCCTCCGGCCATCTCCACTATCGCCGCCCTAGCCCCGACCATCGACTGCCCACCCCATGGGCTCGCCCTAGCTGCCGACCGCTGCCCTCGTCCGTCGATTGGCTACTGTCCATTACCTATCGATCATTTTGATCGATCAAAGGCTACGACAGTGATTTGACAACCGCTACTGCAGTATCTAAGGCAGCGGTTGGTATAACTGCTGCCGTAGCTTAGCTACGGTAGCGGTTGGACAACCGTTGCTATAGATACTACGGCAGCGGTTGCCAAACTACCGTCATAGTCTCTATAGTAGCGGTTGCTATAACAACGGTTACAAAATCACTGTCATATCTTTCTATGGTAGCGGTTGTGTGTCAACCGCTACTGTATCCCAAAAAATCGCTACCATAGGTCACGACGATGACCACGATAGCAACGGTTATCTAACCACTATTATAGGCTAGACAACTACTGCTGTAGGCTATAGCAGTAGGTTTTTGGGCTATAACAGTGATTTTCAACTACTTTCGTAGCTCTATTTTGTAGTAGTGTATCATTAACATTATAAATTTATTTATGACATCAGCATCTATCGTCACTAGAAAGTAATCCTTTTAATGGTGACAAAAATGGTCACTAGTTATGATTGAGTATTAGTGAACCAATAGGCTATCACAATTAGTTTCATATTTAGTGACGAAAAATATTATCACAAATAAGTTAATCTATTAGTAGCATGCTGTGTCATCATAAAAAGTAGGACTTGTAGTGGCAATAGTTTGTGTCACTACTTGTTTGTATATCAGTGATAGTACTCGATCGCCACATATGGTATGATCTTTTATGGTGACAAGACATTAGTCATCACTAAAACTATTAGTGATGGTCGTTTTACTCACAGCCATTTTGGTCGCCACTAATAGTTTTGGTAGTGATATTTAGGCCTTTTTGTGATGACTTTTGATGGCACTAAAGAACTAAATTCTTGTGTGTGTGTGTGTGTGTGTCTATATATATATATATAGAAAAGTATTTAATGATAGGCATCCTGATTTTGCCTCAGATATTCATAGTGTTAGGTTAGGTTTAGCTACTGATGGCTTCAATCTATTTCGGTTGGAAACCAACTATCCATTTCAGTTTTAACAAAATGTATTTGATAGTACTATAGAATTATGACCTACTCCTGCACCACCACCTAGAACTGAGATTCTTATACAAATGTATAGTGTAAATCATATGTATGATAAGATTTTCAAGTATTCTAACAAAAGAGAAAGAGAAGATGTTGAAAACTCAACAAATGAAGGGTTGGTAGAGGATGTCATTATTCGCAATCTTGATATAGGGGTATTTGAGGATGCTGACAACTTCTACGATGATGATGATCATGTAGATGAAAGTTGAATGATGATAACACAACGGAGATATCTACATATAGAGTTGTTAAGCAGAGTATTTTTTTTTTTAATTTATCTTATTGGGAGTGCAATCTTCTCAAGCATAATCTTGATGTGATGCATATGGAGAAGAATATTTATGATAATTTGATTGAAACATTATTAAATTTTGATAGAAAAATAAGAATAACTTAAAGGTACGTTTAGATTTGAAAAGATAGGCATGGGATAGGTGCTTCATTCTAAAGAGCTTGCTAATGGTAAAATTTATATACCTCCTGCATGTTACACAATATCCATTTGAGGGAAATATCTTTTCCTAATATTTTTAAAGAGTATCAAAATTTCTGATGGCCATGCATCAAATATTTCAAGATATGTAAATCTCAAAGAGTGAAAACTTTTAAATCTTGTAAGTCATGATGGTCACATTTTGATGCAAGAAATTTTTCTATTGATTTTAAGGTTATCAATGCCAAAACAAGTTCTTGCTATTATTGCTCAGTTATCATCATTTTTTAAGTCATTATGTTCTAAAGTTCTTAATCCATGAGAGCTTGATCAATTAGAATCTGATGTTGTACTTACATTTTGTCAAATGAAGTACTGACACTTTGCCATATGGAGAAAATATTCTTTTGAATTTTTACTATCATGATTCATCTACTTATTCACTTAGCTGCAGAAGTAAAACTTGATGGACCAATATATTATAGATGGATGTATTCTACTGAGAGATGATGTTGCTAAATTTTATTGTTATAATTAATTTTTTAAAAAATAGTGTTGTACTCGTATTGATGTTTGAATAAATTTTTTATTTTGAAGGTATCTTGTGCATTTAAAAGATTATGTACGAAATAGAGTTTATCATGAAGGCTCAATTGTGAAAGAATATATTGCTAAAGAATATTTAACATTTTGTTCAAGATATCTTGAAAGTATAGAGATTATTTTTAATCGATCTCAAAAAAATTATGATATTATTGATAACTCAAAAATTTATAAGTTTTCAACTGTTGGAAGAGTTTTGGGGAAGGTTGAAAATGTGGTTCTTGACAAAAAATTATTGGCACAGGTCCATCATTATGTATTACTTTATAGTGACATAATATTTCAGTATCACAGGTTAGTATAGTCATATATTGATTTCTTTCATTATCATCATATATAATGTTCTTAATCAATGATTAATTTTCTTATAGCAAATTTTTGGTTGCTCAGAGATGAGCAAACCATAGCATTCAACTCAATGCAGGAATTGAGCAATGATGGTTGATTGAATTATTCTTTGAATGACTTTTAAAATAGGTTAGTTATATATGTGAGGGAAGAATTGATTTCAAAATATGTTATTAATATCAAATAATATATCAACAATTTTATCATAATTTTAGGTATCAATAATGATGGAGAGTAACTATTCAAATGAATTAATTACCATTGCTCAAGGTCCTAACAATATTATCAATAGATTTAATGATTTCATCATTAATGGATTTAAATTTCATACAAAAGAATATGAAAATTTAAAAAAATCTAGAATAGTTGACTCATGATAGAAGCATATGGAAAGACTTATTATGATGTACATAAAGATATTTTTGAATTAGATTATTATGAAAGATTTAAAGTAGCATTATTTCAATGTAATTGGGTGGATATAAACTTGCCAAAAGGCTTGAAGCAAGATATGAATGGGTTTATATTTGTAAATCTTTTAAGATTGATACATACTGGTTTATTATTAAAGGATGATCCATTCATTTTTTTCATCTCAATTTTCTTCTCAAGCTTGTCAGCTATTTTTTGTATAAGACTCGAAAGATAAAGATTAGACTATTGTTGTGAGAATAAAATCTAGGAACTTATATGATATGGAAAAAGGTTAGAAGATAGGATGATGATGAGGATTATACGCAGTATGTGTCTTACAATCTTGCCTCGACTAATAATCTAAATGCTATAAGCTTGATTATGATAGATATTGAAGGAAAAATATTGACTGATTCTTAAGTGATAAGAGATATTTAAGATGTATACATTCTGTATGAAATATTATATTATATTATATTATTATATTTATTTATAATCTTATTTCTTTAGTAATTCAATCAGTATTGTATTTATTATTTGATAATATATGTTAACTGATTTTTATTTCTATTTGTGAATGCTAAGTGTCATCATTTCTCGATATAGATGATTCGATGATATTAAATTATAAACTTTTCAGGATGGATCATATTCGAATTAAGCCCTACAGTCGAGGCAGCCACAGCAGTCCGAGATCGATCCTTCATGATTCGTGTAGTAGTCTAAGCCATAGAATGATCCTCCTGCTGATGAGGATGCTATTATAGATAAGATACATATTCAGAATAATTTAATAAAATATTATATATTCATGACTATTAAGATTTAAATATTAATTTGGTTGATTGATTTGTAATATATTTTTTCACTTTGCGTTTATTATAGATGTATCTGGGAGAGTACGGATTAGATGTGGACCCATATGGGTTAGAGATATTTGGCATTTGGCTGATGTTAAGAGAATCGTCATCTAATGCAACTAGATGGGCAGCCTGTCAATAAGGCTATCAGATTATTGACAAATTTTTAGATACTGTTGCAAGAAAGGGTCAACTATGTCCTTTAAATTATCATGAAATAGAACAATATGCTTCTTGCATATAAGCTTGAGATTCTACACATAGTATAGGTAAAAAATGACTAAATAATTTATATTAATTTAATTTTAGTCAATTAATTATATTGTTTAATAATTAAATATCCTTCTTTACTTCATTCTAGAGTAAATTCGTACTCTTTTCGGATGGCCATAAATGGGTACTGAAGTCTCTCAATCAAAAATGGAAAAATTTAAGGTAACACTAAAGAGAGACTACAAGAGAAAGGAATTGACAGAGGACGATGTTGTTCATATTTGTCCTCCTGATGTAGATCCTCATCAGTGGAGGGAGCTTTTCATTATTGGTTCTTTGAGAAGGGACAGGTAATTATATACACTCATTATATATCTTTTGTTATATTAATTATTAACATAGATTGGTCATATATACAAGATATATCACACTCTTTTTTTTATTTGTAGGTATATTCTGATATTGGTAGAGCTGCATGAGTAGCTCCATCTATTCCTCATACATTAGGGTCCAGGAGCTATGCACAACGTAAATAGGAATTCATATGCTTCTTTCAAAATCTTTAGCATATTACAAATATTTTAGACTAATTTAATATATATATATATGATCCTCATGCTTCTTAGTGAAAGTGCATATAATATATCACGTATCATACATGTATCATGATACTTATAGATTTTATTGAAACTCTTAGAGTTTATCAATAAAATTTATGAATTATATATTTTATAAAATTTATATTTTTATAAATGGATAAGCATAGAAGAGAGCTTGGTCAAATGGAGTTTGACAGGATGACTTATGTTCATTGAGAGGGCCATTTTGTTACTAGCGAGTCGAGAGACATATATATTTTTATGTATTTATAATAATTTAGTGTAACAATTTATAGTTTATTTTAAGTATAAATTAATATATATATTTTTTGAATATAGAAGAGAGCTTCATCTCTTATTATTGAGTGTGTTGGTAAGTCCTCAGTATCTACGAAGGTCCGTCATGCTGAGGCACAGAGCTGCTAAGATTGGACCATTATGGTTGAGTGAGGGATTATAGAGTTAGAGTCACCCTCACTCAATTATCTAACATACGTCGATGTACTTAGGATGTCAAAGAGAGCTCTAGCAATGTGGATATCTATATGCTCAAGATTCAGATAGAGGCACGGATTGAGCAACATGTGCAGGCACAGATTGAGCAACATATGCAGGCACAGATTGAGCAGCAACTGTTGGCACGGATTGAAGCATATATACGTGCAGACACAAGTGGAGGTGTGAGTGGAGGTGTGGATAGAGATGATTAGACAGAGCTATGACACTATGATATCCACCATGAGGACTTAGATTGATCAGTTGACATCCGTATTACAGACGTTTGTGGACTCTTTTAGGGTACATATCTTACTATATTTATATTTGTTCATATATTTAATAATTTAATTTACGTTATGATTTTCATATTATCAACTACTAAAGTTTTTATATCTTTTTTGTAGGCTTTTGGTAGTTCCAGTATTCATAGAGTCAATAATGATCATGCTCCTATGAATCACTAATAGCTTGATATCTCTATATTTCTTTTGAGTTTTATAGATTTCTTTTGATTTCTTCTCTTTGATTGTGCATTGTAATTTATGAACATGATGGACAATATAATCATGACTTTATTTACTTATATAGTATTTATTATGACTTTATATTTGTGTTTGAATTTTGTTATAAATTTTAGATAGGTTTATGATTGATTATGATGTTATATAGAGTGTTTATTACATCTATGTTGTGTTTCAATTTTTTTATAAATTTTAGATAGATTTATGTATTCTTGTACAGATTATTTTTGGATTATTTTCTTATAAATATTGGACAGGTTTATGTATTCATGTATGGATTATTTTGGTTAATTTTCTAAATAAACAATTGTCAATGCTTAAAAGCGTCGATAATTTTTAATTGCTGATGCTACAAAGTATCGGCAAATTTAGTACTTATCGATGCTTTTAAAAAGCATTGGCATATTTAAGGTATTTTGTGATGCTTTTAAGTGTCATTAGTTGCCGACGCTTTTAAACATCAGCAGATCTAACGGGAAAGGCAAGCATCAGGAAAATCAATTTTTCTGTAGTGTGATTAGAGTCACATTGCAAAAGTATGGTGGATCGAGTCAAGTAGAAGTAGTTGAAAATATTATTTGTAGTTTGAAATATGTTATGATAGAAGACTTGATTTTTCCTAATAAAGAGGTTTTTATTAATAAAGGGAAGGTGATTACTGAATATTATTGATTATTAGGCTAATTGTGATGTGGCTATGTTATTCTCTCTCATAGGGTCATCTAGTGTGGGCTATGCTAAGGAATATACTTTAAGCATCTTATGCCTAAAGTTAGTTGATTGTTGATTCAACTTCACCTATTTGTTAAGTACCTAGATAAATCATGCCCTTTTCATTCCCTCATGATCTCAACTCCAATACAGAAATCATGGTATCAGTACCTTATTTTCTCAAACATGCTGTTGTAATTCAATGATGATCATTTTCATGCTTTATCTAAAGTCTATCGGTACATATTTATTTCCATGATCACCTTCACAGCCATCGATGATTTGACTCTAATCAAGTTTGGTTATTATCTTTTGTGGGATCTAAATTTGGTTCCTGTATTGATTTCAATCGAGAAAAATGAGATCCTGGGTTGTAGGTTACTTAAGAGACAAAATTCGAGAGTTGGCCTAGATGTCCTGAGTTATGAAGCATTCTTGGAAAAATATGTGCTTTAGTATAGAAATGCATATGACATTGTGACTGATCCGAGTGATTAGATTGCTTGCAAGCACTTGAGTGGTGTCATCGTATATTTTATTTGACAAAAATGCCAAGCCAGGGCAAAGTGATACATGTAAGTTAAAGGTTTAGTGCATTTAACTTTGAAAGATCCAGATTTCTTAAATTTTGAAGATAAAATTTTTAAAGAGGAGAAAATATAAAACTTGGCACTATTGGGCCCGCTTTAGACTAAAGCAGCAAGCCTATCCAAGTTTGAACAAAAAAAAACAAAGAGAAGAGGGCGAAAAGGCTTGAAATAGAAGATCGCAATTGCTCACAATCGCTCAGTTAATGGCTATGGTTTCATGGCTAGTGTGGATGCTATGGTCAGTACGCCGATCATTGACTATTAAGGTCATTTCCACCACCGAACAGGCTTCCTTAGCCATTCATTGAGCCATGATTATCTCTTCCAAAATCAATCTTTAAATCTCCTCCTTCCCTGTGCTTACCATCAAGCTCAGATCCTCCTTCCTCTCCCTTTCTTCCTCATCTTCGAAGGTTGCTATGCTACTGTAGCCAATCATCGTCAGCCAAAACAACCAGATCCCTACCTTTTTAACCTCCCCTGTTCCAAGAGTTGTTGGCCACTTTTCCACTAGAATCAGTCACTGATGGCCGTGACCTGCTGTCAATGCCACCTCCAGTGAGCTTCCTCCCCATCCCCTTGTTTCTTGCCTTGGACACTGCCACCAAGGTGGCAAGGGGTAATGCCCTTTCCTCTTCTTTCTCTCAGCTTTCCTATGCATGTTCAAATTGCTGCCTCAAGCCGTGGCCACCTTGGTGCACCACCACCACCCTGTCACTTGGCCGTACCATCGGACCTCATTTTTCTTTTCTTTTCTCCACCACCTCAAGCCATAGAGGACTCTATTTCGGCATGGGAAGGAAGAAGAAAGAAAGAGAGGAAGAAAAGAAGAAGAAAGAAAGAGAGGAAGAAGAGAGAGCGAGAGAAAAAAAAGAAGAGAAAAAAAGGAGGAAAAGAGATTCAACCTTTATGTGAACCTGGCTTATTGATCAGACTCCATTCCGATTGAGTTTAGATCAATCCGAACCATATAAATCTAACTCGTGAGCCGATCCAAACCATAACCTACACTGATGCTAGATTGAGAGTCTCTCTCTTCGTCAATTTTTTCTGAATTGAAGGCTAATTTGATCGTACGATGCTTGTTTCAAAGCTTTCAATGTTAAAGGAGCATTAGATCTAGAAACAAATAGTGAGTCAAAGATCATAAATTTTGAATCCATCGATGGTAAGTTCTATTTATCTCTGAGATTTTTATTAATATATTTCATGTATTTTCAAATTAGAATTTATGCAAAAATTATTAAAATATTTAAAAAATTGAAAGTTTGGAAAGCATGAATCTTATACATAAATAAAATTCAAAAGAATGGATCAAACATAGTGTCACCCTAGCATGATTGCAAAATTTTTAAATAAGATGATTCCTTTATGTTGCATGGTATTACGCTTGTATCAACTTTTGAATGGAAACTATTTTCTTATTTTAGAAACAAAATATAAAAATTATTAAAAATAGTATGAAAATAAGTATATTGGTTATCATAGAAATTAAGAGAAAAACTCTATAGCTAGATTATTATGAGGACCCATCCCTCTGAATTATTTTGAGAAGGAATTTTAAAGCAACCCGAAAAAAAAACTTCACATGCTGTGCACATGAGAGGAAAGGAAGACTCCCAATGGTAGTCTTCCTCTTCTCTGATTGCGGCTAGGAAAGGATTCTAATATTTTCAAAATTGGATTAAATCCCTAGAATCCATCTATAAAAGGATGCCCTCTTCCTCCTTCAAGCTCTATCACCGAATCTCTGAGAAGCTTCTTTGATTTCTCATCATTTTCTTCATGTTTTCTTTGGATTTTTCATTGGAAAGATTGTCGAATATGTTCTATTTGATATCACCGAACCAAGATAACCTGACTTACTCTTCCCTTCCTTCTTTTTCCAGCCTTACAATCCCTGCTGTCACCTAGATTTGGACCGGTGAGCTACGGTTTGGGCATAAACAGGGCTCCTCTGTTTCGAGGTCCTCTTTCTTTATTTTGCTTCACCAACTTTCACCGGCCATGGTCATTGATGGAGCCATAGCTTCACTACCACCGAGAGCCACCGTAGGTGGCCAACCCATGGTCTTTTGAAGCCACTATTGGGAGAAGAAAATGGGGAGGGTGTCCTCTATTTTCGAGAAGAAGAGAAGAAGAGAGAGGTTGCTCTCTCTCTTCCCTTCTTTCTCTCTCTTCTCTAGTTATTTGATTATCAATTAATTGATCAATTAATAAATTAATTAATTATTTATTTATTTATTTTCTTTTTCTCTCTCTTAGATTGAATAGAAAATTTTAGATGGAAAATTTTGGGGACTTATTTATTTTCTCTTAGATGAACCAAGAGATCCATGAGGGAAAGAATCCAGAAATTTGTTAGTGGATCCTAGTGAACCCTGGTAGAGGGTTCTAGACAAATAGTCCCTATACCATTATTTAATGTTAATTTGGCTTTTTAGGAGAATAATTTTGGAATCAAAGAATATCAAATAGGGTTCTTGACATCCGGATCATAAATCTAATGAGTTCAATTTAATGATAATAGAGGTAAGAATTTCTAGACATTGTCATCTATTTATATAAAATTATTTTGTACATTAGTGATTTTGATTTATGTGATTTTTGATAGTTACATGCTATATACTTATTTGCTAAGTATATGTATGATTCCATATAAAGTTATGTATGACATATCAGTGATTTTGAAGTGGATAGATTTTGAAATCATATGCATCGAGTTTTGCAAAAGAATATAATTTTGAATTACAATACATGATTAGTTTGTAATTGAGTTGTATGGCTGTATGTGAGTTATGGTGCTCTGAGCTAGTCAATTTATTAATATCTTCTAACAGGCTTAAAATATGACCATAGTAGTTTAGAATCAAACACTTATGATTCTTTGAACTAGTTACTTCATTACTATCTTTCTATGAGCTTAAAATATGGCCGTAGTAGTTTAAAATTAAGTACTTGTGATCCTTTGGACTAGCCACTTTATGAATATCCCATCATGAGCTTGAAATATGGTTATGATAGTTTAGAGTTGAGCACCTACGGTCTCTTAGATTAACTACTTTCTTGGTGCCCTACCATAGGCTAGCAACTTTGTTATCCTATCATGGATAGCTGTGATAGTTTATAGGACTAGCCACTTTTGTTGTTTTTCATGGATTGATTGTGATAGTCTAGAGCCGAGCACCTTAATATGATCGAATCCGATGTATGTTGGTTGAGATAATTGTATGATGTGACTCATTGCATAAAAAGATATATTTGCTATATATGTTTATAAATTATGATATCTTTCGACATATTATTTATATGAGTAATAATTATTATTATTTTTTATTTATTATTATTATATTGATATTGATGTTGGTGTGTAGGAATTCTTACTGGACTTAAAACTCATAACCCTCCTCTTTTTTTGCTCAGAGTTATAGGATCCTTGTGCTTTGCTAAGATTGGGATTATGATTCAAAGAATTGATTAGATAGAGCATCATTAATATCAGTTAGGTGATCGAGTTTTATAAATTGGATAAGATTTAATATTTATTAATATGAAATATTTGTCATGAATTAAGATCAATAATGTTCATGGAATGTTGAAATTGTAATGAAATTATAGTCCTTGCATATTCTTTAGGACTTGCCTTATAGAGTGTGCTGCCATCGCATGTCCAACCTAGGTGCTGGGTTTAAGATGTGATAACTATGATTTAGATCTAACTAATGAGACTAATCGTTGGCCACATATAATTAGAAACTAGTTTCTTCTGGGCCTAACTAGTTGGAGCTGATCGCCGGCATATACTGATGCATCGCATGTTCATTTTTCGGACTAATCTTTTCGACTTGTTATGAAGTTAATTATGGTCATGTGAATCAAAGCTAGTTCTTTTAGGCTTAGCTAGTAAGATTAATCACTGGTATATACTGATGAATCATGTATTTTGTATTCAAGGATTACTCTCTTCTAAGCCTTAATTATCATAGAGCTGATTGTAGCTATAGTCACCGAAGATTGAGAGAGAATTTTGTGTTTTACTATTATATATGGCTTATTTTTAAAAATTAAAGTTATGTTGGTATATGTATCTAATATTTTTAATTGCTATATTTGAAATAAAAATTAATTATGCTTAATCTCTTAGAGATATTGAAAACTTACTGAGCCTGCAAAGCCTATTCTTTTTTTTATTTTTATTTTGGATTCAGAAGATCAATGGGACTTGGGACCGAGTAGTGAGGAGGATAAGATTTTAGATGATATTTGATTAGTTTATTTTGAATAAATATTAATTTAGATTCTATGTTAATCATCCTTATTAGATATTGGTGAACTACTTTTATTGAATAAATATATTAGAGGTTTGCTTTTATTACCGCTGTCTAAGTTTGAATTGATATGAGTATATATATGAATGAGAAAGCAGGCTTTATATATCCTAAGGCGTTAAACTATAGGGATGTGTGGCTATCTGTCGTGCATCCAATTTGGATCATCAAGTTGGGGCATAACAATTGTATAATCTGATACTCATTAGGTTGGAGATCCTTATAATTATTGGCGTATAACAGGGTATGCTACTCTTCTTGGTTGTAAAATTAGATGTTAATCCACTAAAAAGCCATATAGACCTTTATCACCCACAACTTCTGATATTTGATAGCCTTCATTTATCTTACAAGAGCATGGACTTAAACTTCAAGCTTGCCCTACTCTTCATTGTGACAATGTAGAGCCCACATATTTAATTAGCAACCGTATTTTCATGCATGGATTAAGCATATTGAACTTGAAATGTATTATTTCATGATCATGTACGAGAAAGGACATTTGTTGGTGCTAGATATAAATAACCAAATTGCAAACATCATGACCAAGCTTTAGGTCCTTGCAATCCAAGCTGACCATCCAACCTTAAACGTCCACTTTGAGGGAGGATGATAAGGATGAGCATCGGAGCGTTAAAGCAAGATACAAGCCGTCATAACAGCTACTTACCTTGTAGTCTCTAACAACGTCACCTTATCATCCTGTAACAGTATTGGTCATCAACATATGGAGTCTTGTAAACTTCAGTAAAGACCTCCAATTTTAAAATACTTAGGAGCCATTTGATTGGAGATAATCTGACATAAAAAATGATTCTCATATCAGGTTATCATGTTTGATATGAAAAAGAGAAGAAAGAAATGATAAAAAGTTAGTGGATCCATGCTTATTTTCGAAGAGAGAAGATAAAACAAATATCATGAGAGGTTGGTATTTGATAAATTTTGGAGTGACAATAATCTATATTTAACAAAAATACCTCAATAAAGCTGCATATATAATTATTGAATTTATTCTCATATCTTTACAAATTCATTTAATAAAGAACTTTTGTAAAAAATTAAGATAGAGATGGTATTATATAAAGGGTTATGTAATTATAGTCATTACATAAAAACTCATTGGAGATGACAATACTATCTTTATATTAAAATTATTTTATATCCAAGGGTATATTTGTAAATTTGGTTATATTCCTATATAGATTTATCTCCAACCAAATATAGTATTCTTTTTCAATACCATTTTCCGGAGTAATTTTCCACCAACCAAACATAATAAAAATTATTTTTTCATAATTATTTTTTAGATAAATGATTCTTAAGAATTAATAGATTATCCTATAATCTGACATATCCCAACCAAACGGACCCCTAGTAGTTTCAACTTGAGAAACTTTGATGAAGGCAATGATAAAGTTGTTAAATGTTATGACTTTAATACTATAAACTAAATTTGGTGAAACAATTATGCAAAATCGACTTTGACCCAAATCCATTGAAACTCATAATATGGTGATCTAGTTCCCCCAAATCACAAATAAACTAGCTCATATTCAGAATTGAAATGGATATTATAGGTTCAAAGAAACACAAGTCGGAGGGCAAGAAATTAAGATAATAGCCCATAGTTCCTCTTAAGAAAGATGTGTTGCGGGAAAATCATACATCTTTATAAGATCATGAAACCAAATGGATAATTGAGAGATTTGATTCGAAAGAATCCGACAAGCTTGGAAGGCAGGGCATGCAACTTATTCTGGACTCCCTAATCTGACTATCTTAACTTGCTTTGTTTTGAGCATAGGCTCAAAAATCCCAACTTGTATCCCAAGTGGAGCTGTTTTAGGATTAATTCTAAACCCAACAGGAATCTGACCCCAACCTGGCTCAACCCAACATAACATGATAAATAAATAAAAATAAAATTATTTTTCACCTAAAATGCTTGGATATTTCATTTTATTATATATTTAATTGTATAAAAATTGCACATATACACCCAAATAAAATTCCAACCAATCTAATATTAATTATAAAAATGTGCAAACCTTTTTTCCAGTCTTAAATTATTATTATAATGCAATCTAACCAAATTAATTCTGTCAAACCTAACGCAACTTGACATTAACTTGACTCTAATCGAAACTTAATATTGGATTGCATTGGAGAAATATAAATTTTGGATTGAGTTAGGTTAGGATTGCAAGATATTGATGCTGGGTTAAGATGAGACCTTAGCCTAAGCCAGCCCATTCAACTTGCTGCCTAATGCACACGAATGTTTTATTACTCCTTTTAACCATCAGGGTATTTTAATAATTCATTGCAAAGTTCGCGGAAGCATGTGCAATGCATGCATTTATAAATGGATGAACAAAAGACTAAATTAGTTTCAGAGTTGAGCCACAACTAATACATCAAAATATCAAACTAAGACCCAAATAACACTGGCTAAATCTACCTGGATTAGTGATAAGAATGATCACATATCCAAAGTGGCACAAATTAGTAAATTTTAGAGATTCAAGTTTGAGCCCTTGCTATAATCAAGCAGTCAACGAGCATTGGAAAAGGTTTGTTTAACCTAGTACTTATAAAGCTTTAATTTAATTTCTCACTTGTATGACTTAAACATTGAAATCCAACTTGGATATATGTTCTGTTAAAATATTAACCTAACATCACAATTAACCTAAAACAAATAATTCATAACAAATTAAAATCCAGTAAATTACAATATTACCATTTACACTTTATCATAAAAGAGGTATTTCATTTAAATAATTAATAAACATAAGTTAAAATATTAGATAGTATTATAAATAATAGGTAGAGCCAACTGCACTCTAATCGGACAGATTATCACCATAAGCAAAAAGCATATATGATGACAGGGGCATTTTGGTCAATTTATTCATCGTTTCATAACTCAATTTATTCTTCTTTAGGCAGATTGCTTGCATTTGCATACATGATTAACTAAAGTTTCGAGTTAGTGATTATAATTTCCAAGTTAATTTGATAATAAGAGTTATAATTATATCTCTGTACTTCACAAACTTGAGTCATACATGTTATTTCTTTTCTTTTCTTTTCTATTTTTTAGGTAAAAGGGAAGAAAGAAGTGTCCACTGGATTTCATTCTATGTCAAATTTTGTAAAATTTTGGGAGATGTCACATGATTCTCGTTGATGCGGCAGACACTGCAATTCACTTCTTTGATCATTCTCAATTAAAAAGGACTTCATAGAAAGCCCAAATAAATATATTATATAATTTACTCATTTTCTACATAATAATTCATGATGATTTTGGCATTTACTCCAAAAACTACAAGATAGGTGAAAGGTATTAATGATTATTTTAATAGACATACAATACTTGCAAATTACTTTCTAATATTTCTCTCTAATATTTGTATATGTTGCTCACCTCTAACTAAAATGTCAATCAATATAAACTTAATTTTCCTTGAAAACCTGGATCTAATACAAATTCTAATGCCAATTGATATTCTAGTTCTATTAAATTTATACAAACTATGAGGAAATATTAGATTTAGAATGTTTTTAGCTGGTCTAAATAGGTAAATCCTATAGATTGAGATGCAAATTGTGTGGTCCATATACACATGATATACATTTATCCTAAAACCTGAAGTCATAAGTATGCCGCCCATTTAGTTCGATTTGCCCAAAACCTCCAAGATGCACCCGTTTGCACCCACAGACCCATCAAAAGAGGGATACGTTCCTCGAGAGGACACCAGCCTTTCCTTTCACCTCGTGACGAGGGGGGGGGGTGCGTAACCTAGTGAGAGAGAGAGAGAGCAACCCTCCAGAGCGGTGAGCCACCACCACTCACTCACAGCATCCGAATGCCCTTCCACTTTTTGGCCCTGTCCGTTAACACCACACACAAAGACGTGCATGTCGTACTCCCCGCCATCGGTCCCACCCAAACAATAATTACTAATTAACTAATCCTGTTACGCTTAATAATTTACGTCCGACCCCTCGCACGGTCGCACCACGGTTGCACCAGTCGATCTCCCGGTCATCCCCGTACCGTTCCACCGCCGCCAACCGGTTCCCCCGATGCACACCGGCCAGCCCGATCGCACGTGCTCCGCGCCAGGCTTCCCCCACCTCCTGTGCGTCCCTAGTGCGCAAACTGCACCACCCCATTATTATTTAATTTAATACCTCCATCCATATATATTATATAATAGTAAAAAAATAAAAGAAAAAGAAAAGAAAAGGAGAAAAACCCAACAAAAGCCCTCTTATTATTAGTCCTTGAGAAGCCTTTGCACTCTCCCAAATCCACACCTCTCCTCTCTCTCTCTCTCTCTCTCTCTCACATCCATCCATCTTCTCCAATCTCATCTATGAGGATCCGGAGAAGACCTCCCCTCCCCTCCCTCTCCTCCCTGCTCCTCCTCTTCAGACCCCAGATCCATCTCTCTTTCACCCCAACCACCACATAAAGGAGAGGCAACGAAAGAGAAGGGAGTTGGGGAAGAGGGAGAAGGTGAAGGTTGCACCAAGATGGGGATCTACAAATAGAATCCCATGGGTGGGGGATGGATCCCATTAATGGGGATCCAGCCCCCTCTGGCGCCGGTCATCCAACCACAGGAAGGAGACAGGAACGGAGCACCCCACCTTCTTTGCTTCCCCACATCCCACCCTCAACCATGGCCAGGTAACCCACTCCTTCCCCCATCTTCTCAACTGCACTGCTCTTCTATTCTTTCCATCCATCAGATCCCTTCTTGCTTCTTGTTCCTTGGTGGGTGCAATGTGGGGATTAGAGGAGTTCATCTCGATCTCATGGGTGGGCTCTCTCGGGCTGTGGTTGCAGGTCCTGAAGGAGGTCAAGAAGCAAGAGGAGATGGTGGATTCCAGCAAGAGATGGAATGCCAAGTTAATAGTGACAAGAGGTAGGTAAAAAAATACCCAAAATTCCCTCTCTCTTCCCTTTTGGAAGTAGCTCTAATATCTCTCCCATTCCTTGCGGTAAAAAAGAGGAAAAGCATCCCCAGTTTTTGCTAATAGCATGCATGCCAGCTTGACCCATCATGACATCCCACCATCCCATCCTATCCCATCCATGCACCCATCCACACACTTGCACACACATCTGCACCTCTTTTGGGTAGTTATTAGCTCACAACAAACTTGTGGTAGTCCATTGCACAAGAGTTAAGAGTTGTGGAGTGGGCTATGGTGTAATAATAGGCTCTGGAGGAGATTGGAAGTGGGGTTCGTTGTGATGTGCTATAAGTTTAGTCCGCTGGAGTTCCATTTTCGGTATCTATTTGCTTCCCCAGGATTGGGAGCAGCTCGAGTGCACCGGTCTCGGAGGAGTCGAAGCTTGGGGAGACGGCGTTCCTGCCGAAGAAGCGGAGAGGAGGACATGATGATGACAATGGAGATGGGAGATCACAAGAGAAGCCAGTGGATAAAGAGAAGACGGCGAAGCCGAAGGCAAGGGCAAAGGCTAGCAGTCAGGTGGAGAATAATTGCACTAGTGCTAATGGTGGTGATACCAAGGGAAGTGATGGTGTTCTTGTGAATGGGAACATTGGATCTAATGGGAAGAAGCGGCGGAGCCCGGCGGTGCTGATGGAGGGATCGAGGTGCAGCCGGGTCAATGGTAGGGGGTGGCGGTGCAGCCAGCAGACGCTTGTCGGATACTCTCTCTGCGAGCACCATCTGGGGAAGGGGAGGCTGAGGAGCATGAGCAGTGTGCGAGGTCAAGGCAGTGGTAACAAGCCCAAGAAGAGCACTGAGGGAGGAGGAGATGGGGTTCTACCTTTGGCTTTTACGACGCAAGAGGATGAGAAGAATGCAAGGGATAAGCAGCCTTTGGGAGGTGATAACGAAGCGGAGGATGTGGAGGAGAAGCAGGAAAGAAGAAGAGGAAGAAGATTGGGATGGTGAAGGCTCGAACCATCAGCAGTTTGCTCGATGAGACCAACCATTCAGTGCCATTGACACCGTCACCGTCGTCAGCACCACCACCACCACTGGAGCCAGCATCAGTGCAATCACATAATCGGAGTGAAACCATTGTATGAGATGGAGCAGTGGGAACGACTCTACTTGTTCTTCCTTTTGTAGCCAAATGGGAAATGGTAGAAAGCAGGTGCTGGTGGTATTCTGGTGCTAGAGTATGAATGTGCAGCATCTTATGTTGAGGTTTTGGTTATTTGTTCTTGTGAGAGAGAAGAAGCCTGTTGGTTTTTGTATGTGGGATTCTAATGTGGCTTGTGAATGATTGTGTAGTTTAGATAGCTTTCTTTGTTCGACTTCATTGCCTATGTTTCGTTCACGAGATTTAGGTTTGAAAGCATGCAGATGTCATTGCACTCCCTTCCTTCTGTAGATCCTGATGTCGAAGAAGGCCTGGTCTTCGTTTGGGGTGCAAGTGCAGCCATTAATATTATTATTAGCACTAGTTTATCAATACGACTACTATTAATGCATAGTGGAATTAGTACAGACCGGTGGCAGCATGGTCCTGTTAGAAGGCTTTGATTTGTGAAGACCAAGGCATCTTTGTTAGCTGTAGGGGATTAGTTGGCTCAGGCAGGTGTGGGTCTGTGTTGGAGAGAGAGGCACTTTTTTATTCTCTCTCTTTTCCCCTCTTGGATGCAGCCGTTTTGCTGTGAGGAAGGTGTGGTGGGTGTTATTTTTATTTTTATTTTGTTTAATAAAACATTTTCTTTTCCCTTCTTCAGCCTGTCGGGTTGGCAGATCTCACCTTTTGCGCCCTCCAATTTTGGGGTGTCCGCAACCTAACAATTGGGGCCTAATCTGGCGTTCTCTTTTATGTAGTGTTTGGGTCTGGTTGTGGTTGCTTTGGTGAGCTCATCGCCCTACCTTTTTGTTCCTAGTGGAGCCCAAATGGGTTAAGAACAGTGAAAGTTCTGCTACCTTATTTCCCACAGTATAACAAGGTAACTTTTCGTAAAAGAGGAATACGATTCCTCGGAGTATAAGATACTGGGAGTAATTATTAAAGTCGTTTTCCGTAGATCTGGCATTTTTAAGTGCGTCGGCCGTCGGGTTGATTTCTTTGCTGGCAAAGGCCAAATTAATGGAGATTTCCCTCCCTGTTATTGATTTCTTTATGAAGTATATGCTTCTTTTTTTTTTCTCTTTACTTTTTATTTTTACCTCTCTCTGTGTCTTTTGTGTTAGTGTTGAGATGGGGAGTACATTTTAAGGAAGGTGACGGACGGTAACTTACACATAACAACATCAGCACGTCTTAGTTTCGTCCCTTAAGCCTTAATGAAGGCAGGATATATATGAACTTAGCTATCCCAGACCTTACCACATTAATGAGCTGGTATTTCACTTGAGTGTCTATTTGGGTTGTAGGTTAAGTTAGTTACATCAATTTTCCACTGCCAAATATTTGGTTGTAGGTTACTGATGTGATCTCTGTGAAACTTAATGGTTTACTGATGTGATCTCTGTCAATTATGGAAACTTAATGGTCTAAGTGTATAATTTTGTCATCATATCTAAGTATTGTTGGTCATGGTTTATAATTTGTCTTTTGTGAATTAAAGTATTGCAGGTAGAATTCAAGGCACTAGTAATTAATGTTATAGGATAGGATATATACTCATGGTTTAACAAGTCTGAGTCATCAAACAGTGGCTATGCTTGCGGGCAAATTGGGTTTAAAAAAGCCATGGAATTCCTCTCTTGACACAGCATACCTAGCCTGACTGGGCTCACAACCTCTACGTGGTTTCCTATTGGATCAGTTCAACCTTTTTCAAAGATTCTCTTTCCATTTTATTCTATAGTGAATTATTCATTAATAATTGCTGCGAATAAGAGTTCGGCCCGTCACGTGAAATATTGTCCGCTCTGATCTATGGGCCTCACGATGAGCTCGGCTTCACGTGGGAAGGATTTTTTCCTTCTTATAAGTGCGAGTCCTCCTTGACTCACAACCGATATGAGATTATTGATATCATCTACATTATTAGAACCACAACAGAGCCTCCCAATCAAGGAAAACTCCGATATGTACAGTCCGAAGAACTCCATAGTCAGCCGAGACGGACCTCGACCCTTCCTGGCACGCCATTGTTGCGGATAAAAACTCGGCTCGTCACATGAGGTATTGTCCGTTCTGTTTCATGGGTCTCACGGTTTTGCCTTTTGAAAGACACCTCATGTGGAAAAAAATTTTCTCCTTATAAGCGCGAGTTTCCTTGACTCACAACCGATGTAAGACTGTTGATTCCCTCCATATTATTAGAACCACAACAAATACAATTCTTTATTACAAGCACCATTTTCTTCTTTTATATAAAAGCAAGTCTAGAAAATCTAGAGGTAATACTTTTTACTGAATTGGCCCTAAAAAAGAGTGTCATATTGGCTTACGCCATAACATCTAGGTCATGATGAAGCAATTTTACCAGTGTGCCAAGCCCATCTTTATTGATCAAAATTATATAATTTGTTAGAAATCTCTACATTTAATGTCGTATTACATGGGCCCTAGATTTGTTGTTCATGATGAGGCCTTGGCCTATTGGGGAGGATGTCACGAGATATAGGAAAGCATCACATATACAGGTATCTTTGGAACCAATAGATATTATCCCATCCTTAATTATCAATCTGCTTATTGAGTTTCATTGAAGATTCTATCTTATGGCTATCGTGAATTTAACATTGGTATCCTAATGCGTTAATGTTGTGTGTTTAACTCGAAGTTCGATGGATTACAGCGTCATTTCTTCTCTTTCCTTTCTTTTGTAGAAGAGGCCTGTAGATTGACTTTGAGAAATTGATACCATAGATGGGTGATAAGCTTTGCTAATTAATTAAGCGGAGTAATTTATATTTCATGTATTTCTATAACATGAAAGTCTTGCATGGGCATGGCCGTCTTGAGGTTGACTTTAAAAGACCATAATGTTTTGTACTATATTTTAACACGCCAAAGAGAGATCTTATTCATATTATATTTTAAGAGTAAATTTTAAAGGTTTATTAGCAAGTCCATTCATAAAGCCACTTAGAAAATATACTTTTTCTAATATGCGTCGCACGCACAAATGAAAAGCTAGTCATGCCACCACCTTCCATCAATTACGTGTTAGATCTAGATTAATCTAACTACTTATTGAGACGGTAGGCACCGCTTAGTAACCTCCTCTCCAAGCTACCATCAACATCTGATATGACTCCACCTCTTATAACTGAAAGAAAAACACAAAAAGTTTCTTTCCCTCCCCAGTGTCCCCATCTTCATGCTGTTGGTGTGGTGGCAGATAGATAAGCATTAAAGCTTTGGAAATTTTAATCAAGAGAACAGCGAGAGAGAGAAGGGGGGGGAGGGGAAGGAGGGGGGGGGGAGGTGTGGTGGTTCTATTGGTGTGACACTGACTCGGAGGGGGGGAATGGATGACCAGCACGTAACAAAAGTCTCAAATTTTGGTGAGCCGGTGCACTACTTTTTGGCTTTGCCTTCGGTTCTTTTTAAGAAAAACCATGCAGCTGATGGCGATTTCCATATCCATGTGCCAGTTATTACCCAAATAATATCCCTGTACCAGTTTTGGCCTTCCTATCTACGACTCTCCACCCTCCACTCATATCTATTAGCGTGCAGGGCCCGGACCTACGCCCTCGTGGACCACATGCACGCCAGGAACCAGCCATAACCCCTCACATCTAGTCTTGTGGCACCGCCCTAATAAGTGGTCTCAATTGTTCTGTTAGTCTAGGAATAGGAAACAGATCTCTCTCTCTCTCTCACAAACACAAACACACAAAGAGGCTTGTAGGATGGTACATCTTATGGATTCACATAATATTTGAGGTTTATGAACTAGGCTTTCCTTAGTGGTGATATCTCTTTACTTAGCAGGATTCGATTTAAGATGGTGCATCTCAAATAATCGGATCTGGGTAATTATAATTTGAATGGATCTCCCCTCTTTCTCTTTAAAAAAAAAAGAAAAGGAATAGAAATTGAGGTTCGATTGCCACATCACTTCCAAATTTGTGATAGTCATATAACATTGGAAGAGTTTGGGCTTATAAACTCATTTTCTTTGAAGCAGCAAGTATTTTCAAGTCATATATCGTAAATGAGAAATCTTTATTCAACCTATTAAATGAATTCTTCACCGTTCATCCCCGCTAAACTTCATTCATTGGCGCTCTGAATTTGTTCATATTATTTTTCATGATTCCCTAAACAAACTGGCTGGAAATCTCATTTTGCACAGGCATTTCGTGTTCAACTTGGGACAAATACTTTATCCTGGGTCAGTTTTCTTGAATCTTTGGTACAGTACTCTTTCATATTCACAAGTTTCTCTTTTCTTTTCCACTATCACCTCTTGACTTGATGTCACCTTTCAATTTCATCTGATTAGATGTCAAACGGATCACTTCATCAAAATCTAAATAAACCAAACGTTTCTTGACAATTTCACTGAAACTAGTCAAGCTTCAAGCATAATGGTTTGTCCAATTTGGAATTGAGATGACATTGAAGCTGGAGTTTCCATGATAACTACCAACTCTATTTTAACTATAGTCATGTACTGAAATATAATTGAATAGAATTGCCTGCCTCCAGACACCATTGTGCAAACACAAAAACATACATAATAAAGAAGTATATGATATATATCCTAATCAGCAGCTTTGATCAAACACCAACATGGAAAAGCCTTCAGTTTCTGTTCCTTTTGTCTTTCTGGCTTGGAGGTCCTGGAATCGAGATGCTGTTTATAATGAAGCAGATGACAAGTCTTCCAACTCATGCCAGTGAGTTGGTGCGGTCAGAGCCCCTCCCCTTGGTTTCACCAGGCGTAATTATGGCAAGACTCGGGACGTAAAGCCATAAACGAAGCCATTCCCTCTAAATTCCAAGGGCAGCTGAGTAAACTTCCACATCTGCCGTACAGTATTAGCTGGAAATAGATTTGTTTTGGACAGGGAGGATAAGACGACACAACGGCAGCAGCAACGCGGGCTCGAATGTGGCCAAATGGCGCATTAGTCATACTCATATGCTAACTGCCAGGAAGAGTCATATCCTCCCACCGAAGTTTGTGTAAAATATTCACATGGCCTTCGCAAGCCATGTTAGACTCTTTTTTTTATGGCCTTTCTTTCTCACTCTCTTGATGGAACCACTGAAAGGGGCTTTTCTTCGAGGATTTATTTGAGTTGCTAGAATTGTTCACGTGTATTCGCATATGATGCTTTGATCGTGGCGTACAAATGGTTGGAACTAGATTCATGAATTTTTTTTAAAAAAAAAATTGGTGCATAACCATTATAACTTTCTATATATATTCAAATAACTTTAAACAGAGAGTGGCTGTGATAGGCATGAGTTGTTGTATATTAATGCATAGTGGTGTATAATGAACCGTGGCTTGTCTCACTAATCATAACTCTAGTTAGCAAATAAAGATTTTGGATTTGATTCTTGGATATTGTATCCCAATCTAGAAGTTATAATGTGAAAGCAGAGATCAGTCCGAGTGCAATGCCGGTTTCTTCGAATGAAAGTGGAAGATTTGGCATGCCAAGCGTATATAGGCCAGACTCATAGGTTGAGCTCGGTAATTAGGCTTGCTCGTGCTAGCTCACGTCTGATACAATTTATCAACTTTTTAGTGTGTGATGAGTGATCAAAATAGCTTAGTAGACGCACTATAACACAAAACCCATGATCTGTTGATTAAACTAATCATACTTTGGTAGTTGGGTGCAACTAACCCTTATTTCATGATAATTGTTGCACTCCTTTCCATCCAAATCATGAAGATGGCAAGGGGACCAGCTCTTAGAAAAGAAAAAAAAAAAAAAGAAACACCTTAAAATATTCTGTCGTACAAAAAAAAAGAAAAAAAGATTAGGCGCTCCAATTGAGAAGCTCTAGTCTCTGTTAGAAGCCTTTCTAACGCAGGAATCATCGCATTAATATTCGATTACATCTTTCCAGTCTACAACAATGACTTTGCATAAGCTGGCGCCGTCATGAAATGGTTATCTGACACCAAAACTGAATCACTGTTGGCTAATTTAACAGTTGCTATTAGATTTTAGATTACCTTTGACGTAGTGGTGGAAAGGTCATATCTGTGGCCCAGAAAATTGCCTCGTATGTCTTAATTCTTTTATCTAGAAGCCTCCTTTGATGCCTTATCTTTAGGGAATTACTACTTGTCACATCTACTACAATAACGGACCATGAGCCCATTAATTTCTCTGGAAAAGAATCAGCATCAAGAAAATGATTGAAAGGTCTTCAACACAATAAAAGCCACCTGTATACATATCGTTAAGCAAGATTGCCTTATTTTAAGGGGATAAGGGATTTTTTTTTCTTAAAAAAGAAAAGGAAAAAATACTCATAATTTGAGGTCTAATGAACCTTCATGTTCAACACTTTCTCCTTAATTTGGGAGATGTCACATTTCAGCTGTGTTTTCGCATCTAGTTTGTTAGCACATGGATAAATCTTTTGAATCAATTGGGATTATTTCTTCGTTAGACTTGACCTGCGAAGGTTGGGATCCATTTATTTGTGATTTAGAACGTAATTGCATAGGAGTGCAAACAAACAAATGAAGCAAGCATCCCACGAAGGCCTTATCAGGATGGTTAATTCACATCGATCCCAATTTATTTGTTTACTAATTTGTGAGAGCTGATGAGCTAATCGTACTGAAGAACGGGTAGCATGTACAGTATACGGGGCTTGAGCAAGTGATTTCAAATCCTTTCAAATACAAAATCTGATGATTTTTTTTTTAAATTTGAATATGGTGATTAGTGGCCAGCATTGAAGCTTCGACCGAAATCTCTCACTTGAAGAGGTGGAAGTCGGCCAGTTGAGCTACCAATTGTTAGCAATGGTGTTTGGGTGAGTGAACATGATAGAATAAGAATGGGAGAGGATCCAAGCACTTAAATTTATCCTTTTGTGACATGAGTAAGATCCCAAATAGATCACTATCGATTTAGTAATTTGCTTGCTTAAGCGCATCCAATATATTATTTTTTTAAAAAAAAAACCAACTTCAATCTGTGCTTTAAAACTTGGCCAAGAAATGGTTTGAGGTTGAATTAGTTCTTTAAAATAAGTAGAAGCTCTGTCCTAACTCAAGAATTGGCAGATTGAAGTGGTTCACAAGCCATGCTTCAAGAGTCAAGTGCAATATTATGAGCCGGGGCCTGTCCCAGTTGCCATAGTCCTCTTTTTAGCAACCAACCAAATTTGTAGGTTCAAGTCTTGGAATCTAGGCAAGTTAGAGTTCAGATGGATACAAGAAAAGGGGGGGGGGGAGAGAGAGGGAGTGAAGTGCAAAAGCTCAAAATTCTCGGTTTTGCTTACACATGTCATTGAAAAAAAGGACGCATGTGATGCTGGACATCATAAGTACTTGAAGGCTCCTCGAGAACGTGCATGCAAAAGTGACATATGATTTAGCTAATAGGTCCACCTTGGTACCATTTTGCTTCATACATCATGTAGCAGTCTCTGAGCAATATTCTGTAGTCAATAAAGCGTCAACTGAAGAGATGGGAAGGTTGAAAAATTCACAGCAACCACACTTCAATAATATAGGCAAGCCATAACAAGGTGAAACCCTCTAGTACTATTCAAGTAAGTCGAGTCCCTATTTCAGATGCTCTCTGATCATGGAATACAGAGAAAGAAGGGCAATATGGATCTTTTATGGTGCATAATTTGCATTTCTAAATGCTATGCAATACCTAATATTTACTATCGTAAGATGGATGACTATCAAACAAAATGATCTAATATGCAATATATGGTGCATCCTTGTTGATAATGACCTATCTTGTGTCAAACAATATACACACCGCTCTGTAATGCAAACTCTGCAGCATGGTTTGACAGTCAAGGTCAAGGAATAGTTATTATACCAACCACCGCTCTAATCCCAGCTTCTTTTATATGCACATCAAACGGTGGTCACTGCAGTGGGACCAACCTAGCGGGCTCGTGATGGACAATATCTCCGGTCCACCTCCGTATTGCATGCACCAGGTGCAATTGGACCGCGTCAAATCCCACGGTGGATAGCACGCCACGCAACCCCTTGTATGTCACCACCGTGCATATGCTCCGGGATTTGCCCTGGTTCACTTGCACCTCCGGTCCCCTGCCCTGCCCTCCCCTCCCTCGCCGGTCTCGGCGCCCTCCGCACCCTCTTCCTGGCCAACAATAGCTTCTCTTTTCTTCTCCGGTCTCAACTCCCTCACCAACGTCTACCTCGACACCAACCCCTTCTCCGCCCGAACCATCCCTCCGCGACGCCTCCGGCCTCGTCGCCTTCTCCGCCAACGGCGTCAATCTCGCTGACACCATCCCCAAACTTCCACGGCGTCAACTTCCCCAATTTTTCCCATCCGAACCTCTCCAGCACCAATCTCCCAGGCCCGATCCCCTCGACCTTCGCCGTCTCCCTACTCAGCTCTCTGGGGCTCAATAACCAGAAGGGAAGCGGCTTCTCGGGCCGCATCGAGAACCTCTATGATTTGGACCTCCGGAACAACAAGCTCACGGGCCTCATGCCGAGCTCGCTGACTTCGCTCGAATCACTTCAAAGCAAGACGGCGATGCCCATGTTCGCCAATACAGTAACAGAGGGCATCGACCGTGATCCAAGTCCTTTAACTATCCTATGTAACTGGCCAACAATTGGAGAGGGAATGATCCATGAAATGGTTTCACGGGCATTACGTGCAATCCCAGTGGTAATATCACCGTTTTCGTGTTGTAGAAATTTGGTTTCAATGGTGCGGTCTCGCCCGACTTCCTGTTGCTGCCTGCCTAAGCTGCAGAAGTTGCTATACTCTGTTAATAATCTCACCTGCACTTATTCTATTGAATCTTACCAATTTGAAGCATCTCCACTATGACGAAAGGTTCCAAGTTTTGGTCAGAAATTTCAGTCCTCCCTCCTTCGCTACTGCTCGGAAGAAAATGAGAGGCTTTTGGTCTATATGAGCACGAGGTGTAGAACATGTACAGTCAGGGATATGAAACTGTCAGGATTTGATGCCTCGAGATTCAGCCCACAGCGAGGTTCGCAATGAAAAACGGAATCCAACGAGACCAAGATCATCCCAAACGGAACTCGGATGGAGGAGATACGAGCTTTTGAAATCGGCATGAGACCTGAGACGGCGGAGGACCGCCGGCGGCCGGTAGTAGGCCGGCAGAGCGCGGCCTAGGCGGGCCAACGTGCGGGATGCACGACCCAGACGTGCGGCCCAGCCAATGCACGAGCCCGCGCGTGGCCGGCCCAGGCCCAGGCGCCTTGCCTAGGCCCTGTACCCCGGTCCACCGTGGACCAAGCAGTCCATGGCGGACCGCGTGGACCACGTGGGTGTTTCCCACACGTTTTTCACGGTCCACGATACTATTCTATGGACCGAAGCACGATCGAAGGGCCTAGATGCTTTCCGATATTGATCCAACGGTTTGAGGCTTAATTGGGCTTGATTAAGGAATTTTAAACCTAATCTAAGTCATGTTTTAAGCCTATAAAAGATCAGGAACAGTGGGTTTTTGTATGGTTTGGTTTTTCGTGTGAATACGTCGTACGTAACCCGAGGAAGAAAAAGAGACCGCACGTTGCTGAGAGAGAAAGAGCAGAAGGCTCCTGGACAGTGGACACCGGTCACTTCAGGGGTTCAGGGAGGTCTTCCAAGAGAGAGCTTTTGTGAGGGAGAACTTCAGATAAGAGAGAAATTGGGTGTACAAGGGTTGAGAGTAAGGTCTTATCTTGTAAATTTTTTTCATAGTGAAGTTTGCATGCCCGTGGAGGCGAGCCTTTTGTGACTGATCCACGTATTTTGATTATTTTATTTTTTGTTTCTTTTTCTTCCTGCTGCATCACGTGGTACTGAAAAGGTCCTAGGAGATGGTGTCCTGGCCAGACATCCACCTCAACAAGTGGTATCAAAGTAAGGCAGTACAAGAACGCAGATTGCAGTGGTGGTGAGCAAGACTGAAGATAGAGAAGACAGGATCAATCAAGATGGAGATCAACAAGTTTGATGGTAAGAGCAATTTCTCCTTGTGGCAGGCAAAGATGAAGGACGTGCTCATCCAATAGGGGTTGATCGATGCTCTCTTATGCGATGAGAAGCCAACCACCATGGAGGTGCGGGATTGGAAACGGCTATAGATGCAGGCGGTGAGTACCATCCGCATGTACCTAGCGGATGAGATGGTGATCCATGTGCTGAGCGAGACTTCCTCGACGGTACTGTGGTCGAAGCTCGAGGAATTGTACAGGGCGAAGTCTCTCACCAACACTCTTTTTCTCTGGAGGCAATTTTATCAGCTGCGGATGGCTGAGGGACAGAGCGTACAGGAGCATCTAAGCCACTTCCAGAAGATTCTCACCGACCTCCTCAACGTTGGTGAGAATGTTGAGGAGAAGACCAGGGTGCTGGTTTTGC
>KE504893.1:711654-726261 GCA_000441515.1 Elaeis oleifera | reverse complement strand
CCTGATCTTCCAAGAGATAGGCCACAGTGAGATTCATGGATGAGCTATTAATAGGAATGATTTAAAGAAATATTATCTTACATTAAAGAATATTATCTTAAATTACGAGAGACATATGACAAAATATAAATTAAAAGATCGTGTCATATTATCTGCTATTACAATTATACAAGAATAAGTATAATGCCAATATAACTAATACTCTCTAAGTACTCACTTCATTGATGAATTAAGGTTAATAAATCCTTCATCATGATTATCTCGTCGAAGTTTCTGAATAATCCAATATTCTGTCCATTACACTTTACTATCAATTACGGTGAAGGTCGAATAAGAGCAACGGCCTAGGGTAGCTTAGGTATAGATATGGCTAATAAGAGTGGAAATATGCAAGGGTCAACTTGAACCAACTAAAAAAAGGTGAGGATACATAAATAGATGAAAGTCGATTGGAAAAATATCAATTTGTTGAGGAAGCTCTCAACCAAACACCAAATTGATGGTAACGATATTGTAATTCAGCAATTAAATCTATTTGTGGTGACACCCTAATTTGTGATAGTATTCTAATTCGATAAACCAATTAGAAGTTGGTTGATCAAAACAAATAGATTGTTCCAACCAATACTCAGTCTCACCCATCAAGATAAATGAAAAAAAGACCAGAGATAGGCATGATGAGGATATTCAGGAGGAAGAAGAATGAGGAGCACCAAAGAGAATGATGCAAGGCCTATTATAGAGAAGATGTATGTCTTATCAGAAAATGAATCAAAATCCTCGTTAATGCGAAAGATAAAGCCGGTCCATATAGATGTGGAAAATCCTTTAGGCAATATGCAAGCCATTTTGATATGCAGATGTATTTCATAAATGGAGACATGGCAAAAAGTATAAGGCTTAGAGAAAATAGAAAATATATGAGTAGATTACCTTGGATGGATGTGATGCTTCAGTAAAAAGGTCATAATAATTGATCAACAAATTGAGACTACAATTGTGAATTTCTACTTTACAAATATTGAGAGATGATGATGGATATTTGATCAATCTCTTAATTATCAGCCAATAAGATTTGCAGGGTAATAATTTTACCCCATCACAACAACTTAGCTAGAGGCCGTGGACAAAGTTAGATGAAAGCAAACAGAGATCACACAACCCTACATAAGCTGGATGAGGTTTGGCCATGATAAATCCTACCTGCAGAGATACTGACCAAAGAGATAGAAACAAGTCATGATGTTAAGGATCAAACCGATAGATTAAAACTTAATTATGAGCAATCACAATACAAGATATATGAAGTTGGATGATCAATTGAACAAGTAGATCGAGATAATCGTACTGGTTTCAAAGATATTTCTAGATAATGAAGATCATACCATAGGTTGAATAAGAAGAGGGCCAATACAAACATGTTAGATAAGCCATGATCGATAAGATATAATTATCGATCTAATAGTTAGTACAAAATAATTATGCTAATAAACATGCATATTTGAGAATAGCTAGCATCAAAATTATCAAAATCACTAGCAAAGGAGACCAGATATAAGTAGTAACTATCACCGTGGATAGTTACTATAGTATATATAAATAAATCAAAAATAAACTCTAGAAAAGATCTTTCGATTATCTCATTTATTGATGTATTTTATCTTATCTTAAGAAGACCAAGGCACCATGTTCATATTCTAATTTTATATATGCATATATAAATATGAGAATAGGACTGTCAACACCACGTTCACATTCTAATTAAATCTCAGAAGAGGGTATATGTCATGGTAGATATATTATTCCTTCCTGGCATTGAGACATTCAACTCCATTTTTATATCTTGGCAAATGGTTTCCCTTTGTCTTATAGACGGATAAGACGGTGAACTAATACCTACACCAATAATCTGCCACTTCAAATTTCTTAACCCATGGAACCAGATAGGTGACAAGAAAGCCAACAACCAAACTACCCACTAGCCTAGTCATGCAAACATGTACGGACTCCACCAGCTCTCAAAGCTATAAATACCAAACCATTAAGTCTCTTCTCCTCATCACAAACTCAAGCCCTTGGCTCTTCTCCTTGAACAGCTTGCCAGGAGATCTCATAAACCATGGCTTCGAACACCTTCCAGTCCTCCTTGTCCATCCTCATTGCACTTTTGCTCCTTAGCAACTGCCAAGCAGCTCGCCATCTATTGGATACTCCAGAGGTGGAGTCTCCACCACATCCAACGATCCCAACCTCCCTAAGCCAGAACTCCCCTCACTGCCCGACATTCCAACTCTACCCAAGCCCGCGTTGCCACCGAAGCCAGAGGAGCCGGCGCTGCCAAAGGTTGAACTGCCACCATTACCGGAAATCCCAAAGGTCGAACTGCCTCCCAAGCCTTCCATCCCAAGCATCCCAAAGGTTGAACTGCCTCCTAAGCCTTCCATCCCGGACTTCCCAAAGGTAGAATTCCCTCCAATGCCTTCCATTCCAAAGGTCGAATTGCCCCCTAAGCCCACCATCCCTGAATTCCCTTCCATTCCCAGCACTGTGCACTCTCCAACACATGAAACTACCAGCCCATAATGGACACTTTGCGTGGCGACCTGATACTATTATGTGACTAGGGTCATGGAAATAAATGTGGACTACTAGCTCAGCTGGTTTTCGTTGGAGTCGGTGCTTGGGACCTGGGAGTCATCCATATTCTTGTAGGCTTATTTTATTTATTTCCTTGTGTGGGATCATATGCTTATTATTGTTACTTTAGGTTTGTTTGTGAGCATTTGGATGGTTTGTACTCTTTGCGAATAAAATTCTTTCCATGTGTTCGGTCTTCAAAGTGATCTTTGAAGTGAATATAAAAGGAGCACCTCTCTCTCTTTTCTCTCTCTCTCTCTCTCACAATGAGGTTCTTAAGGCGTCGAACCACGATATACTGTAACACAGCATCTAAGTATCTACCTTAGAAATTAGATAATATGGTGTCCCACCCTACACAGAGGAAGTGTCACATTACCAACCATAAAGAACTTAACCAACTCTATTCAAAATTAAGCAGAAAAGCTTCAGTGCTTGGCATTTGCAGGCACCTCAGAATTCCATGGCATATTTCTGTTATCACGCACGATTGCACTTGCTTGGAGTACCACCAAACACTATTTGTCGAATTCTAGGTCATGTTTGGCTATGCAAGAGATGAAACACAGAATGCCTCTCAATACCTCATATAGGAATCTTTTGATATGATCGTCACCAGAAGCAACAGTAATCGAACACTTGATCAGACGTATTGTTGCACTTCATGTTGTGTTCCAACAAATTTGCCATTCCAAGGCCTGCCTTCATGCCTCCTCGGCTTACAAATAAATTAGTGGATGCCAATTAGGATTCAACCCCCGCTCACATTCAAAGTTCTGATGAAGGATGATAAATATCATCGTTACAAAATTTATTAGATTCCGTTTTATCATTAAATATTGAGTTTTTGGATGGAGTAATTTGTTTTTTCTATCAATTAAGAGTATGGCGGTACAGTTATCATATAAACAACCGCGCTGTGTTCAGAGAAGATTAGAACCCTTTGATCTTATCAAAGTAATCCCGGCCATTAAAATACACCACTTGTCATGCAAAGTCCTAATTAAATATAGATTTTATTCATGATCAATTGCTAGAAGGCCTTTGGGTTTTCTTCGTTACAAATGACAAATTTCTACTTCAAATCCTCACAGAATTTTACAAGTCTATATTTCCAAAGATCCTACGATGTGTTTTAGATAATCTGTATCAAATATAACCCAGAGATCAGGTTTTACATGAGACTAGATGTCTCACATTTTCCTTTAAAATGTGAAATCTGAAGTCCTTTGAGATCTTAGGATCATCTAAACTCTCAACTTCACAAACCCAGTCTCTCTCTTTTCCATCCTCACTCTTTCAACTTCCATGTGAACCAGGCTTATGTTCATATTTATCTCTTGTCGCAGTTGAATCGATCATCATATTGTGAGTATGACTTTGATCTACAGATCAAGCATCTTCAAACAGAATGCTCCATTAGATAGATAATCTTTGAGCTTAAAGGTTGGCTTAATATAACATCACCTGAATATCTTCAATCCTCCATGAATAATTGAAATATAATCAACTTTATAATTTCATACCTAGATGTGAAGTAAGACACAGAGTTGTTAGCGTTCAATAATTCCTAAACCTATCAGAGCCATTAATTTCATCAAGATTATCTTTGCTTTTTCGAAAAATACAGATCTTAACCACTGAAAGAAACCTACCACACAAATACGGTCCCAGTTAAATATGAATCTTATTTCTAAGATGTGGAAGAATTTTATGTTTCACCATCAAATTAAAATTGATGGTTTTATTAAGAACAGTTAACGGAGAATACTTTAGTTCTTGCTGCATCTTTGCTTGTGCCATAACCTCATCGATTTTAGCTATTTTAGCCGTCTCAATAAGTCGCCAAGAGCTCTCTCTTCAGAGTCGAGGATTACCCCTTCCTTCTGTGACTAGAATAAAGATCCCTTGGATTTAGCCTCCCAGAGAAGAGCTTTCACATGTCAATCTCTTGCAGACATCCCGAACTGGTATCGCAATCTTAAACAACTCTCAAAGGAATCATCTGCTTGGAGAATTGTCTGCAAAGAAGAGCCTTGGTTTTGGCACTAGGAACACCTAGCAAAGATATCAAAGGGAGACAACCACTTGAAATCCCATGTACAAACGCAGATGCTATTTATTAAAATTACAATAGCAATTTCCAATAGTACGCTTAAGAAGTTCTACACATGACAGGTGGTTTGATTGGTAGCAAATGCTTTTGTGTATCACCAGCTGCGACGTGAACCAGAAGTCCTCGAAACACTTTTTGCACTAAAGGATTGAGTTTTGAGTTGCACTACTCAAATAAGATCAGTCAAGTGAGGTCATTCTCATCTAAAGGTTCCTCTTCCTTGGCCTCTTCCCTCTTCAGCTCCTTCAAATCACCTGTTGGCAATTTCCTGGCAAGCCTGATAATCTGCAAGCATTAACAGAATTCATTATCACTAAAATTCACAACTCAAACCACAGAAAATTATAAATCAACACTAATGCGGATGACAGATTATCTGGCAAAATAAAATGACTCATATTTCAAGAATAGACATATGCAATGAATTCCATGTTGAAAGCAAGGAAAGGCCAACAGAAAACCGACAATTAAACAGATCGCGAATCATCTAAGCATGCAGAGCTGTGTATGCTCTCTCTCTCTCTCTCTCTCTCTCTCTCTCACGCAAGTACATGCACTTTCACTCAATTGGTCAATCATTTGGTTAAAATTTCATCCAAGTTAGCCTAACTCTCGCTTACATCCCTGACAGGAATGCAGGTTGATTGACAAATATAAGGACTCTCTGCACGTGGGATCCTCCACTAATTCATTGCCAACCACACATTGAAGCATCCAATCCACTTCTTCACTTAATTAGTGTGCAGGTCATCACACAGCTCTTCTAGGCAAGGATGTTGTACATATATGTTGGCAATGGCCACAATTACATTAGTCAAATAGCAGATGTTGTGGGGGGTGTTGGGGCTGGGAATTTTTGCTCCATATAGTTTATAAGTAGCCTAATTACAACCTATAATTAAAATCTGAGGCCGACGACCAGAAGAAAACCATGGCAGAGAAGGGTGGCAAGAATTCCTTTTAAGTGCAGGAAAAGAAAATTCCTCTCAATTTCCCTGTTATTTTAGCATCTCATATAAACCTCCTGACATTTCCTACCTTTTCTAATTTAAACCTTGCACTTGTAGTCAGAGTTTTACCATGAACATCCACAAGGATCCTCTTCTAATCTTACACATGTCGTTTACATCAATGGAATATTAAAGTATTCAATTTGTTAATCTGCATCTCAACAAGATATTCACCAAAAAGGAGACTCCCAAGATCGTGCCTTGGAAATAGATGCCAGGCACAAGGCAGTTGATCATATTAATAGTCACCATGGTAATGAAAACCAAAAGTGACATGTACAAAAATAATATTGAGTAATCAACAAGGTGGAGTTTTCCAACTTATGCTCAGAAAGAATACAGCACAAGCAATTCTGCAATTTCTGACCCTCTTTCCTATTAAACTTTTAAATCTTATATGAGATAATGAAGCAGAAGATATAATTGTACAGTTCAATGCAAAAGGAGCCACAAGAACAAAGCATCATTCTGCATCCTTTTCTAGCAATGCTAGTGCCAAATGCACATTTTCTCTTGGATAGTTGTAAAATACATACTACATTCCACCTGGTATGGACCTAGCCATATGCATTCCACAGATTCCTTCCTCAAGAAGGCTTCGTGTCATGCGGATATAGTGCATATGCACTAAATGTTATGCTGTGGTTGAAAATACCAATCTGGCCCTAACTTCCAATGTCTCATTCATATTAAGGGCCCTCACTTTCACAGGAGCTCAGGTACCCCAGAAAACCACCAAGGTGGATCTTAAATCTAGTTGTGATAAGTCATGCAATTCTCAATCTATCTATTTCAGTGTAAAATGCATTTACATCTAATCCTCATGTAATAGCAAACAAAACTCTTACATAAATATAATGCAGCCATTAGTTTGCATCCAGTAAGTCTCTCATAGGTAGGCTCCATCATTAAAGAACATTCTATTCTGCTATCGATATGTCCAAAGGTGGCTTTTGGAGTTAATACATTAGACCCTTGCTAACATACATACAACAACTGACACCATCCATAGCCAAATCTTTATACATCAACACATGAAGATTCAAGGAGGTCAGTAACTAAGACCCAAGGAAAGCAAAATGATCAAAATATTATAGCTTCCTCAAATGTAAAAGAAGATTATCATCATTTTCCTACCTTGCACATTATGCATGCATGGTAGGATAAGGACTCCAGCCCAAGATATCCATTTTTGTGCCAAAAAAAAAAATAACCAATAAGTGCAAGAATCCTATCATTGAAATTCTCATTACAAGGGGTTGAAACCCTGCAGTACCCTTGAGATGGTCAGAGAAAGCCCAACTAGGGAAAGGCTTGAGCGTATTAATAATTCTATGTAGGAGCTCCAAGATAAATGAACATACTTTCCAACTGCTGTCTTTTTAGATAGATGGCCCATGCTATTTTATTACTACCACCTTCATGATTCTCCATGCTTTTCATCCAACAAAGATGAAAACATTCAAAGGCTAGGAAATTTAAAGGTAAGCTACAAGCAAAGCTAAAATACATTCCAGAAAGTGGTCATCTCTCACAAATAGAGTTAAATTATCCCTAAATTTTATTTGCATCATATTTTCTTTGGATTTTCTAAAAGTAGCTGTCTTTGCATGTTGTTTGCATCTCCAAGTTCTAACAGGTGCTTGCATCTCTTGGCCAGCAAATGCCTTTCTCTGGGATCCCTGCTGTTATAAGTGCACAAAGACATGCTCAAGCTTCTTGTGCACATAATCCAAACTAATGAGGGAAAACTGCTAACCCACTTTCTTCACTCTCAAATTGGGTTTCTAAAATAAAGCATCAGTTACAGATTGACTGCGTAAATCATTAAATGTGGACACGTCTATTGTTCAATGAAAATAATTTAACTAACAGCATTTTTCATCTTGATGAGAGAAACTTGAAAACATAGATTCAGTAAGAAGGGCCTATTATGTATATTTGGTGGTTGCTCATTAGCAGACATGGAACATTTAGATTTAATGAGTAATAAATTAGAACCTAGAGATAAGGAAACAGATAATGATGTCGGAGGTAAAGCTTACAATGGCCTGCTTAATATACCAAGACAAAGACAAGGTGCTGAAGAAAGAATCCTCTAAATGTAGTTATTATGAACAATCTATGAGACCTACTACAGGAAGCTCAAAACTCGCTTTTATTATGTCAAGAGACATTTAATCTGAAACGTATCATTCATATGTAGGTAATCTGCCAATGATATAGTGAATATCTACCACAGGAGAGGTTGAGAGAAATTTTTTGTACAGACCGATCCTTCATGGACTAATTCATTTGTAATATTCTTTGTTCTCCACTTGGGAACCTTTACAAGATGAAATGCTTGGCTCTCCAATTCTCCCATTTTGTACAAGGTTTCCCTGAACCAATTCACAATTTTCCAAATTCCAATATGACTACAAACACCATAAAAGGAGCATGCAAAAGGTAGAATGTAGCTTGAATTTGATTGGCATGCTATGTCCTTCATGATAGAGATGATTAGGATTTCACAATTCCAATTTCTTTGTTCTTTCAAAAGTGGGGTCTCTAATTAGGACTCAACAAACTTGATAAGACTAATTTGCAAAGTTACACTGTGAAACATTTCTATTCCTCTTATCTGGGAATTACAACAAAAAATTTGAAAAAAAAAGGTGATGGTACAATAATTCTTGCGCATCTTAGGGATCAACATACATAATGTGTGTCTGAAAGGACATCTTGAATTTAGGAAGCACTTTGTCTAGAGGTCTTATCGAGGTTTACAAAATCGGTATCAGCGGTCATATCGGCCAGCTGGCGGTATGGTACGGTACGGTTCCATACTGAACCAACGCGAACCGACGAAGGCAAAGGCAGTGAATCGGGAGAAGAAAGGAGAGAAATAGAGAGAGAGGGAGGAAGAAAGAAAAGGAGGGAGGGAAGGAGGCGGAGGGGCCATCGGACAGGCTCCGACTGGCCGCAGGATAGCGCAGTCCACGCGCGCAGCATCGCAAGCGTGAAACAAGGGTGTCGCCCCTGTTTCACAGATTTTTTTTAAAAAACAGAAACTTAAGTGAAGCCGGCAAACTATTTGTCGGCTTCACTATTTAATAGCTTTTTTTAAAAAATCAAAAAAATGAAGCCGATTGCCGACTTCATCTAATTTTTTTAAAAAATCATGAAGGCGAACCCCTGTTTCCGCTCAACCGCCCTCAAGCCCGTTAGCGTGCGCTCGCCGGCCACTGGGGACTTCACGACGGAGGTACTATCCGTCTGGTACGTCACCCCTCCCCTGAGCTCTCTCTCTCTTTTTCACTCTTGTAAAAGCCCTATCGGGCAATAACCAGGCCACGGAAGCCCTCCGGTGGCCGCACAGCCACCGCCAGCCTCCGACAGCTAGGGCTTCCCTCCCTCTCCTCTTTCTCTTTCTTTCTCACTTTCCCTCTCTTTCCCTCTCCCTCCGGCATACCGGTTTCGCCAGCCAAACCATGTCGGTTTCCTGCCGGTCCAGTACAGGGTGTATCGGTCGGTTCGGCATGGTACGAAAACTATGGATCTAATAATGAGTAGAAATCTGTCATGTACTCAAATTCTCATACAGATGGCTAGCAAGTTAGTTGCACTTATTCATTTTTCAAAAACACGATAAAAAGAAGTATCCAAAGCCATAGTTGTTTAAAGAAATTATGTATCTATAGATGGCTTCGCTAATTGATCACCCCGTCATGTTAATAACAATAACCATAACAATGTTGTCCTAATATTTGGGGTATGCTTCATGAATCCTCATCCACTAAGCAATCCCTTTAGGATTTCTCTTGATGTGATTTTGAGGCCTTACACATTCTTCCACTCAATTTCTCCATGTCACCTTGGCTCTTCCCCTACTCTTCCTAGTTCCTACACAGCGTACCATAAGCTGCAACAGTACCAGGAGGCATCCATGTCCTTTCTTCTCCTACAAGCCCCTTAATTCTTATGTTAACACAGAAAATAGACAAATTCTAAATGAACAAGCAGAATTTACAATGACAAGACAGGAAATTTTAGCCATATCATATTACATGAGTAACCTTTCACATGAATCAGGGGGCAGTTTATTACTATAATAAAGATTCTGCTTGCCTATCAGCATAAACAAGTCTACATGTTAGTTAAAGGTAAAAGCATATCATGATAACCAGTGTATGTCATACAAGCTAATCTTGGTAATCATATAGTGTTAATATCAGAAATATGACCAAGAAAATTACCACATGATCAAGATTTGAAACTGTGCTCGACTTAGCAACACGTTTGATTTCTTCGGCATCACCTTCCTCATAAGCAGAAAACAGTTTGCTTGCACAACGGTTCTGATCACTATTAAGAAAGGCTTCAATTCTGAAAAGAGATGTCTCAGTTAAGACTCAGTTTAAGATGCCAAAACTAATAAAGACAACAATCTAAGAATGATAATAAAATTTAAAAAATTAAAAAATAAAACTGATAAAAGACACTTAAATTATTCATTGCATATGTCATATAATGTAAAGGTGGAAACTCACTGAGAACAATCATTGTAGCACTTCTGGGCTTGCTGGAAATCATGTGCATATAGGTAAACTATGATAGCACTCAAGTAAGCCTACATAAATACAACCAATTGAAATCATAAAAAAATAATAATATAAAAAAGGAGCAAGAAGTCAAGATCAGTGTACAAAGTGGGCAAACACAATATTTACATAAAACAGTTCCACTATCCACATATATTAATAAACATGACTTAGTTAATAGAAATTTATAAGCAAACCAGGATAGCATGAAATATGGTTAATAATTATTCCAACCAACGACCTAAAAGACTCTGTGATCAGTTATTATTGCAAACACCTACTTGAAATAATACCCTTATACCTCATTTCATGATTATCTATAAAGATGTCAAGTAGTTGAACATACAAGATACATTGATGATGATACTGTGAGGAAAAAGTCATGGTTTGGATGGATCATGGATCATCAAAAAATAAAAGAAAAGAACATGAAGTTGAAATGGGAAAAACTAATATAGAGAAATGAAGAGGGAGGAAGGATGCACAAGATATAGTAGACTAATTGGAGGGCAAAAATGGCTAAGGCAGTCGTAACCAGCTAGCGGCAAACTCTTCATAGATAAGGCTATATAATGGTTCCTTACCATGAAAGAAAGGTGGTTGCTTGAAGAATAGAAGATCATCTCTCTCTTTCAGAATTGCTTTGAAGGAAGCAATATAGGAAGGTAAATTAATCACTACATCATGTCTGCTGCTGCTTCTGCTTCTTCCTTTGAGGAAGGAAAGGGCAAAGCCACCCACTATATCATGTTAGCCGGAATAGTAGGTACTGTATTTTGATAAGAATAATAATAATGAATACATCAAGCATTGGACACTAAGTCTTTTAGTTCAACTATTAGATTGTGATTTAAGCTGTTAACCAAGATAAAACAGCCACTTAAATTAAACAGGCACTTATCACTTAGCAGTTATTGCTTAAGGGGCCAAGGTCTGTATACCGATCTAAGCAGCCACTTAAGCATCATATTTTTTATATTACTGGATGAATATTAACTTCCAACATTATAGGAGACATAGTGCACTAACTACCAAAATCAATGCCAAATATACACAATGGCAATATCTTATTAAAAACATTTGTACCCAAAAATAGTTATTTATAAGACTGTCCTCCCTCAAAACTCTAAAGACAAGATGATGCACATAGCCAAAGCCCCTCTTCTTCATGATGCTTGCTTATTGTTGCAGTCCTCTGATTTTATCCATATTTTGCATGTGCACCATGAGCCCAATCCATAGTTGTCAAATAGCCTCGTGACCAAAGGCAACAGACCCTCTTGTAGCCTAGACAATAGCCTAGGTGATTAGGCAACCACCCCAGCAACAAAATTTATATAAGATTTACAATATAATTTACCACCTTCATATATTGCAATTAATGATTCAATGTTGCATTATTTTCAACTAACTGATGTCTATGCTCTCATTTTCCTAATACAGCGAACAACAAAATACAACAGAAGGCAGAAACTATTAAAACCGAAACCTTCTATTTAATTGATTTGAATACTAATCCATTTACTTGACTCAAATACATCTTTAAATTCTCAACTCAAATCAGTAGAAAGAATTATTATCAAAATACAGCAGTGGAAAAAGATCTTTAGAAAACATCCTCTCAAATAACACCAATCATAAGTCCAATGGAAACAAAAGAAAGAAAAGGATGGAGGAAGAGAAATCAGTGAGAGAGTCAGATTATTATTCATTAGAGAGGAACTCTTTTTGGCGGGAAAAAGGGGATAGGCAGTTGAACAGGGAAGCACGGGGTAGACAGCTGACAGGAAATGGAGAGGATCTCTATTTTGAAGGCTAGGCCCTCAACAACAACGACGATGACAGTAACAACAAAGTCACATAAGATATCCGTAACGGGAAAATCAGGGTAGACAGTGGATGCTCGATTAATAGAGCAATTCTTAGAAAGAACAGAGAGAGAGAAAGAGAGAGAGAGAGAGATCACCATTGTTTGAGCATCCTCCTGGTCACTGTCCTCGTTTAATCTCATTGCTCCAAAAGTGGACGATGGTGGATAGCTAGCTGCTGGCCCTTCTTTCCTAGGTTGGGGTGGGAAAGCATTGCAAGTCTTGATTCAAGACATCTCTTTTTAACCGGGGCTCGGTAGCTTGTATCACTTGGGGTCAAGGTTAGCCATACCGGTTGGTACCATACTATGTTTGTGATAGAGTATAGTATCGGTGCCAAACCAGTATACAGCCTTGTATATGCCGACACTTGATATGTCATACCGTCTCGTACCATGTATTGATATTGTAATAAAATGGTACCATAATGGAGTCTGACACAAAGATGGCCAACCTCAATTGGCGTCAACCCTAAGTAGGTCAAATTGTCTCGAATGGGCTCATATACCGGCAAGTGCCCGATAGAATTGCATGCCAAGCCAACCTCACCCAAGCGGACACCTAGTTTGACAGACCACACCCCCATTAGTAGGTCCATCAAGGGAGGCCTCACCTATGTGATCCAGGCTAGGCTAGGCACCTGGGCGTGCTCCGGTAAAACTATGGGCCAATCAAGCTGCAAAGTGTCTCTCTAAATATGGATGTTTTGACACTATTTCTAGAGTTTGAGTTCTAACTTTCCTACTTTGCTGCATAAGTGAGGAACTATGGTAATAGTTCAATTTTGTACTAAAGGAATTTCAATGACATTGCTTAGGCTTATTCCTTTCTAGCCAAAATAATGATGATGATTTAATATCCTTAAACTATATGAAGGTGACAGTATTCTTCCATATGAAACTTTAAAGTATACCAAACAAACTTAATCAACTCATTCTCATCCCTAATCTCCCTCCAAGAATCAAGGACAGAACTGCCTAACAATAACTACACTCCTATAATGTTCTCAGAAAATAAGTCCAAAAAGCACTGAAACTAGAGAGCTCTCCACTCAGCCAACACCTTCCTCTGGTCTTCTTATCATGTGTTTGTCAAGAAACTCCTAGACCCCCAAATTCAACTGACACTCCCCGACACCTCTTGCTAAAGTGGAAATTCAAAAGCATCACAAAGTCATAAAATGTACAAAAGCGAAGCCCATGGCATCCCCCTAGCTGGAATTAATTTTTAATTAAAACTCCAACTTTGGTGTTGAGAGAACTAACAGAACATAAAAAAATGAAGGCTTCACCTATGCCCTATACATGTCCCGACATCTGATATGCTTATTTCTCCTGATTTTCATCTTCTTCCATGATCATCTCAGATCCATGAATCTCCTATTCTTGTTGTGATGTCATCAACTACTCCTAAGGATTAAAAATAACAAGATTGCTTGATAGCACCACCTCTATCTTACACTTCATTTAAATTCAAGTCCCAATCATAAGTTAAACACTCCCCCTCAATCAAAATCCTCCCATGACCACTTTTGGTAAGAGAGGTTCTTAGGAAAACTAGATTTGTTTGAAAGGGTGATATTAAGAGTGAGATCATTGCTGAGATGGTGGGAGTGTGATGTTAGCCCTGGGAGGGAAGAGATGGATGAAACAGCGGTTATGCACAGTGGTGTTCATGATGTGTAAAAGAATCAATAGGGGCAGCAATAGCAGGAAGGTTTGTAGGATCATGGTAAAGGCAGCAGAGGATCAGTATTGCTATCAATGGGCGACGAGGGACAAATAGGCTGTTTTGTTAATGTTCAACAAGGAGAAGGAACTAATAAAATTGCTCATCCCAGTTACCATCAAAATGCTGTCACTCATGTATGGATAAGATAAGGCCTTTAGTCTTTTACTTTGTTAGTGGTCCCAACACCATAGCCAAACTTCATGTAAACTATTTTAACCAAGGTTCGCTGTACCGGTACCGGACGGCGTGCCGGTCCCAGACCGGTACGGTACCAGTACCGTACCGTACCGACACATGGTACGCCTGGACGTACCGGTCCGGTACCGGTACACAATATTTTTTTCGATTTTCAATTTTTTTTTTTGGATTTTTGAAATTAATAATTGATAAATACAACTTCAATATGGCATTATATTGCATATTATTGACATATTTGGGTTCAATTTGGAGTTAGATTGCGGTACAAAGACTCTTAATAGCCATATGTTGCAATTGAATCAGTTTCATGCAGAAGGAAATGGGTTTGGAAGATTCAGAACACATCATAAAGCCCTCAACCATTTAACTTGATTAAATTAGGTGGTAAACACTTGAACTCTCTCCTATTTGACTTATTTATGAAAAGCCTTGCTCCAATTGTGATCCTATATGATATCGCATAC
>KE504893.1:653958-711021 GCA_000441515.1 Elaeis oleifera | reverse complement strand
AACCGAGCCGTACCGCCCGATTCCGGGCGGTATGGGCCCGAACCGCACCGAACCACCCGGTTCGGTGCGGTTCGGGGTCTCTTTCCGAAAAAAAGGTCCGAACCGGACCGGTAAGGGGCCGGTCCGGCTCGGTACTCCCCGTACCGAGCGGTTCGGCCCGGTACGGCGAACCATGATTTTAACTATATTGCAGACATAAAAGTCTTGGAATTTCAATAATCTTTATGGAGGATCAATATGTCCTGTGCAATCTATAGCTTCATTTGTGTATAATCTTATGGTGTTGATTTGCTTCCACACACAAGCTAGAGCCATATTCTAGAATATATGAATTATCCAAGTTGCTAGGTTCTCTTGGTGGTTATACCAGAGACCTCAACCCAAACCTTCACTAGGCCCTAGAGGGTTGGGAGTACTTGGGAGGGCTGCATCCTGCTATGTAGCCCATTGCCTATGGGCCTCTTCTCCTAAAAGAATGAAAAGAAATATATAATTGTTAAACAAAATATAATATTAAGTTTACTTAGTACCTAGACAATGCCACCTTAGCTTGTGTTAGACCATATGATTCTTTTGTTCCCGTTTTCATATATGATACACTAATTTCCATGCAAGAGCTGATATCCTTTAATGTGATTTTTGGGACCTTTTTATTTATGCATTTCAAAAAGTTACATTACCGAATTATTCCTAACTCTACTTCTTTTTCTTGAGTAAAAATGCTAACAGCATGAAATAATTTACAATTTGATACTGGATCTACAAGGTCTAAAGTTTGAACACCTGTTTCTTTTTAGGAATTGTATGGTAACTAGGGACACACTGGCACCAATACCTTATAGTACAGCATGGTACTCTAATCCATGGATCTAACCTTTGAATAAGTTCAATTCAACTCACAAGTTAGGTTAGATCTATAGATTTTGTGACTATTAACAAGTCTTAAAATCAAGATTTCAAATCTCATGCAATGGGAGTGTCCCAATTTCTCCATAGAACAGGATGCCACACTATCCCACCCCATCCTAGCGGCAGTCCCGATCATAAGTCCCATGGGAACCCTTCATCCTTCTCTCTGCTGTTCTTCTTCCTTCCTCTCTTTTCTTTCTTCCTTCTTTTCTTCTTCTTTTTTGTCTTATTTCCTTCCTTTTTTCCTTACCTTCCTTTTTTTCCTTTTCTTCTTCTTTCTTTTCTTATCCCTTCCTTCTCTTCCTCCTTTCATTTTCTTCTTCTCTCTAATTCCTTTGTTGTTTCTTTCCCTCCTTTTCGTTATTTTTCTTCTTCTTTCCTTTCACTTTTTTCTTTTTTCATCTTTACTTTCACTTTTCCTTTTCTTCATCTTTCCTTTCTTTCTTTCCTTTTTCCTCTTTTCCACACATGGATAGGTTTCAAAGTATCAACCCCATCCCAGTCCCATTTTCTCATAGGAATGAGATGGGACAACGGCCAAGATGTCCTTTGTCCCATCAAACTTAAACCTTAAAATCAAAGCCTATCATACCTCTCCATGCCAATCATATCCTTACCATATCAATAAGGTACAAGTACAATACCAATGTTCAATTCGGTGTATGAGTTGAACTGGTCCATCCCAATCCAAACTGAGTAGAACTACCAATACCATCCAATTTTTGACGATACCATGGTTGGGAGCGAAGAAAAGAGTATTGAAGCCGACCTTAATACGGGATGTGTACCACATGGTACTAACCATACCATACCAAAATGGTAATGTACTAATATAGTTCCCATTACCTATGCTATGGACCTTTCTCAAAACAATTAGCCAAGGCAATAGTTGTATTAGGCAACACTAGTATAAGTGGGGTATAATTTGCCATATTATATTGAGAATAGTCCTAGTTTGAGATTCATATATTACTCATGAGCTATATCTTACATGTAACTGAATATTGCTTTGGGTCTTTTTCGAATCTAGGCATATGTACCATCTTGCACACTGGTAGTGACATTTGCATAAAACAATTACAACATGCTATATATTTCTCAGTTGGATTTTGAGACATTATTTAGCTTGATATGAAACAACATGATAAAATTTAAATAATTTAATCAGGATTTTGTTCAAAATTTTTCCTCTGCATTTATGTTATACATTTACAGATAGTTATTCTTATTGAATTCATATACATAAGAATGTGCACTACTAGTTCCAAGTATAATTACTCAGAGATATCATCATACAACAAAATCTAGCATTACATAACTGACCATCCAGAACAAAGGCATAGGTAAGGATAAATATCCATCTAGGTATAGACAGATGGTTCAGAAAATATTTATGATATTGATCGTTTAATTTTGTGGATCTATAAGATTAGGTTGTTTCTTGAACCATTGGTATGTGCTCCAAATTTTCTTAGCAGTTAGCACTATTCAGTAGAAATTGGCAAATGATATGCAATAACAAATTATTAATAAATAAAATGCAATTCATCAGTAAGAAATAAGGAATTTCTTTATCATATATATTCATTTCTCAGAAGAATGAAAAAATAGTTTGCCAAAAGTAACTATTTATAACCGCATTATTGCACATGAATGTAGTCAGTAATGGCAGTTATATCGCACAAGTAGCACCTTGCATTGACTGTGGACGGCATTGCACTTATCAGCAGCTACACCCAATCTTAAGAGAAATGTTGCAGCATCAGTATACCTGCAAAGAATGACAACAAACCTTTTAAGATTTGTAATATACTCTTTCAGATATGAGACTTGATATAAGTATTTTTATTTTTATTTTTTTTTATGTTCAGCATCGGTGCACCTTGGCCTCAGTTTCCAGGGCTATTGGTAATCTGAAAAGTGACTTAGTTTGATGCATATGGAATATTAGAACTCAGTCTCTAAGCTCAATCTTTAAAATCAAAGGCTTCGGTTGGGATTTCATCAAAATACTAATCCATACATGGATAACCAGTGTATCATACTAAGCTTTTACTATATCAATAGCCATTGATTAGTGTATGTTTACATTCACAATAATGGTAAGAATGAGGTACTTGATATGTTTCTTGCTTCTAATTTTGCAGATTTAGAAACTCCCCTAAATAGTTTAAATTAAGCAATTCAAGATTGACACAAAAATACAAAATATTCATCCTTACAGTCTCCAACTGATAGGCCCAAGTGCAATCAAGGGGTGAAGCTAATAAAGTGAATTTATTCAGGCTGCAAGTGTTTTTGATGATCCATTGCCTCTAAATTGATGGAGGACTAATTTTAACAGATCTACAGGTCAAGGAAAAGGAGAGCTTAAGGGAGGAGTTCATGGGTTATGGGGTCCAGTATTACTAGAAGGGTTTAAGGACTAGGTGTATATATATAGCATAAAAGATAAAATTAAAGTAGCAGAAGAAAGTTTATGGAACAAGAAAGTTAGGAAGATAAGATATGAGAAGAAAGTAACAAACAAACCTCAAACAATTACATTATTCCAACTCCAAATGATATTTTTCACAGTTGCTAAACCCTTTATAGAATAAAGGAGCAGAGTACTTTTAGGAAGGATTCCTAAAAAGAAAAGAGTTTGCTCTAGTCTCTCCCAATTCTCAATAAAGGAAAAGAAATATCATAATATATTTTTCAAATACGCTAAACAAAAAATTTAAAATTCATTAAAAAAAGGATTTTTGATCAGCAGATCTTACCTAAAAACCTTCTAAGATTCTAATCAGATTCAATCAATGCTCATATGCAGCCTAAAGGATTTTCCATTGAGTGGCTGCATCAATCCAATTTGGTGCAATGGTGCAAAAATAATACATCTATATTGAACATTACCATGCAAGAGTTATTGGGGTCCGGCGTTACTATAAGCGTTTAAGGAATTGGTGTGTATATATATAGCATAAAAGGTAAAACTGAAACAGCAGAAGATAGTTTATGCAACATGAAAAAAGATAGAAGTTAGGGAGAGGAGATATGAGAAGTAACAAACAAACCTAAAATAATTACATTATTATGACTCAAAGTGATATTTTTCAGAGTTGCTAGTGTTTCCCCTTTATAGAATAAAAAAGCAGAGGACTTTAGGAAGGATTCCTAAAAGAAAGAGTTTTCTCAAGTCTGTCCCAATTCTCAATAAAGGAAGGAAAAAAAATATCGCAATATATCTTTTCGAATAAAATAAACAAAAGAACTTAAAATCTTTGACAAGAAAAAGATTCTTGATCAGCAGATATTACCTAAAATCCTTCAAAGATTCTAATAAGTTTCAATTGATGATCATATGCAGCCTAAAAGATTTCCCATTGAGTGGTTGCATCAATCTAATTTGGTGCAATGGTGCAAAAAATCATGCATTTACATCGAAAATTGCCATGCACAAGTTATTTTCTGCTTTTTTGATTGATATTAAAATCAAATAAAAATAAAAGCGTATATGTTTATACTAGAAGATGCATAATGGAACTTAATGCTTAGGCATATACTTTAGGATTCAAAATGAGTTGAACTTGAGCAAGCTAAAAGGCGACTCGTGCTCAGCTCAAATATATTCTACTTAGCTCAAGCTTGGATCGAGGTAGAATCAAGCTAGGATAATCCAACTAGAGCTCAATTCATTACTTATAGTGCCAGCTCAAGCTCAGCTTGATTAGGCTTGAAGGGCCGGCACAAACGAGTGGCAGGAAGCTGGAGTCGACGGAAGTGGCTGTGGCAGATATTGTTTTGGTTGTGGGTGGGTGGAGGCGCACGGGGAAGATGCATACTTTAGGGTTGCAAATTTGTGGAACTTGAGCTAGCTTGGCCTGGCTCGAGCTCAGTTTGAAATATACTTGACTCAGCTTGAGCTCCTTCAAGCTAAGATAATCTAAGTCGAGCTTGACCCACTAGTTATCAAGTTAGCTCGCTAGCCTAAAAGGTCAGCCCGAGTAGGAGACAAGAGGCTGAAGTTGGTGGATGTAGTGGTAGCCAGACGAGGGGGGCGAGGGGGAAGAGGAGGAGAGAAATAAAGGAGCAGGCAACCATTCATGCTACCACCACCACAATCAGAGATGTGGAGAGTAAGAGAGAGATGAGGAAGGACAGCCCTCTGAATCTAGATCCAACATGTGCTAGATCTACATGAACGGACCAGCCATTGCCATGTGAGAGGGAAGGTGAAGAAGGGCGAAGGGCCTCTCCTAGTCCTTTTACCTAAACAAAAGAGTACAACAAGAAAATTAGGAGCATTTTACTATATCACATACAATATTAAAATATTTAATAAATATATTTTAGGAGAATAAAATACTACTTTTATAGGTAATGAAAAGTAATACTATACTATATTTATATTTATAACAAGTTTCCAGCTATATTGAGTTAAATTTGAGGGAGATGGACTTAGCTCGTGTTCATCTCATTTATATTTCAAGCTAAAAGATCTAGCTCATATTCAGCTCCCTTATTAATGAAGCAAGCTCATTCCAAGCTAAATTTCAAGTCTAACATGAGTTGCTCGTGAACAGCTCACTCATTTGACACCCCTATTGGAACTTGATTTCTTAGCAACATAGGCACCAACAATTGGAATCATGTATTTACCAAAGATACACGAGCATGTATAACTTATGCTTAGATTGGAAGTCAAATGGCCAACAAAAGAATGTAATAGCTTGATCAGAAGTGACAGGGGCTGGTAGCAAAATACTCCAACTTACTAAATATTCCCCCAGTACTCTCAAATTTATCCCAAAAAAAAAAACTGCTGAGTTCATGTCAATATAATTAATAAGCCCGCTTGCTATCAATTTCTAGTGATTTTAACAAATAACTCAATTTTTTAAGTGAATATATTGCAAGTTATACTATAATTTTGCATTAGATTATGCCAAATTAAATTAATGGAACAGATGTAGATTTTAAAATTGAGAGGGAAATTTTCTTCAAAGAGTTATAGTGCCCTTAACTCAGTCTTGCTATGAATTTAATTATATTTTTGTTTCTTATAGCTTTACTTCTTTCTTTCATGTTATTGGTGAATTTTATTAAGCGATGCAAGACCTTTTACATGTATTTATCTTTTCAAACTATTAAAGTTCTGTTTGCAGCTGGCATAATCTGCCCATAGATCAAGCTTGCTTGTCAGACAATTTCGTGAAGCTCATTACATAACTGCAATATTGAGCATACAGATAGTAACATCTTGGGAAAAAAACATGGATTTCATTTTAAGGGAGCACCCGGATATAGAAATGAACCAGGACCATATAAAGAAAGCTTAGGATAATAGTCATTCCTCTGGAAATATGCATGAAACTAGACTTCAAAAGATCTGTTAAAGAAGGCATGCAAATTAACATCAAAAAATAAAGGGCAAATTTTTAATGGTTCACTTTCCGAAATATGGATTTTGATTAAGATCAAAGTACCAAACAACATTGCCATGCCAGTCAAGAGTTGTGCTCACGGCAAACAGAATGGGCCTGTGCCAAATCCTATCAGTCTGTACCAGTTCAAACCAAACCAATATGTACTGGCTCAAATCAGCATGCAGGCTGCAGCATTGTATTACTTGTACCTTACTGGCAGAGTATGTACCATAAGTACAGACAGGCAGTACTTTAGTCCAAGATTGCAACAGAAGGTTCAATAATTAATAAAATACTCCACATCCTAAAAATTGGCTGCCTGTTATATACATAACATAACCCACTGTACAAGTAACTGCAGGAGAATCCTTCATAACTCAAATTATATGTGACACAGTATACAACATGATCTAATGTTATGTTCATACATGGATGGGAAGAAAAAGCCCAAACTACCCTCTTAAAATAACAGCAAAATGCAGAAATAGATATAGAAACTACAATCAGGTTTCCTGTGTATGCTATAATTTACCATTTGGTACCTGTGACTAGGGTTTCATGCTTGAACATTAGGACATAAACTTGTGAAGACAATATTTGTTCCAAGCACACAACATTCAAGTAAACATGTATCAGGAAACCTGTCTAATTCTCATAATTCAACATGATGCCAATATGTGAAAATTCTTACCTTTCAAGTTTAACATGAATACTTGTGACAGAACGATATAAATCAAAAGCCATTTGCTCCTTTCCGTCCTCTTCTAAGACTACACAAGCATCAGTATACAACCGAACAGCTTCGTCAGGTGCCACGTCTTCCAAAGCCCTTAATATACAATGATTCAAATGCAAATTTAGTCCCTTAAATGTATACATTACAACTATCTGTTTGATTTGGCAATAAAGAAATGCCAGAATGCTTGTGCACACCTAGCAGCCTTTGCAAGAGCATCTGAAGCAGGCTGTGATCTTCCACATTCAATATATAATTCAGATGCCCTTCTGTAATGGTCAGAAACTTCATTCCAGCGGCCAAGTTCCTTTGCTAGAGCAGCAGCAGACTCCATATGCTTGGCAGCATCCCAAGGGCTATCAAGATTGTCAAGGGTATAGTTGCCCCATCTTGCAGAACATACAAAATGGCAAATGTGAATAATGAAAATCAAAGGAAGATATAGCAAATCACAGCAGAGAAGGATACGATGAAATCATTTCTTGTCCTTTGGAAGCCTTCTCAAATGCTTCTTTTGCTTTCTCATTGTCTTTCCTGAACCTGTAGCCAACACCTTTGACAGAGATAATAGAATCTATGTGTAAGAGACAAAAACACAGATTGTCTATGGAAGAAAAGAACAAATATCAATCACCAACCAGCTTGCTCATACAACGACGTTGCAGTCTTCCAATCTGCACTCCATCTAGTAAAACTGAGTTTTGTTCTACAAAAGCATAAAATGAGAAAAACATTAATATATCTGACCATCCTCTGTAAAAGGAATTTCTCTTTTTGACAATTATGCAGTGGAGAAACATTCATAAACAAACACCTTTATTTTAGCTGCTTTTTCTATCATATTGCAATTAATGCACACCCAAGCATTACAATTTTTGAAATTTGAATACTTGTGCATATGTATAGATAAAAGAATAACAGTAGCCACAAGATAATGAAACCATCTGCAACAGGGTGTTGCTATGTCCTCTTGCCTTCTGAAAAATTGTTTCAATATCCAATTTTAACAAACTTCTGTCAGAACTATAAGTGCCCAATGCAATTAGCTGGAAATTTCAACATCCAATGTAGATTCAAGCCTCAACTAGCCTTCTGGTCTCTACTTGGATCGTCAACTTAACCCATTTGAAATCACTTGCAGGAGCTTTAGCATTAACTTGATATGGATATCAATGTTGCATCATCACATGAAGATAAGATTCCATTTCCATCATCACAGATCCCTAAATTATCAATACTGTAATACAAATGGGTGGACAGTATATATCATCCAACACATGGATAACCATGTGCGAGCATTATAGCATAGCATTGTCACATTTGGGCAAAAAAAATTATGAAGGAAAGACACTTTTCCATCATCAATTAAACTAGTTATTAAACAAATGCAATTGTTCAAGCATCAATAAGTGGAAGAACATAGACAAAGAGCAATATTGTTACCTGAAGACATTAGTATCAGCAGAATCAGGGCACCAGAACAAATGATGAATGCCCATTCAGTTGGAAACTTCAAAAAATGCATCCTTAACCATCTTGCCAGCTATTCTTTTTTAGTTCATACTAATTGTAGATAACAAACTAAGATTCCTAACATGAATACTTAATAAAAAGTCTAAGCAAATTGACATAATTGCATGAGATAGAAACAAACTTTGATTTCTTACAGGCATGCAGATGTGGAAAGAATGTTACACTGGTGACAAAGAAAGCATGTCAAGGACAATATCTTATGCAACATGAATACGGCAACCATCTTGGGGTAGAAGCTGGCGTCAGCCTTTGAGACTAACAATCGAAGTGTAGCATACAGGAGGGAAAAATACAGTACAAACTATTCTTCTATGAGCCACTAAGAGTATTAAGCATCTTATTCAACAAACAGTAACAAATTAGTTATAAAAATAATAATGGCAACCAGCCACTCAGTTGAGCAAGCCCATACTGCCCTCAACTGAGAAGTTTAATATGTTATAAGTTGTCAGTTATCACTGTCGAAATAATGATATGCAACTATGTATCTTTACATAATTTCTTCTACCAAAAGGCCCACATTTCCAGAAGCAGGACCAACGACCAAAATTTGAAACTTGCTTTGTAAACTCCAGTGATTCACATGCTCTCTATTGAAATTCCCAACAACTGCACAAAGTTCACCAATTTCAAAAGCTCTCCTCAAGAGATGGATACATCATTCTTGTACCCTTTTCAACAGCAAGCACACGTCCTAATCTTCTACTTCTGCAGACCATATACGAAGTAGCAAAATAGAATCTGCAGACCACTGTTTGTAAAGTCAACAATTCTAGCCTGAAAAGAAACTAATTTGCCATTCCCATTCTGACAAACAATAGAATATTAATTATCCCATGGCACCAGACATCAAATATATACTAATTACAAGTGATGCAATTATCAATCTACTATCTCTCCAACTCTAAGAAGCAGCATCATCCATCAACATAGCATTAAATTTATAACACACGCTTGATTACATTCAAACTGACAAAAGTATAAACTGAGCTCTTCCAAAGGCTACATTGCGACTGCGGAGATCATTAACATAAGCATCTCAAATGAGAGCAAACAAAACCAAGCCCTGAACAGCTTAGAATGATTCAAGTAATTGTGCATTAAATGCTTATTTGTGCATGCAACTAAAGGCATCCTCATAGTAGTAAACAAACTTAAGAATTGTTTCTTCATATCATAAACCCAGAAGATGTCTGAGTGTCTCATAATTTTTTTACCTTATAACAAGGCATTAAAATAGGAACCAGATATCATAAAATTTCAAATTGTAAACACACGCATGGATTAATTGGAGGACGATGTGCTATCATAGCGCAGTAAACTGCTCGCATCTATTGCACCAATGAATGATTAAAATGCCAACCATCCGTGTTTGAGTACCTCAATTGCATGGAATAAAGGGGATCTGACCTCAATATTTATGAATACAAGGGTCAGCCCATCAAAGAAATGGTCGAAATCCAAACTCTCTCAGGCACCGAATTCACCGTTCCCTTTATGCATATATCACCAAAAATCTCAACTTTGTCAATAAAAGATCTGTATCAGGCATTAGAAAACTAGGGCTTTGTGGTGGTTTTGTTCAAATTGTAGACTCAATGTCTAACCATTAACCTCAAACTTAAGAACGAGTTGGGATTTAACATACTAGCAATCAATTCAGTCAAGAAAAACTTTACAAAAGGGTATCGGGCATTCTTTAATCTCATCCAATCAACCGAAATTGCTCGAATCGTCCAGAAATATATTAAATTCTTCGATAAGACTATATTGGAAAAAGAATGACATAAGATCTAAAACTTAATTGACAAGTAAACAAAAAGGTTCAAACGATCTTTTGAGCCAAAAATCAAAATAAAATGAAATATGAATCTTGAGGTGAATCATAACACCACAACGGAGGAATCTGAAAGAAATGACAGAAGAAAAAAGACAGTTGAAAAAATTACAGCTTTTCGGCTTTGATCATGAGCCTATCGGGGTCGGAATTCGCCATGGCCGGGCGCTCCTCTTCCCTCTTTGCTTTTCCTACTTTTCTCGGAGGCTGGAGCTCAATTGAGATGAAAGCCGGGGTCAAGCTGGGTCCATCGAGTTCTTCTTTATAAGCTTTGACCCAACTTTATTCCACGCACAACATTAAGCCTCCGCCTATCTGCAGCCCAACTGAGCTGGCCGGGCATGCGTTGGCCCAACTCAATTTGCATCCCTAACACCCTGCTACAATGAAGTGAAATTCTCCGTGCACTGCAAGCAGCATAGAAAATTCAATATAGAACGTATTATTTATATAATTATTATTTTTAATATATATTAATATTATTTTATTTTTATTAAAAATTTTGTATAACAAAAATTTTTTCTCTCTTTAGAAAAAAATTATAACATCCAGTGATATATTATGACTTCCTACATGCAGGATGTTATCATATGATCTAAAAAATTATGATATCCTACGACATATTATGATTTTCTGCATGCATTTAGGATATCATAATATGATCCAAGATGCTATAATATAAAGGAGGCATGTCCAACCACTTTTCAACGTGCATTTAATGTTTGTAGTTTCACTTTTTCGTTTGAAAATTTTGAATGAAGAAAATATCCTTATTTTTAAAAAAATTATGACATCTTATGGTATATTATGATATCTTGCATCAAAATTATGACTTCTTACATATAGAATGTCATAATATGGACATAAAATATTATAATTTTTTAAAAATAGAATATTTTCGTCATTCAAAATTTTTAATAAAAAAATAGAACTGTAAATATTAAATATATATTAGAAAATGATGATTATGTAAACCAATCACATAAAGAGATGTGCTTTATGTTGAATTTTCTACACCATCAGTGGTGCACAAAAAATTTCTCATACAATGAATGAAAAAAAAAAGAAATACGATGGATGGATAACAAATCCCATATTTAGTTTAGACTGTGAATGTAGTTCCTACAATTTATGCCGACTGCATTTTGATAAACAAAGTTGATTGGTAAAAACTTATTTACAAAGTATGTATGAGTTCTGAGTTACATTTGAATTTCAGCCTTACTTGTAAAAACTAACTGAACTCATCAACATTATACATTGTGGCTGCATAATGAGTCTGCTGAGTTTGTACAAGAATAATATCACTTGCAAGCTCGACTTGTAATGTATTCCTAGTCAATTGGGATCGCCTGACCTGAGTCCACTCGCACATTAATAAACCTATTTTCACTCATGGAAGAGGTTTGCCTTGCTGCATTCTTATAAAGAAGGAAAAAGAAATCATGGAACAAATCCATTAACAAATTTATACTACCATTAGAAATGATAGTTACAAAATCAAGGACTGTTCTCTTTCAATTCCATGTCATTTTTATGCCGAGACTAATCTTCTCCACATCCTGAAAACGTGTCAATTATCCAACTCTCTCTCCCTCCCTCCTCCTCTCCCTTAGTTACCATACATATGGAATCTCTTCCTCCTCTCCAATCGGATAGAGCCCCTTTCTCTGGAGCTATACTTGCTTAGGTCAAGATAAGTCAGGATTGGGTCTAACGAAAGCCCGGATATTAAACTGCATGCCTGAGCTAGACCTGGTCAAAATCAAGCCCAAGGATCCTAGTTCCAACTCCAACATGATAAGAGATAATATTTTGGCCAAATTATACAGAAATCTTTATATATATATATATTATAAAAAGAGGCTCCTGTGTTAACAAAGTCGTTATTCCGAATGTATACCAATGAATAACTATTTTAAAAAATTTATTGGGACCATCTTTAATACTCCAAATGTTTGGTAACTTGAAGCATGTCTCATCCTAAAAATAAAAGGACGATATTATCCCTAGTTGATTTGGTAGAATTACAGAGGTTATCCTCTTGGATCCTATTAAGGATAAAACAAACCAAGTATTCAAAGAAACAACACATCTCTCAAGCAGATGTGGTTTGTCCGAATCAGATTAATTTATAAAATATCGGGTCTGCTATCATCTTCAAAGAAGTAGATTTATGAGAGTGGTGAAAACAGCATTGCTCCTTGTGGCATGCTGCTATATCTAGCTGTCGTCCAGTAAAACAATTTAGGATCACCGAATTGAAACTTCTTGTGGCACACTCCATACTCGAGTAAGATGATTAAGGATCACCAAATTGACAATTGAAAATTATTTTACTTTATTATTGAAAAGATATAGGAAATAGTAGCCAAATCTTGCATGGATATAGTAATAAGAGAGGATTCATTGCGAAAAGAACGGAACGAAGAAATCATAGTCCACCATAGGATCAGACGATGCCTTCCAATTGGAATAAAAAAAGTGAGAGATAATAAATTAGTTATATTCAGAAAAAGATTCGAGGCTCTCCGTGCCTATTAGATATTGGGAAATGGAAAATAATATATAAGGTATATTTCTTTTTCCAAACTGAGATTATACTATATAACACATTCGACCTAAATATATTAATATTTGATATATTTATCTAAAATATTTTAGAAATATAATTGTTATATGTTCATTTTACATACTTTTAAGGAAGAAATTTTGTAAGAAATACATTATATAATTATTTTAAATAATTATTAGAAACAATAGGCTACTTCACCAGAATAGTATAATACATCATATAATTGTTTGGTGGCTGTTGGATTAGCAGAAAAGTCTAATGATTGATACTTGTATACGTCTTTTGATAATTGGTTTAAAGTGAGTATGTTAACAGAAGGATACAAATTTTAAAAAATAAGAGATTTCTAATGTGAGTCATTTGTTCTCTATCTGTTCATTATGAATGATTATTATTTATATATTTTATTATAATGTGAGGTAATGTTTCATTTTTTACAAACTGAAGATCATGAAGATGGAATAGGACGATGAAGGAAAGAGAAATTATTATTGGTCAAAGTACTACTGTCCAAGGGAAGTAATAAGTAGTCATATTTTAGCGAATAATAAATATTCTAAGATAACTAAAATAGAGGCTTCTGCATTAGCAGAGCCTCCCTCCTTCGCATGTAACAATGAATGACTACTCATCTTTAATACTCCAGACATATGGTAATTTGAAATGTGTTCCATCTTAAAAATGAAAGGATGATATTATCTTCGGTTGGGTTGGTAGAATTACGGATATTATTCTCTTGAATCTTACTAAGGATAAATGCATACCAAGTATTCTAAGAAACTACACACCTTCTCTCAAATGGAGGTGGGTTGTTTGGATCGGATTTGTAAAATTTGGGGTCTATTTATTATCTTTAGGGAAGTAGATATAATGAGAGTAGGGGTACAAATGGATCGGGTCGGACTAGATCACGAGTGATCCCGATCCGATCCGATTTTTGAATGAGTCTAAATATTGGACCTAAATCCAGTCCAACAAAAAATCGGGTCAGGTCGGATCGAGTCTATGATTAAATTTTTGATCCAACGGATCATTTGGATCAGGTTGGATTCATGTATAACCCAATTCCGATCCATGAAATACGGATATGATTCGGATCCAAATATGTGCTGATTCGGATCTGAATTATAAATAATAAGATCAATAAGTAGAAGATCTATAAATAAATCTTATTTGTACTATAAATTTTTATCTTGATATATGAGACTATTAGAGTCCTTATGTTTCACACTTTTCATCCAAGAACCCAAAAATCAATCACATTTTCCTCACATTACCCCTGACTTGGTTAATCCAAATTCAAAATATTTTAAAAAATTTAAAAATAAGAATGTAAAAATCAATAGAATACCTTTTCAAAATAATAGATATTAAAGCAAGCTTAGTCAAAATTAACATTTATGTAATATAGAAATAAAGAAAGATAAAAGATGGGTTTGGTTGGGTCAGGTCGGGTTAGATTGGATCGGATGATTTATCTCAAGATTCAAATCAATCCAAAAATCATCACGAATCGGATCGGATTGGGTCAAATCAAAATTCAATAAATTCAAACTCAGTCTGAAAATGAAACGGATCCAATTTAAACTGGATCTGGATCTATGGATTCTTAAAATAGTTCGGATCGGATCTACATGGATTGAATTGGATTGAGTCACAGGTCAACCGACCCATTTGCAACCTTAGATGAGAATGGCAGGAACAATGTCGCTCCCTGTGGCATGCTGCTGTAACTAACTCTTATTCAAAGTAAAGATAGATCTGGGTTGTCAGAGATCCTCCAACTCGAGTAAAGCAATTTAGGATCACCAAATTGATGATTGAGAATTTTTTAATTTGTTATCAAAAAGATATAGCAAATCATAGCTAAATTCATATGAATACAATAATAAGAGGATCATTGCAAAAGAGAGGAATGAAGAAATCACGGTCCATGCTGCAGGATTAGATGTTTTTATCAAATATAATAAAAGAAATTAGAGATAATAAATTAGTTATATTCAAAAAGATTCAAGGCTCTTTGTGCCTATTGGATCTTGGAAAATGAAAATAATATATGCGTGGTTTTGCTTTTTCCGATTGACATTATGCTATATAGTACATTTATCTAAATATGTTCATATTTGATATATTTATCTAACATATTTTAGAACACGGAATTGTTATGTATTCATTTTACATATTTTTAAACAAAAAATTGTAAGAAAATGCATTCAATAATTATTTAAATAATTATTAGAAATAATAGTCTACACTATTGGAATAGTATAATATATTATATAATTATTTGGTAGCCATTGGATTAGCAGAAAACTCTAATGATTGATACATCTATATGTCTTTTTTTTTCCTTCCCATAAGACATCTATATATATATGTCTTTTGATGATTGGTTTGAGTGAGTATGTTAGCAGAAAGATAAAAACTTGAAAAAAAATGAAGGAATCTCTAATATGAGTCATTTATTCTCAGTCTATTTTTATGAGTGATTATTATTTATATATTTTATTATAAGATTAGATAATATTTGATTTTTCATTGGCCAAAGATAATGAAGATGAAGTGTTATTGTGATAGGACCATAAAGGAAAGAGAAATTATTATTATTGAAAGTGCTATTGTCCGAAGAAAGTAAATAAGTAGCTATATTTTAGTGAATGATAAATTATTCTAAGATAATTGATTATGAATTATTATTTCGACCCGAGCCTAGTTCCTAATATTATTTTTCCTATTAGAACTCTAAAAACATTAATTAGAGCAAGAACTTAAGATTATCATATTAATTAAAGTAAGAATTAGGATTATCCAATTAATTAAAATGAATTCTAATAAGAGGAGAATGAGATCTTTTCTCGTGACTCACGAGTCGCAACTCTTCAAGATGCCTCCCCCTTTGGGCCTCCTCTTCCGCAGTCTTCCGAGCAGTGGCAGCCTCCAACCAGGTGACGATAATCTTCTAAGCTGCAGCAGCCTCCTCCTCCTCCATTGGTATAAAATATGATGGTGGCCGTATTATTGAGATCCACCTTTCAGCCACCTGTCTTGTGGGCTAGGTCCCCATCGGAACCTCAACAATCTCATCGCCCTTCAGGTGGTCAGCCTCCACATCAACGCCCTCTCCGGCCTCCTCCCGTCGGACCTCCCTGGCTGCAAAGAGCTCCGGATTATCTACCTCTAGAAGAGCCGCTTCTCCCGTGGATAGCCTCCAACTAGGCGGCAACGACCTTCCAAGCGATGGTTGCAGCTGTGGCTGTGGCAACCTCCTCCTCCATCAGTGAGACCCTGCTCGTGGGTGCATGTCAAATATGACAGTGGCTGCATTATCGAGATCTGCTTTCTGACCACCTATCTTATGGGCTAGATCTCCATCAGAACTCTCGACAACCTCACCGCCCTCCAGATGGTCAGCCTTTGCCTCAATGCCCTCTCCGACCCTCTCCCATCGGACCTTGCCAGCTACAAGGAGCTCCGTATTATCTACCTCCAAGGGAACCACTTCTCCGATGAGATCCCCACCAACCTGTTCTCCCTCGACAAGCTGGTTCTACTCAATCTCGTTATCAACAACTTCACCGACGGTGGTGTTGGGAAAGGGAGGAGATGGCTAGATGAGTTAGGGTTAGAGTTTTTTTAATTTTTTTGAGAGGGAAGAGAACTGATGTGGCCGATCCAATCAGGTTTGGTCGGGCTCGAGTCGGACTCAGGCCTGACTTTTCAAAAATCTTCCGGCTTAAGCTTGGCTTGAAGCCCAATAAAAATTTTAAGCTGGTCTCAGACAGGAGTATGGTCCGACCCGATTTGGCCCACTTCCAATCCGAGCTGTCATGCAGGCTAATCTGATCCTTTGATAATCTTGCTATCTCTTTCTATATTAAATACCACTCTCCCTCTCCTCCTCTTTCCTCTATGATTGGAATGGATAGGATTTAAAACAAAAGAAAGAAGCCTCCTCACAAATTGGACTCACATCTTTCATTCCACCTAAAACTCATCCTGTCCCGTCCCCTCCTTTATACACAACCACCGCCCCTTTCTACTTCTCTTTTAGCCTGATGCTCTCTCTCTCTCTATCCCCTTCCCTCTTTCTTTCCCTCTTTTTCTCAATTTTATTGTTTATTATTACCTTATATCATTTTCCTCATTTGTTAATTGATTCATTTGTATTCTTCTACTATAATTTTCATTGTTATTTTTTATTCTAATTTATCTTTTTTCCTATAAATATACAATTATGATATTCTCATTATACTTAATATTTTTAATTTATATTTGTATTTATATTTGATTTTTTTCTGATTTGAAATTCATCTATTTTTGTTTGAATTTTGTTTGTCTTTTATTATTTAATTCTTTATTTCTTTCAGCTGCATTTTATTCATATATGGATTTTTAATATTTTCTTTTGTGGATTGTTATATGTTTCAATTGTACTATATAGATTTTTATATAATTTTTAAGTTTGTTTTTATTTAGCTTATTCACTGTATTTTAATTTTACATCATTTTCTATAATCTCAAATTGATCCATTTTAAATTCTTATTTTATATTCTGTTTTATTTTTATTCTCTTTTGTTTCATAAGTTTTATTTTTATTCAAATCTATTTTTTTGTTCATATCCCTATTGTCAATTTGTTTTTTCTGTATTTGTTTTTTCCTATTTGTACATCCACTTCAACTAAAAATATTTGATAAGCTATTTGTATACGATTTTGATTACCATAATTTTTGTGAAAGAAGCATTGCATATGCCTATTTGTCGGACTTAAGAAGTGGTGACCAGAAAACCTCAATCCTTCTTTATGATCACAATGATATGTTACATGCAATTTTAAATAATTTTAATAATTTCTTTTCTGGTTAGGAAAGTCCAACCATTAGAGTTTTTTTTGAAAAATTTGAACTTGTTCATTGAAACCTTTAATCCCACATTGAAAGATTTAATACGGGTTAAGTTACATTTATCACTTCTTCAACTAGTGGACTCTAATTGGATATGAAGATCTATGGGCTTGTAAACTCATGGATTGATTTTGATAATATCAAAATAAATGATTGCAAATAATACCAATATTAACTTGAGAGAATAGTTGTAGGAGTTCTTATAATGCTCAAAGGTCACACAAATTTAAAAAGAAATCCTCTCCAAAATAACCAAAGTTCAAGTTCCTCAATGAATTTTAACAAGTGTTAAAAGAGAGGAGTTGATCCCTAATCATTGAGAGCCGACTCCTGAGTGCCCACGGGCATAAACAAAGGCAAACAATTATTGGAAGGTTCAAATAGAAGGTTCAACAGCCAATCTCTGATATCAAGAGTTGATCTAGACACATCTAGAAAAGATTGGCACAATACATGAGTAGACCTCAGAAACAACCAAGATGACCACTCATCTTAGAGCACAGATAAAGAGTAGCAAAATTTCATCCATTCATGAGTCAAACCTAGAGCTCCACAAGTTGACCCAGCAAGATAGGAGTTGATCCTAGATTTAGACAAGTCAACCTCAGAATGATCCCAGGATGAAGATAAAGAGTAGCGAAAATTAGCTTATTCTTGAGTGGACCCCAGTGCTTCATAAGTCGATCTCAAAAAGTGATGTGTTGACCTCAATTTCAGTCAAATTGATCTCGAAATGGTCATAGTCAAAAGACAAAGAGCTATCTAGAGATACTATACTTCACAAGTTGATCTGTGATAAAGATGAGTCAACCCCTACCAGCTATGAGTAAACCTCTCTGCATCTGAAAACCTAACAACTAATCTTCTAAAACTTCTCTAATGGGCAGAAAATGAATATAGCAGCTAGTTTGAACTCTTCAACGGCCAAATTACCACTTCTAGCCTTTTTTGAACATATTTAAATAAGGAATTCAGATGGAGAATGCAGAGAAGAATAAGAAAAGAAAAGAAAGAAGTTCATTTAAGAGAGCATTCAAGTTCAATCTTTTAAGATATTCAATTCATCCAAAAAGAGAAAATAATATCATTCGTTGAGTGTGCTACTAACTAAGAAATCAATCAAAGTAATTTATCTATTCTTGCTCAAGTAACTAAAGAAAAAGTCATAGCATTCAAAGAAGCTTCATTAACGACTTTCTAAGAGCTTTAATGAGAATTTTGTTTTGAGCTTTGAATTCTTATTTCTTGTACTTATTGCTTTTAATAAGTTTCTTGGGATAGAAACTTGGGGATAAAGGCTAGTTTAAGCTTTGAATTGGATGTGTGTACTTGATTAAGTAATGGAAGATTTAGTTGTAAAGATTTTGGTTGGTAGCCTATACAAAATCGACTGGATTTGATTATGAGTTCGGATAAAACAGTAGGACTATAATCAAAAGGATTATAGTTAAAATTCCTAAGCAGGAGATCTTGAGTGGATGTAGCTAGGTATTGGGTTTGGTACCGAACCATTATAATTTTTTATATTTATGATTGTGTGACTATTTATCTTTACTTTCTATTGCTTTAATTATATTAGTGCTTGCACATGACAAGCACCTTTTAATTGGTAATCAGAGTATATATTTGCTTTTAATTTTTAAAGAGAACCCCCTCCCCCCGCATCTTGGGTTGCTACCTCTGGGCAACATGCTTCTTTTACCACACGTGCGAACACATGCTCAACGCTTGCTATGTGATGCAAGCAGCACCAAGTCCAGCTAACTGTATGCATGTAGTCGGGTCATTCTTTTTGAAATATTTGAGTTTACCTATTTGTGAGATTTATTAATTTTCTATTTGGATTATTTGTGGGAGTTAAAAGGGGATGATTGGGCTGGTCATTGCAGATATCTTTATGGCTAGGCTAGCATTAAGAAGACCTGATTAATCCACAATAGTTAGTAACCCCCAAAACTTATTGCAACCTTAATAAGTTTGGAAACTAGCTATTGGAGAATTATTGGACCAGATAGAGCTGCCACTTTCTTTCTTCTCCCTTGATTCTTCCCTACAAATTAATAGTCTCTCCTATGCTATTTTGCTTCCATATGCTCCAATTTTCTCTACTATTTTCCATTATTTTCTACATTTATTTCTATATATTTCAAAAGTATTATCTCTGGGAATTGAAGAAGTCCATTGGATCATCTCCTTCCATGTGCTCATATTGCTTTTGGGGGAAAACCAAGGAGCCAAGGATCTATTATATCTTGAGGGAGTTAGCACATCCACCTAGCAAAAAAGGGAAACACTTGTAGAACAATGCCCAGCATACCTTTAATCTAGATAGTCCTATCCTTTCTTGGTACAAATATTCTCCTATGCTTGTAAAATCAATTCTGTGATCAAGAAATTTTGATCTCTAATTTATTTGTTTTGAACATGATTTTTTATCATATTAAATTCAGGATTTTCTTGTTATTTTTCATTTGCCTCCAATGAAAAATCCAGATAAAGGATTATTTAATGAAGTGCTCCTTATAATGAGAAATAGACAACTAATATAGTAAAATAAGTAAATAAGAAAGTGATTGGGAACTCTATACCACCATTATAGATTTCTTATAACAGTGCGCACTAGTATTGTGATGCAATGGAAGATTACATTTGGATCACCCTTTTCGATAAATTTCTATGAAAACATATATTACATGCATATCAAGATAGTTATACCTTGAGAAAATAAGAAGATACAGAAAGATGGATGGAGACTTCTCTATACACCACATAGCATACTAGCATATGGCAAACCTCCAAGAATTACTCAGAAGTCTTCTTGTCATTTTTCTCTTCCTTCTTTTTTCCTTCTCTCAATTTCTCTCTTTATTAGGTGGGACCTTGAGAACTCTTGCTTGAGTTCTCAACATTAGACACTTCTACCCAACCCTAGCACCCCTGATTTATAACATAAGGGTTAGCCATAGGAAGAAATATACCCCAGGCCATGTGGCACCACCTTGGAAAACTTATTTAAGTGATGGCCACTAAGTGCTCCCATATAGTGGTTGACCATCCGGCCACTTAGTAAAGCCTACTCTAAGGTTTGGTTCCAATTCATAATACCATCTCAATTAGGTCATTATCAGCCCACGTGGCCAATTCATAAATTAGTTCTTGGTGAATCTACTTCATCTGATTGAGCCTGAGTTTAGTGAGGACTTAATAGAAAGACTAAAAGATGAAAATGATAAGCAAGTATGGGACAAGGTCAACTTGAGTTTCCAGTCCACAATGTCCCATCTTATTCAATAGATGTATCACTATCACAATGAAGCAAGAGGACTAGCCTCCCCTTATATAAAACTTATAATTGTGCTGAACTCTGGCAGATAAAATGGATAGAAAAGTCTATGATTTAATCTCTCTACCTTCCTTTAACCTCAATCAACTATTGAAAAATATTAATGCTATCAAATTTATATCCAATTAGTTTATGGCCCATCAAAAACCCGGATGTAATTCAAGAGGATGAAAGGAATGGATAGAATTTAGGAACAAAATCTGCCACACTAAGATGCTGAATCACACCCAACCTTTGGAGACCCTAACTTTGATCTTAAGGTGTTTGATTAATGTGTTTCTTTTTGGAATCAAATAATATGGCACCAACCCATACGTTTGTAGCACATCGGATGATCAAGGCTAAGTTCTATTATTTGGATTTCAAAATTGGCCTATTAAAGTAAAATTTCTTTTGAGAACAACTTTAATCAAGGAAGCAAAGTCAAAATTCGTGTCACGATCTACCTCATATAGGATTTAACTTTCATAATTATTGTCAGTAGTCATATATGTTTCGAAAATTGGTATTTTACTAAGATGGAAAGGCTTTATAGAGTTTCTGTAAGGTCCACGTAATAGGCTGGCCTAATCTCATCTAGACTTGGTTGATTGATTGGTTTGGTGTGCTTTGGGTATGTAGCTCGGCTTGTGGCCATGGCCTAGCATTAGGGCGAGACCTAGAATGGTCCCACCTTCCTATAGAATTAGGGAAGAACCCTAGTTTAAGAGGGAGATGAGGATACTCTCTCAATCTATGATGGAGATGAAGATTGTCGATTCACTAACTATTTAACTATACCACCACCCTCTTAAGAGACATCCCACCTCTCTCTCTCTCGAGTTGGTTTGGAGTTTTTGTTGTGGTCTGCTTTGCCCTTCTGTGTATATGGTGACTACAACCAACTTTGCATGGAGATGAGGTAAGCCTCACCTCTTCATAATTCTTTTCCTTGTGATTGTGGCCAAGAAGTGTTATTATTGGTTTGATTTTGTTGAGAAATCACCGAATTATTCTGATTTTTGAGTCATCCCCAGTTTCATTTTCTACTAGTGTTTCTATGTGTAGGGAGCTTAATTTTCGATCAATCTGGGCTACTTCCATGCCTCGTGTGTGTGGATGTCAAGGCTCCACCACTAGCAAGGCCCGATGTTGGACCCGATGTGTCTCAAGTTGAGTCCTATTCATCCTTTCTTTTTCTTCAAATATCATGGCAACCGCTGTTGGCTGCTATTCATGTCTCTAGCCTCTTGGCCATGAATCACCATCACTGCCGCCTCTCTTCTTATCTCCTCTCTCTCTCTTAAGAGAAGGTTACTCAATCCTCCCATGTTTTGGCTTCTTGCTTTTCTTCTCATTCTTCTTCCTCTGATCTCTTCTTCCCTCTCATCCATTCTTTCACTCTCTTCTGGGTTAAGTTGACCATAGAGGGCCTCTTCCCTTGACCTCAAGTGGGTCCTATACTACCCTAGTGGTCATGCCACATGTTGGCCTCGATCCTAGTTTTTGTTGCAAATGTTAGACCTTATTATCTTCAGTTCTTGATGTGTTAATTGAACTTCAATTCAACTTTCATTTCTATGATTGATTGATCAGGTTATCTAGATCGGATCTATTTGAACTATCATATATCGCCACCTAACTGGACCTATCCTTCCTATACCTTTCCTTATGTTTATCCACCACTGCCCTAAATTCCATTGCAATATTCTCTAAATATTGGGCTCAATCTTGCATGAGGATAACTTTAGGTTTGTTTCCAAATTAGTCATGGCTAAATTTGATATACAAAAATTTGGAATCTTAGGTTCCGAAGGAGATGCTCAAATTAGTTGGATTTATCAACTCATTGTTCTTGCAAGGTAAGCAATGATCATCTTCTCTAGATATTTCATTTTTCATTTAGATATTTTATTTATGACATTAAATAAATTATTCATTGATTTATCTATGATTTATGAGTTTTATGAATCTATCTTTAAATAAAAATAAATATATAATTACTCTAACAAGTATCAGATTTCAACTCTCAACTTGACTATGTTTGGGATCCTATCAATTGAAGATCATGCATTGACACTCTGCTTATTATGAAGCTTATCATTCTAGATCCATCGCAAGGTATAAGTATAATTTTCGCCCACTCCGTGAAGTATAGATACAATTTTATAACCCAATCATAAGTTATAAGTATAATTATAGTTAAAGTTTTTGCTGAGCTGAATATGAAATATTTTAAAATAGAACCATGAATATGAATATTCGAGCAATATTAGATTTGTTGGAATTGTGCTTTAAAAAGGAGTTGATTTTTCGAATACTGATTAAGGATAAAATGCTTATTTGACTATTATATTTTAAACGATCACATGATTTATTGAGATAAGGTATTTATTACTTATTAGGCTATTAAGCTTATTATCTCTTCTTTTCTTACACATTTATAAAATTAATTATGGATATGGATACAACTATGGAAGTGAAAATAGAAGCAGAATTTGATAATATCGGCATGTTTAGATTTAGTATTATTATTATAATCTTTTTATAAGTTTATTATTAAATTAGTAATTAAAGTATAATTGATATAAGACTTGGATATTGAAGGTTGGTTGGATTTGTTAATTAATTAATTAAATTATAGATTTTAATTATTTAAATTCTTTTTATTGTGATATCATATTGGAATATTTTGTATGCTTGTGAGAGGTGCTCTATAAGTGCGCGGTGGTTACCTCGTTCCTAGTTCACAATTTTGAGTTGGAGGTGCGAAAATTCTAATTACTAAGATTTATTACAATAGGTCCCAATCAAGATATACTTTGCAGCAATTGTTTTCTGTTACACCTCCTTTTTGGAAAAGCGTACTCAAAGTTCCCTCATACTTCGGTCATTGCACCACTTCTTTATGGCGATGGACAGCACATCTCTTTTTCAGATAATATGTAGATCATTGATAATAATCTAAGTTGGAAATTTCCATGTTTTATACTGTTTCTTAGTAACCAAGAGGCACTACTAAGAGCTTTTTGAATGCTAGTACCTGGCTTGACAATTTTAAGTTACCTTTTACATCAGAAATTATTTGAGAGTTTAATGGCATTTCAGATATACTTAGTGGGATTCTTCTTATGGACAAGCCTAATCAGCTATATTGGAATGGCCTTCCTAGTAATGCCTTCTTAGTTAAAACATCTATAGATTATTGTCTGATGGAGGAATTATCTCAGCTTTTAGTTGTAATATTTGGAATCTTTCAGTCCCTAGCTAGAAAGATAAGTATCTTTAGTTGGCTCTCTTTCCGCATTCCTTGGTAGATCTTCACTGTCGGCTACGTGATTCTCCAAAATATTCTTTTAGGATGCAAAGAGACAGCCATTATTGAATTGTCTTTCATAAAGGTTGAGTATCGTACGTGCTACTATATGGTAGGTTTACGTCAGTTTGGATAATGAGATTATTTAGTAACTAGTGTTGAGCTCACTTGTTGTGCGCAGATTGTAGATCATATAATAAATTATTTTTAAAATATATATATATATAAATAATAAAATAATATTCATTCAAATTTTTGATATCCATTTATATTCTCAAATTACATATATGAATAGATTTTTATTGTAAAAAATAATAATATTATGCTTTAAAAATATCATTTAAGTAACATAAATAGATTTTAATAACATCATATTTTGATTCAATACTTGAAAATTAAAATTATTAGGCAAAAGAGTTTAGAAACGTGACATATTGTAGGTTGATTTTGATCTAAATGACATTCATAGGTGATAATCTGTTGTTTATGTAAACAATCTAAATGGCTAATCCATTTTTCTCAGTTTCTGCTTATATATATATATATATATTAAATTAGTTTAAACACAAGCAATATTATTCTTTCATTGCAATTAACTTAGTATACTATCTGATTGGCTATGAACATTTTCGTGCGAGGACAAAACATGTGAAGGTACACTGGAGAAGAGATTGAAATGATTTTGGTCTCCCTAAAGAATCAGTTGGTAGATATTTTCAAAGGATTAGCAAACGAGCTATTTAAACCGCACGTGAGAAGCTTGTAGCTTTTGGCAGGGAGCTAGTTAATAATACATTAGGGGTGTTAAGTTAAACCCAACTATGAATATTGAGGCCTTCATATTTTCATGTCGGCAAGCGGAAATTTTCAAGTCATCACCAATTCTCGTACAATTAAAAATATTTTTATTTAGTAGTTTGATTCATGTATGCTGGCACAGGCTACTTAAAAGGATCTGAGATTGACCGAACCCAAGCATGACTTGCGGGGTCAATGAGTCCGTATTTCATTTAGAATAATACACAAAGCATTGACGGACCCAGTCTGGTCTGGCCGGGTCCTCAGCCCGGCGGCCTTCTTTTGACCAGGAGAAAATAGGCTCTTTTTAACACCACAGCAATCCTGCCTTACCTTGAAAAAGAATAGAGTTAAGAGAAACCATCTCTGTGAGATGGCTTCGCAATCTGGGCCTGAGGTTAGTGTTCTGGAGGAATAATTCTATTATCTTCCTACACCTGTTTGCTTTTCTTTTGAAATGATACAGTAATTGTATGGTCTAATTCACAAGTTTCTTTCCAGAGGCTGCAAAATAATGGTACCGATCCCCAGCGATCAGAGGTAAAGTGCATTCCTTGAGCTATAAGTTGCTGCCTTTTACGTTCTCTCTAGTTCCTTTTTTCGTGTTGGTCAATGTTTCGTTCCTAGGTAATGGAACTTTTGCTTCTTTGGTGCGTCAATCCCAACTTTGGTTTTTTTTTCTTTTATCGGGTTTATTAGTTCAAAAGCTGATCACTTTTCAGGCATGTCCTGAATTCCCTACGTTACATGAGAAATTAAGAAATGAGATAACAAATTTATCTTATAATTTTGAGTAAATTATAAAATTTCTTTGATATTTATATTTATTACGCTAACATCTAATAATTTATAAATCTTATACTTACACTCAATTAAATTAATAGGTCAGTGAAATAATTTATCTCATGCGAAAAGCCGAAATTACTTTTGCATGTGAAGGAGATACATACCTTTTTTTAACGTTCTTGGGTGGATGTTATGCCATTTAAGATTATTTTTTTTTTTTCCTGATGTAGCATTTCCCATCTTTATGATTCCACTACTATTAAATTATGTACTAAAATGTTTGATGAAAATAAAATTCAGAAAAAAAATATGAGTTTTTTAAAATTATTGAATTTAAGTATAATTTATTCTAATTTAGGAGGATTTTCATAATTTACTCTTTCATTTTTATTATTTTTACATAACAACCTATTAAATGACCCTATGGTATTTTGAAGAACAAATGGTTTACAAATTCTTTAAGTCGATTTTCGCATATGTTGTAGGTGATGGCATACTTAAATTAATTTCTCAGAAAATAAAAATTACGTGGAGAGAACGATTGTCGTCTCAAGTTTCTTGTTTGGAGGTTATTTAAGATTCCTTCAAGATTGGGACTGAATAGATTAATTCTGTTAGGATGAAAGGGTCACAAATATAATTATACTCAAGATAAATTCTATATTTTTGTATAAATTAAACAGACAATAACTTAATAATATCAAATCCAACGAATATAAATCAAACTAAGTATAAAACATCAGATTTGTATTATAAATCTTCTATTATATAAAATAATAAGATTACTGTAGGTCTTTTCAAAATCAATTAAAAATTATATAAATATATATAATCAAAAATAAATTTTGATTTCATAATTAAATAATTATCATCAATAAAATGATATTAATAATAAAAAGAGATAGATCTCACAAAATACATGGATACTTAAAATAATTTGTGGAGATGATTTTTGAAAGATCAGAACCAACCAATTTATATTTTTTGATGTTAAAAATAATATATTAAAATTTATCAAAATTAAAATACGATCAATTATCCGATCTTTTGATAAAAAAAATTAGTTTTTAAATTTTTTCTCATTCCCACGGCACCGCTCTCTGTTTTCGTACTCTGCCACAGGTTCTGCACCACACTTTATTTAATGCGCTAAGGTTGAGTCCTGGTTGGACTCTTCTTCCCATCCCTCTTTTTATTTATTATGAGTCCCAGCACGTGGGCAAGACACCGTAACAAATCTCCTCCTCATGTCCATATAAGGAGGGCCAACAAATTAACACCAACTCTGCAGCTTACAAGCTCTCTATAGATAATAATTTAGTCAGTATATTTAAAATATTGTCATCTATATAAATTTTTTCAATTGTAATAATTTTATCTTCAAAATATCTTATATCCAATAATATCTCACATCAATATGTTTCAACTTCGAATGAAAAATCGGATTTTGTTGAGAGATAAATTGCACTTTGACTATTATAATATAGGATAAATTCTTTTTCACCTCAAACCAAGTTTTTAAAGGAGTTTCATCATCCACAATAACACCTTGCTGGCTTCTGTCACTGTAATATACTCTATAGTTGATAAAGCAATATATTTCTGTAGTCTAGACCGTCATGAGATAGCTCAACCTAAAGTCATCAAGTATCCAATGTAGACTTCCTAGAATCAATATCACCTGCCATGTCTGCATCTGTATATCCATTCAATATAGGTTTATCAGTGCCAAAACACAGATATACTCTAGAAGTATCTCTAAGATACTTGAGAATCTACTTCACTGTAGTCCAATGCTCCTTCCCAGGATTAGAGAGAAATCAGTTGACAACTCCTACAATATGAGCAATATCCGGCCTAGTGCACAGTATGACGTATATCAAACTGCCAATTGCGGATGCATAAGGGATTTTCTGCATCTCCCCCTTCTCTTCCTCACTAGCAGGATACTATTTAGAGCTCAATCTGAAATGACCTGTAAGTAGAGAGCTAACTTGTTTGGAGTTGTTCATTTGGAACCTCTCTAACACTTTCTCTATGTATCTCTCTTGAGATAGTCACAGTCTCCTATTCTTTTATCATGAATAATCCTCATACCAAGTATCTACTTCACTGGTCCCAAGTCTTTCATAGCAAAGCACTTACTCAATTCAGTCTTCAAGCTCTGAATCTTCTTGGCATTATGATCAATAATCAGCATGTCATCAACATATAATAGGAGAATGATGAAATTATTACCATTAAATTTTTCACAAATATACAATGATCAGAAGTAGTTCTGCTGTACCCATGATCTACCATGAACGAATCAAATTTTTGTACCATTGATGAGGAGCTTATTTCAAATCATACAAGCTCTTCTTCAGTCTGCATATCAGGTTCTCCTTACTTTTAGCTATGAATCTTTCTGGTTGCTCGATATAAATTTTCTCTTCAAAGTCACCATGATGAAATGCTCTTTATATCAAGCTACTCAATCTCCAAATTTAGACTGGCTACCAAATCAAGAATAACTCAGATCGAAGACATCTTGATCACGAGTGAAAAAATCTCTTCAAAGTCAATACTCATTTTCTGACTGAAGCTCTTCACAACCAGTCTTGCCTTGTATCTTGATTGTGAGCTGTGTTCTTTTGTCTTGAGTCTGAACACCCATTTATTCTTGAATGCTCTCTTCCCCTTGGATAGCTCTATCAAGTCAAAAGTGTAGTTCTGATGCAGTGATTTCATCTCTTCTTACATGGCTTTAAATTATTTTCTTTCTATGCACGTGACATAGCCTTCTGAAATATTCTGGCTCTCCCCTGTCAGTCACCATCACATACTCATGCGGAGGATATATTTGAGAAGGCTGACACTCTCTGGTAGACCTTATCAACTGCTATTCTGCCATTACTATATAGGAGCTTACTCACCATGCTCATTTGATACACCGTTAGCATGTGTAGGCTCATCATTCATCATATCACCATTCTTTGTAGTATGTCCATCATCAACATCTGCTTTGGCTTGAGATATAGGATGTGGATCAATAATAATTCTATAATAGACTCTAGCTTATCTGCTTTCTTCATGTCCTCAATGGTCTGATCCTCAAATAACACTACATCTCGGCTTCTGACCAACTTTTTTCTACTGGATCTTATAGCCTATATCCAAATTGCTCAAGTCCACACCCAAGAAAGATGCATTCTTTTGACTTGCTATACTCAAGCTTTGACCGCTCATCTCTAGGAATATGAACAAAGATCTTGTATCCAAATACTCTGAGATAGTCATAAAAATTAATTTTCTATCCATACCTTCTCAAGAACATCACCGTCAAGGGCATATGAAGGAGAAAGATTAATCAAGTCAAGTATAATCCTCACAGCTTCACCCCAAAAGAGCTAGATAACTTTGAATGAGAAAGCATGCATCGGACTTTTTCAACAATTGTGCGGTTCATCCTCTCTGCCACCATATTCTGCTGAGATATTTTTGGGATAGTCTTCTCCAATTTTATGCCATACTGTCTGCAGTATCTCTCAAATAGATCTTGGTATCACCACCATTGTCTGCTTGGATCATGCATCTCAATTTTCTTTCCTTCTCCCTTTCAATACTAGCATAAAATTCTTTAAAGATGTCGAATACCTCTCAAAGCAAAAGTCCACAACTTTTGAAATGGTCATCAATAAAAGTAACAAAATATAGCACACCACCAAGTATCTTTATGGTCATGGAGCATACATCAGTGTGAACTAAATCTAACACATGTGATCTGTTACGTGAGGGAAGTTTATGAAATGAAACCTTATGCTGCTTGTCATGTAAACAATGAGTGAAAGATCTTAAGTGTGTACCTTTTAAAAGAAGCAGATTATACCTAGATAGAGCATCAAGTCCCTTCTCACTTAGATGACCATGTCATCGATGCCACAAGTCTGTGAAGGTCTCCTCAACTATATTTGTCTTTCCACTGCACATCTTAGCCTGCAATCAGAAAAACCAATTTTCTTGTCTTTTGCTACAATCAAGGAACTTTTGATGAACTTTTATTTCTTTACTAAAGTAAATAAAGTAATCCTCATCGTCTAAGACATAGGCAGAAATCAAATGCAACTGGATATCAAGAATATGCCTTATATTTCTGAACAACAGTCTGTACCTAATGTTAGTCTCCAAGCAAATATCTCCCATGCCAACAATCTGAGCTATCGCATCATTTTTCATCCTGACATATCCAAAATCACTTTTGAAGTAGGACGAAAAGAAGTCTCTTCGAGATATAACATGATATGAGGCAGCTGAATTAATTATCCAATTGGATTTCTGACATGTGAAATTAACACATTTATCATCACAAGCAATCATGATCTCATTAGCAAATGCAATTACAGTCGTGCTCTATGTCTTTTCTTTCTTTCCACCACTCTTATCCTAATCTTTCTTATATTTTCTGTACTCTCTCCGAAATGCCCTGACTTATTACAATAATAGCAAATGACACCTTTCTGGACTTTAACCGGCCTTTAAATTTCTCTTTATCTTTTCTATCATGGGACTCACTATCTTTTTTATTGTAGGAGGGTCTATATTTGCTTCTCACCCTCTGCTTTACAACCAGTTTCTCTGAATCTACATATATCAAATCTTACTTCTTTTGTATGTTTATTTCATTCAATATACTATCTTTCACCATAGTCAAAATAAATTTATCACTAACAGTGGAATTACTCAACATCATCACTAATATTTTCCAACTATCTGGTAAGAAACTCAGTAAGATCAATACATGCACTTCATCATTAAGAAGCAATTTCATCATAGCCAACTGATTTAGGATCTCTTAAAAATTATTCAAGTGCTTTGAAGCGTTATGCCCATCCTTGTACTTCAGGTTCACAAGTCTTCTGATCAGGTAGGCTTTATTCCATGCATTCTTCCGCTGATACAAATTCTCTAATTTTTTCAAACTTGGTAAGCATCTGTCTTTGTAGCAACATCACGGATTATACTCATATCAATCCATTGTCTAATTGTGGCTATGGCTTTTCTATTCAACTTTTTCACTCATCAACTTTTACATTATTTGATATTTTTTTTACAATTCAATCGGCTTAAATAGATCTCGACTATATAGTAAATCCTCCATCATCATCCTCCGAAAGGAATAATTCGATGAAGTCAATTTAACCATACTAAATTTATCCTCTATTTTGACTAGCACAAACCACAGTGATTTTCTAACCACAGCGCTCTGATATCAGTTGCTGGGGTGAAAGGGCTACAAACATAATTATATCCAGGATAAATTCTACCTCCTTTGTGCAAACTAAAACAGATAATAACTCAACAATATGAAATCCAGTGAATATAAATCAAACTAAGCATAAGGACATCAGATTTGTATTGTAAATATTTTATTATATAAAATAATAAATCAACTAGAGGTTATATAAATATGTCATCAAGAATAAATCTTAGTATCATAATAAAATAATCATTACTAATAAAATGGATAGCAACAATAAACATGGACAGATCTCACCAAATACATGGATACTTGAAATTATTTGTGAAGAATATTTTTAAAATTAGATTAATTTATAACTCTCGATGTCATAAATAATATATTAAAATTTTATTAAAATTGAAATACGATCAATTATCTGATCTTCTAACAAAGAAATCTATTTTTTGAATTTTTTTCTCTTCCCCACCGCGCCGCTCTCTATCTTCGCACTCTACCATAGGGTTCTGCGCCGCGCTCTATTTAACGCGCTAAGGTTGAGTCCTGGTTGGACTCTCGTTCCCGTCCCTCTTTTTATTATTACGAGTCCCAGCACATGGGCCGGACACCACAACAAATTCCTATTCTCCAAACTAGGAGAAACTTTGTAGAACGGCATGATTCTACAAGGAGCACCATCTGATACCCGAGAATTCAAGAACAAGCACCAATAATAAAAAATATTTAGAAAATATAGAAAATTGAAGAAGAAGTAATACTAAAGCGAAAAAGTTTGGAAAGAATTAAGGTTCGATTGATAAAGTGAAAAAATAACAAAATCCAAGCACAATTACAAGACCCAATTGGAAGACCAGCAAATCGTCTTATGGGTGAAGGACGCTCAGCCTCTAGATGCTCTACTACAAGGCAAGATCCATATGTCTTACACTAACCTGGCATTAACAGGAGAACAACACCTACATATGTTAATAAGAAAACTAAACAACTGGACAGAAAAGACCCACGTCAATGCCATTCCACTGGGACTAATGCGATTACAAATTATGGCTACTTGCAAAACAGGGACACAATATGTACAGCCATATATGTGACATCGTTCTCTAGATTGGTTCTGGCAATGATCGATGAACTACGTGAATCTGGACCTTTCTTTGTTAGTTAATTTGTGTTTCCATTTTATTGGTTTTTAGGTTATGTTTGCTGGACCATCTCTTTAATGATTCAAGATGCGTCTACTATTGTTACAATACAGCCTGTAGCATTATAATGTCCTTCTAGTTTATTTATCTATCTGTTTATCTTTTTTCTGCTGGCAAGGCTGTTAAGTACTACTTGTTATTATTACATAAAGAAAGAATGCAGCCCCATTCAACTCTGCAATGTTGTAGACTCTGGTTTATTCGGATCTTGCCTGATATTTTGTGGGAATTAGCTTGGAGCAGCATATTGTCACCTCTTATGAGATGCTACTTAGGTCAATAACTGTTTAATGTTTATTTATTTCATGAATATTCCTTCAATATTTGGATCTCAAAATATTTTTTATAGTTGCATGCGGCTTTGACAGAGTTAAGATTCCCTTATCTTCTCAAACACCACCTTAATGTCCTCAGTTTCTGAATATAAGATTTGAACTACGCTGAGGATTTGGTCTTGCTTACGATCTTTGAGGTAAATGGGGTGGTAATTTGGTCCAATTCTACTAGAATAGGATGGGTTTTATCTATCCCAATTAAAATCAGGATGGATATGGGTTCTAGTAAAAAATCCAAAACTCCCATGTGATTGAGACTCTTAAAAATGGAAGAAATAGGAAAAAAATCGAGGGAAAAGATTACCCCAGCTTTCCTATTTGACTGCTCCAAGCCTCCCACCCAATTGAAACTCTTGAGGATGGAAGAAATAGAGGAAATCAGGGGGAAAAGGCTCCCCGATAAGCTTTCCCATTTGGCCACTTGAAGCCTCCCACCCAATTGGGACACCTGAGGATGAAAAAATAGAAGAAAAATTGAGAGAAAATGAGGAAAATTAGAAAAAATGAAGGAAAAAATAGACCACAAACCCAGTCCTCCATTCCATCATCCTTTTGATCCTCTTGGAAAGTGGAAGAAGAATCTACATAATTTTGTGTCTGCTCACTCGCAAAATTTACCACCACTTCCATAGAGTAGGCATATGGTCCAACAGTAACCTCAACCGATTCTGGGATTATCTTCAAACTTCTCATAGTAGAAAACAATATCAAAACCCTTTATATCTTCCTAGTTATGACGGTTCGGCTTGCATGATGTAGCACTCCAAACCTAGGAATAATAGAAGCGACTGCATCAATATATGGGTCAACAAAAAAGAGGAAGATCGAGCAAAGTTGCATAAACTTTGAGTTTGAGGTTACGAGGCCTTCTCCCTTTAAACTAATTCCAATGGTTGACAAGAAGTGAGAAGCTGTCTCCTTGGATATGTCCTTTGACCACTAGTGAATGGACCGTGTGATGATCCAGGCATGAAACAAATGGTTATTCTCCGATAATTGCTGGGTTGTCTAGGATTGTATCTTCCTGGGCTTCTTGGATAAGGTGGAAGCAAGGTCTCTTCATGGGCTGTTCGAAGGCTTCCATCGCAACCACTCGATCCAAATACTGTGAGATGTATTGTGTAGGATTTGGTACCACACGATACAGCAGGAAGAAAGAAAAATAAAATAAAAACATAATATAAATACATAGATCGGCCTCAAACCTACCTCCACGAGACGTGCAAGCTTCACTAGGAGAGAATAAAACAAAATAATACAAGAGAAACTCACCACTCTACCCCTGTATAAGAGTCTCTCACTGAAAAGCCCAAAAATTCTTACAAAAGCTCTTTGAAACCTCTGTTAAAGTCATTCTATACCTCCAAGATGTCACCAGCTCTCCAACATAATAAACGGCTCGTCAATCGAAGCTATATAGGCTCCAGAATCTCGAAAACATCGTTTCAGTAGGAATACAGAGTCCCAATCAATCCTAAAATTATCCGTGGCCGTCTGATCGTGACCGACTCATACCAGAGCCGTCCGATTTTGCAAATAGCCTCAAATCATGCCTGATCATGCCCAGATTGAGTTCCAACTGTCCAATCATGATCGGCTGTGATTTAGACCGTCGGATCGTGCAAAACTCTCCTGGACCGTACGTAGATCGCATGTTCAGTCCATGCGGCCCCATGGACCGCCCAGCACCCCACAGTCCATGGTAGACCGCACAGGGGCACTGGGCTGGGCGCTCGCCGCACGTGTCTCCATCGAGCCCGGCCGCACTGCCACTGGCTGCCACTGGCCCACCGCCGTCTTGTGCACCATACCACCTTCTCCAATCTTCTTTCGCACGTATCTTCACCGTTTGGACTCCATTTGAGTTGCTCTTGGGCTCATTGGACTCCGTTCGTTATCCTAGACCTCGCTGTAGACTCAATATGGATCGAATCTTGAGGCATCAAATCTCAACAATCTCCATCTCGATTCGATATTCGACCTCCAACTATCTCTGAGAACCTGTGATCCATCTCACCTCCACGCCCTGGGGCATGCCTGCTGTCTCATGGATGGGCAAATGTGGAAGTCGAGCCAGGCCACTCGATCCCACTTCCATCATGAGCTGTGTCCACTCTGACCAAAAACTTGCTCAAAAAAGTCTCCTGTGGCAATTGAAACTTCACTCTGTGACGTCGCCTCTCATCCTCCCAAGTCTCTCATCTAGTGTCCGATCCACCTCCACCTGGAGCTCCACCTTGCTCTGGGCTCCTTCTGGCTTCTAAAGCTCCACCTCGCACTAGGCTCCCCATCAGGTAGTAATATCTTCTCATCCTCTTCTTCTCCTCTAGAACAATCCTATTGCCATGCAACACCTTCAGGATTCCTCCACCAGCTACCGTCCTGTAGCCTCTCGAATCCAGTCTACTCAGTGAGATAAGATTTTACCTGAAATTGGATATGTATCGGATCTTCCCCAATTTCCTCACTGCACCATCATGTATCCTCCAGCTGACTGTCCCGATATCTCTGATCGGACAGCTCGATCCATCCATTAGATAAACAATGTCCTCACTGCTCTCCATGGAGTCAAACTGCTCCTTTCTGCAATATACATGATAGGTGCATATAGAATCTAAAATCTACTGTTGGAAAGAAGTAGATACCTCATCAGATATCTCTAGGACATCATTCTCTGACTCGCTACTGACCGTCGCTGCAGTAGCCCTTATCTGATCCATGAGTTGAGGGCAATCTCTGACTAAATATCCCAACTCATCACACCGGTAATATCTGATCTTGCTCAAGTCTCTCATCCTAGACTTGGACCGCCCTCATCGTGATTTTCTGTCGCTCCGTCTGCCGCCTCCTACTCCTTCAAAAATCACCTAAGCTGAGCTGCCGCCACCTGAGCTTGAAGCTGGATTCTCCCTCTTGAGAACTTCATTTTGGAGAATTACTATGGTGACCTCGTCTATCTTGATGGTACTCTTCTCCACTAGAAGAGCAGTCACCAAAGACTCATATGAATGGGAAAGCGACGCTAGCAAGATTAGCGCCCTGGTCTTTTCCTCAACTTTCTCACCAACGCTGAGGAGGTCGGTGAGGATCTTCTAGAAGTGATTGAGATACTCCTGCACACTCTGTCCCTCAGTCATCCGTAGTTGGTAGAACTACCTTCAGAGGAAGAGGGTGTTGATGAGAGACTTCGTCATGTATAACTCTTCGAGCTTAGACCATAGTATCATCAGAAAAGTCTAACCAAGCACATGGATCACTACCTCATCCGCTAAGTACAAGCGGATCATACTCACCGCCTGCATCTGGAGCCGCCTCTAATCCTATACCTCTATGGTAGTCGGATTCTCTTCGCACAAGAGAGCATCGATCAATCCCTACTGGATGAGCACATCTTTCACCCTTATCCGTCACAAGGAGAAATTGCTCTTTCTGTCAAACTTGCTGATCTCCACCTTGATTGTGCTTATCTTCTCTATCTTCTATCTCAACCATCACCGCTGCAACCTACGCTCTGGCACTACCTTGCTCTGATACCAATTGTTGTGTAGGATCTGGAATCACATAATGCAACAGAAAAAAAGAAGAAACAAAATAAGAAACACAATATAAATACGTGGATCGGTCTCAAGCCTACTTCCATGTGGTGTGCAAACTTCACTATGAGAGAATAAAATAAAATAATACAAGAGAAACTCACCACTCAATCTTTGTATAAGAGTCTCTCACTGAAAAGCCTCAAAACCCTCACAAAAGCTTTCTGAAATCTCTCTTAAATCTTTCTGCACCTCCAGGGCGTCATCGACTCTCTAACGTAATAAACAGCTCGTCAATCGGAGCTATATAGGCTCCAGAATCTCAAAAACACCATTTCAATAGGAATACGAAGTCCCAATCAACCCTAAAACTATCCGTAGTCATCCGATCGTGATCGACTCACACCAAAACTGTTCGATCATGCAAAATAGCCTCTGTTCATGCTTGATTACACCCGAATTAAGTTTCATTCGTCCGATCATAACCGACTGCGATTTGAACCATCGAATCGCACAAAACTCCTTTAGACCGCGTGTGGACCATGTATTCAGTCCATGCGGCCCCATGGACCGCCCCGCACTCCACGGTCCATGGTGGACTACTCAGGGGCGCTGGGCCATGCGCGGTTGTGCGTGCGTGCGTCTCCGTCGAACCCGACCGCGCCGTCACCGGTCCGCCGCCGCCTCATGCATCGTACCATCTTTTTTGATTTTCTTTCGCACGTATCTTTGCCGTCTGGACTCTGTTTGGGCTATTTTTGGACTCGTTGGACTTCGTTTGTCATTTTGGACCTCGCTGTGGGCTCAATATGATGGACTGAATCTTGAAGCATCAAATATCAACAAGATGTTTGTCATTTCTATAATATAAGGAAGGAAAGCTTTGGTGACTGTTCGACATTGCTAGTTTGTAGAAAAAGAATTGTTGGGATTGCTTTGCATGTTGCTTCTCTGAAGCGGCTGTAGCATACCTCTGCACATTCTCGACGGATATCCAAGAGTCCGACACCTGAAGTAACGGATCAGATTTCTGTAAGATTGTTTGAAGTGATCCAGGTGTTGGTGTGGTCCCTTCCTATATAGGACCCACCGTCTTAAAGAAAAGAGCACATGGGCTCTTAACACCTTCCCTCTCCCTCTCCTATAAGGCTGCAAATGGATCGGGTTGATCCATGATCCGACCCGATCCAACTCGGTTAGACCCGATCCGAATCTATTTAAAAGATCCATGGAGCCGGATTGGGTTCAAAAATTGGATCCGTTCATCTTTCCGGGTCGGGTCTGGATTTTTTGAATTTGGACCCGACCCGATCCGTGGAGACTTTTGGGTTAATTTAGATCTCAAGATACATGACCCGACCTGATCCGATCTGAATCGGATCCAAATATAAGATCCGAACTCAGTTAGAATGACTCATCCAAATAAGAATTTGGGCTTGGGCCAAAAGAGTGACTCACCCAAATTCTTTCTTAAATCTCTTACTAAAATCTTTAATACTGTCACACTATCACAAGATCATTAATGCACTGCACAAGAAATGCCATTCTTACGGCTAATCTCGAAATTTTTCTAAAAGTCCTTCCACAAACATAAAGTAAACTGGAGACATACCAACAGTTGTTCATAATTAAAATATTCAGTTACTTGTTTATTGTTGTACATTACTATTACCTTAGGGATGGTATACAATATCCACTATCAATAATGAAATGAGAAGACGTGGGAAGAGAGGAGAGGAGAGAATATCTATATGAAAAGACAGATATGACCATGCTATTTTGCTGTCGATATGACCTCTAATTTCACTTTATGTAGTTTTTAAACCCATGATCCGATCCGACCCGAATTAGACCTGAATCGGATCCGCATTTCATGGATTGGGACTGGGTTATATATAGACCCGACCCGACTCAAATGATCCAATGGGTCAATAAATTCGGCCATGGACCAGACCCGACCCGATCCGATTTTTTATTGGGATGGGTATGGGTCCAATATCAAGACCCGATCAAGAAATCGGGTCGGATCGGGATCACTCAAGACTCGGTCTGACCCGACCCATTTGCAGGCCTACTCTCCTATATGAAGATTTAGCGAGGCACGGAACCAATAGCACACGGAGTACCTTTTGTGGCGCACGAAAAAACTAGGGAATCACGGAGCCTTTTGATGCATGGAAAATAAGTCTATAAAGGACTCTAGCTATTATCCTTTAAAAGGAGGGGCCCGTGGACGTGAACAGAAGACAAAAAAAAAAGAAAAAAGAAGAAGGCTATGAGCCACCAAAAGGAGAGAGGGAGAGAGAAAAGAGAGGTTGAAGGATAATTTGTTAAGAAAAAAGATTGGAGAATGTTGATTGAAGGAGTTCGTTCAATTTTGGATTAGAGTTATTCCATTGAGGAGTGTTCTTCTGGAGATTTATTAATCTTGAATTTTTTCTTTCTTATATTAAAAGTGGTGTTTCTGGTGTCAAAAAAGTCTTTTTGTACTCTAAATTGTTATTATAGTTGAAACTCCTTCTTTCTCTCATACCTGTGTGGATGTAGGCTTCTACCAAATCCTGTTAAATTTTGGAGTTCTTACGATTGCAGTGATTTTTTTAGATTTTTGATATTATCGTTTGTATGATTTTGTTCTATCTATTTATTTCTCTGGAGTACTTACGATCCCAATAAGTAGTATCAGAGCTTGATTCCACCAAATCTAGAGTATTGAAGAAAGAGTTGAGATGCTAACAGATGTAAGATCAATGTTTGATGGGCACTATGATCCAATTGATGTTACCCAAATACTCGAATTTGAAAGCTTCACATGGAAGACCTCCTTTACTATAAAAATCTTCACAATCCAATCGAGAAAGTTATTACTCAATCTGATAAGATGTCAGACAGAGAATAAGAAAACTGAATTGAAAACCATTGGATTCATCCGACAGTGGATTGACGATAGCGTTTTCCATCATGTTTCAATGGAGATTAATGCCCATAGCCTCTGGTTGAAACTGAAAAACCTATTCGAGAGAAAGATAGTGCAGAATAAAGCATTTCTAATTCACAAACTGGTGAATATAAAATATAAGAAGGAAACTTCCATGGCAAAGCATCTAAACAACTTCCAGAACATTGTGAACTAGCTCGTCACGATGAACATGGCGTTAGATGAGGAGCATCAGGCCCTATTATTGTTGAGTTTCTTATCTGATAGTTGGGAGATTTTGGTAGTATTTTTAAGCAATTCTTCACCTGGGTTCAATAGCCTTGGCAACGGTGAAAGAGTGTATGCTTAACGAGGAGGCCAGAAGGAAAGAGCAAAAAATCTCGAGTCACAATGAGGCCCTCATCATGAAAAAAAGAAAGAAGTAAGTACAAGGACCCCAATCTAACTCGGATGATGGACGCGCTAAATCATAGGAGAGATCCAGATTCTGAAGTGGTAGACGTTACAACTTCGGTAAACGAAGCCACTTCAAGAAAGACTGTCGATTACTGAAGAAGGAGAAGTTGAAGAACAAACCAGGTGGTGACTCCAACTCGGATAATGAGACGATAGCAATAGTTTCAAGTGGAGAGGTTATTGTTGTTTGTAGCACAATAGATGATGGTTTGTAGATACTACTATCCAAGACTCTAACTAGATGATTGATTCAACTGCTTCGTATTATGTTACAATGAGGCGAGAATTATTCTCGTCTTATCATTCTGGTGACTTTAGAATGATAAAGATGAAAAATGATAGAGAATCAAAATTATTAACGTTGGAGACATTGTACTGATCATTAGTTTAGGGTACTGATTAATGTTGAAGAATGTTCGACATGTACCAGATATCCGTCTGAACATATTGTTGATAGGAGTATCAAATGAGGAGGGCTACGATAGTGTGTTTGGAAATGACTAGTGAAAGTTGACTAAGAAATCGCTAGTAGCAACTAGAGATATCAAGCAATGCTCTCTCTACTTCATGCAAGCTCAACTCGGTAAGAGGGAGGTGAATGCAGCAAAAGAACCTTCTACCTCAGAATTATGGTATCTGCATTTGGGACATATGAGCCATGAAGGGATGTCAATTTTGGTTAAGAAGAATACTTTTCCTACTTATGGTTCTGATTGAAGGTATGTGAAAGCTGCCTGATGGGTAAGCAAACTCAAGTTTTTTTTAGAATCTTTCTTTAAACGAAGAACTGGTGCTTTAGATCTTGTTTACTATGATATTTATTCTATGAGTGATAAAATTCTTGACGGATGCTTTTTGTGACTTTTATTGACGATCACTCCCAAAAAGTTTGGGCATATGCTTTAAAAATAAAGATTAGATGCTCAGTACATTCAAACAATTTCACATCTCTGTTGAAAGAGAGACCGGGCGAAAGCTAAAGTATATACGGATGGATAATGAGGTTAAATACAGAGGTTCTTTTGATAAATACTGTCAATAGAATGGCATCAGATTAGAGAAGGCTGTGCCTTAGACATCGCAGCAGAATGGTGTTGCTGAAAAAATGAACAAGAGGATCTACAAAAGGATCAGGAGCATGCTCTCTTACACTAAACTACTGAAGGCATTTTTGGGAGAGGCATTGATAACTGCGATCTATGTTATTAATTTTCTTCTTCCTGTGCTCTTGAGAGTGATACACCGTAGAGAGTATGGTAGGAGAAATGATGTTTCTTATGATTATTTGAAAGTTTTATGTGTAGGATGCATGTTTGTGTTTATTCATTGGGATATGAGGTCCAAACTAAATGCCAAGGTGAAACGATGCATATTCTTGGACTACGATAAGAATGGAGAGTTCTGCTATCGGCTGTGGGATCCTATGGAGTGGAAGATCGATCATACGTAGCCATGATACTATTTTTTTGGAGAATTAGACGATCGATGACTTCGAGAAGCCTAACAAACCAAGGTCAATCCCGAGCAGCCCTATAGATTTGTATCCAGATACTTTTTCGAGGAGTTTTGATGATGGGGGAGCAACTGTAGATGATAGTACAGATGATAGTCATGAGGTTGAGGAGAGCGCAAATGGTATTCAGATTGAGCCGCATACTGAACCATCTACACAGAAGGTTCGGAGATCGATAAGAGAGCGGAAGCCATCCATGAGATACCCATCGTAGGATTACATGCTATTAACGAATGCATGTGGGAGAGCCTGAGTCCTACTCTGAAGTCATGTAGCACTGGCATAGTGAGGAGTGGTTGAAGGCAATGAAGGAGCAAGGGCACTGTAGGCTTGATGGAATAAATACTTGTTGTAACGGTTATACCACGTCACATTTGTCACAAACCAATGAAAACTCTTTTTTTGCCAGCAAGGATAAGTAGGGGTGGCAATTTTCGACATGACACATAAACAAAACATGCGATACGATACGAAATTTTCATGTTAGTGTTGGGCTTATACAAGTTCATGTCGAAATCGTATCGACCTATTTATGCATGAAGAACTTTATGTCGTATTGCGTGTTAACTTATGAATTTATTTATGACACATTTAACCCATATATGAAAAATATGTAATTTATAATTTTTATAAAGTCAATAGTTATTTTATCTTTTTATTAAAATTTTAAACAAACTAACAAACGTATCAGCCTCCACACATAGCCACCAAACTTATCTCTCTCTCTCTCTTTTAAAATATATATTTTATGTAAAATAGATTATTCATGTCAAATGTGAAGTATAAACGTGTTAACCCGACACAATATGTTTAATAATCATGTTAAATAGGTAACACGCTTAATAAAAGATTCGTATACAAAGTGGGGAATCCTGACACGTTTATTAATCGTATCGTGTTCGTATTCTCCATAATCATATTCGTGTTGAAATCGTGTGGTCATGATTACGACATGCGAAGATGAATTGCTACCTCTAAAGATAAGCACTATAAAAGTTTTCAACCAAATAAATTTTGACGGACAAAAGATTTCAAATTTTGGCTAAACAAAATTGACGGGCAAAACTAATCTTAATATTAACGGGCGTTAGACTTCGCTTTTACTATGAGTGCTCATCCTTGCTGGTGAAAAGAAGGACTTTCGTTGGTTGGTGACAAGTATGACATGATATAGCCGTTACAATGAATATTTATTCCACAACCCGACCCTTTCTCACCCTTACAAATCGGTGTAGCCCATGTAACCCTAGCGCTAATCATTATTTAACAAGGTTTCCTTTACGCTCAATTCTTTTCGGCCAGGCACATAGTAGCAGCATTGCAACCCAAGAAAGCAACGTAGTTCGCAGGCGCCCACAAACTACTCCAAGTGATCTACAGAATCATGGCCCGGAGCCAAATCAGCCGCGCAGGAGCCCAGAAGGGGAATCGCCGCCCGGAGCCAAACTGAAGCGAGTGTCGAGCTACTCCAAGTATGTGATGAGCAACATTTTTTCAATAGTGGTGGCGTACTATTCTGCACGTCAAGATATAGCTAAACACGCCGAAAAGCCCACTGTGGTCGTCTGCGGCAGCCTCGTCTTCATCACATTCCTCGCCGATCTCATCTTGATGCTGCACACCTCCTGCTTGCTGACACTCCCACGCATCGGCGAATGCCGGTACATGGCTGCCATAGTCCTCATCTACGTCTCCAACGTTCTCTTCATGCTTACCTCAGTTGGTCTCTTGGTTCTCTTAAACAAAAGCTATGCCTTTCTTGCTGTCCTTCTACTTCCAATCATCGCAATCCTCGGTATTTTCTTCCGCAAAGAAATTCGAACTGCGCGGCACCAACGACATACCGGTTATGAAGATTATGAAACGGAACTGAAGCAATTCTCCGACCTATCGGTTTCGGTTACTTTCCTCAATTTCACAGGAATGATCGCTACAATCTCCTTCTACTTCAAAAACTTTCCTGAAAAAGCTGGCCGTTCCGGTATTACGGTCTCCGAGTCCTTTATCTTTTTCACCATCATCTTTGGTCTTCTGTCCATGCTGCTTACCACGGTTCCACCATCATTTAATCAGCCGGGAACCCGAGAACGCCTGATCAGCGTCATCAGAGCCTTCGGGTACGTTCTTTTTGGCTTGCAAACACTGACGGGGCTTGAGCTTGCAGCTGGATTTGTGGAGGGTTTTGTCGTGCTGGCCTTCCTTCCGGATTTTGTGGGAGCCGTGTTCTGGTTTGACATGGAATTCTTGCATGAACGCCGGGGCGATGAAGAAGAGGGCGTAGAATCTTGGGGGACGAAGTGGATGGAGAACGAGGTCGTAATGACGAGCCTGAGACCTTTGCAATCCCCGTCGCGAGCTTCATTTTCACACTATTGATGACTGTGTATTCGATGAATCGGGGAGCTCCAGACTACAACTTCCATCTCAGGAGCTGCATGTTACTAATCTTCTCAGCCTTCAAGTCCAGCCTCAGCTGGATGATGCTGACATTCAAGCCTCCGAAAACACACAGCTTGGTGACCGTGGCTAACATCTTGACTCGTTTCACTGTTGGATTGCTGGTGGTGGCGATGCTGGATGTTATATTGTTCGCAATTCCGCCTATTTATAAGTTTTTTAAATATCTGGAGTTTCCGCATATCAACAGACAGGAAATCTAAAGAGAGCGCATTTGTGCTGGAGCTTTAGGGAAGGCCCATATCACATAAATTTAGTTGTCAGCCAAAATAAATGTCTTCACTACTAGAATCATGTATAAGTAAACAAAGGAGAACTTTGTTGATCAATGCTTTGAGTCATGAATACAATACCTATATTTGCAGGTTAATGCGGTGATAATTGATACTAAAAGTTATTATTGGAATTTTACATACACACGCATACATACATACTGATCCAAGAGGATCCTTATATGTCACACCCCGGCCTAGACTATAAATTAAATAAATTATCGGAGACATGAGCAGCCGTCACATATCTACAGAGTACTCTCTTTATAGATATGCAAGGCATTCAACCTGTCAAAATTTTAATATAATATAAAAGATATCATACTCATTGCATAGGCAGCGGTAGAACAGAACAACTACTATCTATTTCATAGATCAATTTAAAACTTCAAGTTTATAGAATCTACATCAAATCAGTACAACCATCAATATACACTTACTACCCTAGGAACTAACCACCTTTTGCAGACCGGTCTCACCTTCTATATACAAACCCCAAATACTCCCAGATTTGGACCCAAAATTAGTCTTGGAATCTGAAAACAACATGTGAGAGTTTATGAGCTTCACAGCTCAATAAGTAACAAATACATTTAAAAGTCTAATTTAAATCATGATGACATACAATTCAAATACATCATATAGGATGTGATAATATCTGATTTAGATCAAAGTTATATAATTAAAGTTATTCAAAATGCTGCCTCATCAGCTTTTAATGATTTGGATATCAGTAAGTAGTAAAAAAGTCCAATATATATATTTACTTTCATTATACTATATTTAAGTATGGATATCCAATTCTTTTAGCTCTACAGTCCTAACTGTAGTGCTATGATAGCCCCCGCAGCAAGGCATCTCAATATTACCATGTTAACCCCATGGCTAGGCATCTCAATATTACCACGTTATCCCTCTATGGCTAGATATCTCAAGTCCGAACATCAACACAGTAGGCTGAGAGTCAGATGATACATATATCAATAACTATATATAAGTCAAAGAATTTTTCTCTTTTTGATACATCTTTTATACAGCTTCAATATAACTTGATACAACTTGATACCGCTATGATCCATGCATTCCAACAAGCTATAATCATAATTTATCAAACCTGATCTGATTATAGCATATAACATCACTCAGTTCAACTTATAGTCTCTATTTACTAATCAATGATTCATAATCACTTAAAATAATTCACATCAAGTCCAGGAGATGACACATAATAATTTCATACATAATCAGATCTAATTATATCTATAATAGTCTGTATCATTTCTCATAAATAAATAATATTCATTAAAATTAGGTTAATCATGATAAAATATAAATGTCACTTACAATTATTTGTATCATGTCAAAGAGATGATATACCACAATTTCATATACCATTCGATCTAAATGTAGCCATTATCATTGATTGAAATAATTCTCACTTGATTCAAGATGAATATGATAACATATCAATGATACTTGAAATCATTTGTTACGGTGGTTATCATGAGCACCTCGAATCCGCACTATATTACAAGGCATTTTAGACTCTTGGGTCGTCAACATGACTGCTGACTGCCATATGAGCCGAGGAGTCCGTCTCCCTGCTGAACTGAAGCATCCACAAAGTCTAATCTGTGCATGAACTGCCTCAACCGACTTATCCTTTCATCGTGCACGACAGCTGTCCATCCCGAATAGATAAGATCTGGCGTAACCATCTCTCCTGATCTCGCAGGAGCGATTAAGGGTTGAATTATCTCGTCCACTATGGCAATTTCAATGATCCGACAATCTCGAAATCATACGATCTTACAGCTAACAATCCAGGTATCCGACATCTTTCTATATAAACCACCAAAGCCCCGAGGATCCAAGTCGAATCAAATTCTTCTCAGAGAATCAGTTGCTGCTCCTTTGTTCTCTTCTTTTCTGATTGAAGCGTCGGAGGGTCCTCGACGGAGCCACAACCTTCGGTTTGAGATTTATTTTACAAATCGCTCTAGCACCAGCATCCCTACATAAGGACTATATATTCGTCATCCGACCATGATCGATTTAAGCAGCAATAAATAGAGGAAGGACTACATTCGCATTCATGGCTCCAAGATAAAAATTTTCTGACTTTCCAATGCCGTCGCTTCTCGACAGGCGGCCTGTCAGGCCGATAATCAAGTTCAATCGATGGCATCGAAAATTTCTCCATTGGTTCAATCGGTCCTCCCGACGCCAGTCATGACTGACCAATTTGGTCAGCTCTCCTAACAAGTTCAACATTTGATGACCGCAATCCAGGCAGTCTAGACCTTTCTCGCACCCTTTCAAGTGACACCACAGTCTCTCCAGATTGTCCCTGCATCCCCCATAATGGTACATCATACGGTTTCCTCGATAGTACTGTTTGTGCCGTCTGCAATGGTGCCTCAGCAAAACCCTGCTTCGACTGTGGCTCCACAATCGCCACCTCAACTAGAGCCACAGTCACCTCCTCAAAGTTTGGAGAGGAGGTTGACTCATCAAAATCACCCTAGAGCCTAGCAGCCAGCCAGGTGGCGATCTCCAAGCCCACAATGGGGCCATGACTCAACATCCGAACGTCGATCTCCTCTGATCTTTGAGGCTGGTACCGTTCATGAAGTTGATTTTGAAAACGATTCTAGCAGCTCGACCAATAGTTGGGCCATAAAATAGAAAAAGTTCTAAACAATAATGGCTCCTCGGTGCTACCCTATGAAAGGTGTAACAGTCAGTCGCTCTTCATCCCGAGGATTGTGTAGGAACTGCTCCCCTGCACTTCAAACTGCCTTAGTTGGAGGTCTACAATGGGACTATCGACCCCGTCGATCATGTGGAGACCTTCAAGACAACGATGCTTCTTCAAGAAGCATCAGATGCAATCCTTTGTCGAGCGTTCCCTCCAATCCTTAAGGAAGCCGCACGATAGTGGTACTTGAGTTTGAGGCTGATATCCATTCATTCATTTGAAGATATGTGCCGATCTTTGTCAGCCATTTCATTAGCAACCGACGACAGCAGAAATGGTCTGACTACCTCCACACCATCAAGCACAAGGAGTGCGAGTCGATCTGTTCTTCCGTGAATAGATTCAACATGCCGACTCTGGAGGTCCAAAACTTGGATCAATCGACCGCGATGGCCGCAATGATAATCGATCTACAAAGAATGACTTAAAAATTATTAATAAAGATTTATTCTCGAGATCTTCCGGATATGCTTATCCGTGCGGAGAAATATACCCGCATGGAAGAGACCTTTGCCGATGATACTCCTGTCGGTTCAGCTGCAGCGGGACCCAGCAAAGAGCGCCATCCAAGGTGAGTAGAGAAAAACTGCCACGCCCCCGATCTCCACCCCAGAGGTAGAATAATGGGGGTCGAAGTCATCGATCTCAGAGTCCTCCGAGAAGGGTTCGACGACTATCACCGCTTAGGCAGTACGATAGCTACACGTCCCTAACTGTCCCTCGAAGTGAGATGTTGGTACAGATGGGGCCTGAGTTACCTGTGCCTCAGTTGATGAGAACGAGGTTGGAACATCATCGAGATCCCAATAAATACTATTTTATCATCGTGATTGTGGTCATGATACTGAAGACTGCCACCAGCTTCATGATGAGATCGAGAGACTCGTTAGGCAGGGTGGCTGAATCATTTGTCCGATGAGTGACCCCTCAACGGTGAGCTCCGAGAGTTCAGCAGTCTCTCTCTCTACCTCAGCCATAGCAAGCGCCATCACAGTAGGAGCGATATCAGGTTGAAGAGCTGGTGGTGGAAGAAGAGTGATCCGTCCGAAAAAATTTATATGATTACTGGAGGATCGTCTGGGGCTCCCGATGGGCCTGAATTTTAGGAAGGGCCTGGTTGACGGATGCCCCAACCAGTCGAGGAGGAGAATCTGAGCCGGATGGTGAAAATTGGCTCACGTCTGTATGAGATAACCAAATACCAACTAATTAATCTTTGTAGGAGAATACGAATTTTTTGCTTGGTCTACTGCAGACATGCCCGGCATCAATTCTGAGGTAATATCCCATCACTTAAGGATGGACCCAACTTGTTGGCCAAAAAGCAGAAGAGGCAGAGTTTTGCCCCGAAACGTCAAGAGGCTATAGCTGAGGAAGTCTTCCTAGGCTAAAGCAGCTCAGTGGGACTCCAATTTGAATTCAACGAACCTCTGCATAATTACCAATGATATAATAATATTTTTTCTATGAAATAAATTACAGGCCATCAATTTATGATGAGCGCCAAAGTCCTCCAAAAGTTGCCTCCTCCTTCCACTTGAGACCCTGAACCATAACTATGGTCAACTAATACGAGGGATAACTTATCAGACCCTCGAAGAAATCTCGACGACTCTGAGGTGGGGTTAACTTACAAATCCCCTACAGAGCTTGAGTCACTCGAGAAGACGAGAAGTGCTAGATGTTGCAAGCACAAGATCGTCATGGACAAACAATGCCACTCATGAGGGCTAACTTACCAGACCCTCGAGAAGACCTCGACGACTCCGAGGTGGGACTAACTTACAAGACTCCTACAGAGCTCGAGTTGCTCGAGAAGACGAGAAGTGCTCGATACCATAGGTATAAGATCGTCACAGGCATACAACGCCACTCGTGAGGGCTAACTTACCAGATCCTCGAGAAGATCTCGACGACTCCGAGATAGGGCTAACTTACAAGACCCTGCAAAGTTCGAGTCGCTTGAGAAGATGAGAAGTGCTAGATACTGCAGGCACAAGATCACCACAGGCACACAATGTCACTCATGAGTGCTAACTTATCAGACCCTTAAGAAGACCTCGACGACTCTGAGGTGGGGCTAACTTACAAGACCCCTATAGAGCCCGAGTCGCTTAAGAAGATGAGAAGTGCTAGATGTCGTAATCATAAAATCACCGCAAGCACACAACACCACTCATAAGGGCTAACTTATCAGACCCTCGAGAAGACCTCGACGACTCCAAGGTAGGGCTAACTTACAAGACCCCTGTAGAGTCCGAGTCGCTCGAGAAGATGAAAAGTATTAGATACCGCAGGCACAAAATCATCGTAGGTACACAATGTCACTCGTGAGGGCTAATTTATCAGACCCTCAAGAAGACCTCGACGACTTCGAGGTGAGGTAAACTTACAAGACCCCTACAGAAGTTGAGTCGCTCGAGAAGATGAGAAGTGCTAGATGCCGCAGGCACATAACACCACTCGTGAGGGCTAACTTACCAGACTCTCGAGAAGATCTCGATGACTCCGAGACAGAGCTAACTTACAAGATCTCTGCAGAGCCTGAGTCGCTCGAAAAGATGAGAAGTGCTAGATGCCGCAAGCATAAAATCGTAGCAGGCATACAACGTCACTTGGGAGGGCTAACTTATCAGATCCTCTAGAAGACCTCGACGACTTTGAAGTGGGGCTAACTTACAAGACTTTTATAAAATTCGAGTCGTTTGAAAGATGAGAAGTGTTAGATGCCACAGGCACATAATGCCAGTCGTGAGGGCTAACTTACCAGACCCTCGAGAAGACCTCGACGACTTCAAGGTGGGACTAACTTATAAGATCTCTGCAGAGTTTGAGTCACTCGAGATGATGAGAAGTACTAGATGCTGTAGACATAAGATCGCCACAGGTACACAACACCACTCATGAGGGCTAACTTACCAGATCCTCGAGAAGATCTCGACGATTTCGATGCGGGACTAACTTACAAGGCTCCTGCAGAGCTCGAGTCGTTCGAGAAGCGGAGGAAGATCCTTAAAAAATCTTCAGAGGGCTAAGTAATCAGATCTTCAGAACGCTGCTGAAAAGCCCAAGATGCCATAGGCACAAGATCGCCGTCGGCACACTCTGCCTCTTCAGAAGAGCAAAAAGATAGACAACATAAAGCCAGAGGCATTTCAACAAATATTCCTTTCGCCTGAAGCATGTCTCAGACTTAAGAATAGGGGGGTAGTGCTGAAATGGTTATTATGATGCCTCAGTTATGCTAAAGTTAAGCTATCTAGAACTCTACTCGTACTGAGCTATGCAGCAAGCATCTTCTCGTGCCAATCTAAGCATTTGCTGAGCTATTCTCTACGAGCCGAACAAAATTCACACAAAACTCATAGATACAAATTTGAAATCGAAAACAAGCATTTCTTTTTATTGAAGTCTTTACAAAGAAAAGCCTTCACAAGAAAAAGCTGATATCCACTTTACAAAGAGAGGATCATTGCTCCAGGCAATGTCCTGCGAATAAGAGAAGAAATAAAGAAGATAAGAGGAAGAAGAGGAAGATGGGAGAAGGAGAGAAAATAAGAAAGAAGATGAGCAGGGACATCCCGCTGCAATCGACGAAACATCAGATCTGTTAGATGAGCTGGTTTGATCTTCATCCATCGAAGACTTCGCCTCCTCACCATCCGAATGAGCTAATTCAATCTTCATCTATCGAGGTCTCTACCTCTTCATTGATACCGCCAGTCTATATGCCGTGAAGTTCTAGATACGTCATTATCTTCTGCAAACGGGCCTTGCAATTATCGAAGCATTAGATCAAGGTGGCAGCGGCAACATCAAGCAATTCCCTCCTGAACATCACAGAATTTCAAAATTTCATAATACAGCACTCCTAAACTGCAGGCGGGATGTGCTCAGGTGGAGAAGGTGGTGACGGTGATGCCGGTGTCATCCTTGGAGCGGCATCTCTGGGAGAAAGGGGGACCCCATGAGAAGAGGATGCACCGATCGGCATAACTCTCTCCCTTTCATGAGCAACATGTCTCCGACAGGCATCCCTTGCAAAATCATTCCGCTCTCTCATCCGTTGCTTGATTTGCTCTAAGGATGGCAGATTCGAAGGCAATGATATAACAGCAGTCGAAAAAAAGACTTCTCGCCACAGAAGGAGAAGTGAAAATCCCTTTGCTCTTTGGTTCCTTATTTATAAGTGCTAGTAGCCACATCAATCACCAATCAACACTTTCCAGGAGTTAATGGCCAAGCAGTTAATGATGCGCTTTCTTCAGAGTGGGAATAAATTTTGCTATACTTCGTAAAGCGGAATGAGCCCACGTGGCACATTTTCTCAGGCCCTGTGCCGTCTCCCAGATGTGACCTTATCGGGTGAATCATCGACCGTCATTCTCTATAATCATCCTCATTTAAGAGAGCAAAATGAGATTATCGTTCAAATTAAATTATCTTAAATCGACATAAGTAAGTCCACTAGCCCAGATATGATAAAAAAATTCTTCTCATTTATTCTTTCAAATTTCCTACAAATGATCCCAAAGAGACCCCAAAAAAAAGAAAAGAAATTCAAAATTAAGAGGTGGTGTCTAGAGCTGAGGTGCCAGCCACTGAGACATCCACCATGGTAGGATTCTAAATTTTGTCTAAAAAATTCAAGTCCAGATCTGGATATTTGGCAGCGACTCAAGTTCGGATAGACTACCTTCCAGTGTCATAGACGTCTGTAAAATATTCAATCCTTTCTTCCTCAAATTTTTCAGAGGTCTGAAAGTCCTCCACAGCCTTAGAAGTAGCCTCGGCTGTTCGCTTCCCTCAACCCCTAGGCGGGCCTTCAACTCTCTTATTTTCGTAGCAGTCAAGAATTCTCCTCAACAGCCTTCCTTAACACCACCTCAACATCTTCGACTCTCTTTCTGGTGGCGTCAACTCTTATGAAACTTTACTGATCTCCTTTTTGGCCTTCTCTTTTGCTTTTTTGAGCATCTCAGCTTCGAGTCCAAACCTCTTCGCCTCTTTGGCAGCTCACGGGAGCTTTCAATGTACATGTTCAAGTAATAGATAAGCTGGTAAGTGAAAAAAATTTATAAGTGATAAATAAGCATAAAGAAAGTGCTAAATGAGAAGGTTTCAACATATCCCAATGAGGCAATCCACGGCTCCTCTTCTCATCTCCCTCCAAGGGACATTCAGCAGCTCATTTGCATCGACGGAGAGGAGCCATCCGAAAAGTAGCTCGCTCATCAGTGTGGGATCCCTCAGTATTGAGGTTTCAAGCTTCAGTCCAGATGGTGCAATTTCAGACACACTGGCAACCTTGACTGGAGCCTCATCCAAGGAAGATTCAACTACGGGTGAAGCTGGTCAGGTCGGTGAGCTGAGAGGAGCAGGTAAGCTCAGAATCACCTCCTCCAGGCCTTGGTCTATATGACCCACCTAGTAACCTGCAGCAGCTGAGATGGTAGGCAAGTCCTCTCTCACCCACATAATCTCATGATCCTACAGAGGGAAAGGTTCAAACTCCCTAGCCTCCAGGGTTGGCTATGCGGGATCTCCAACTTTAGCTCGGAGGCTCTGCCCAATAGTAGGCTTGGCACCTCTTTTCCACATGATTTTTTTCTCTCTCTTTGGCAAGCTCGAGATCTTTCCGACTTTCAGTTCTGCAATTATGATAATCAAATTGTAAGACGAACAAAGTCAGAAAAATTAAGGTCAAAACAGCTGACTCGCATACCTTGAGGAGTGACTTGGCTGATACCGGCATTAAACAACGTCTGAGCCGCCGACAGTAGCTCTTTCAACTCTAAAATCCTGAAGCCCTGCAGAGCTGTTATCTCCTGCTCCAGATTCTTATTCGTCGAAGGCTCCTTCAATGAAACTTCTCAGGGTTCGCCCCAAATAGTAAAGTTCTAGTCTTCGCCTGACGTATGCAAAACGAAGAGAAACTTTGGCTTCCAACCGAATACGGCGGAAGGCATATCCAAAAATATCAAGCAAAAGCCATCCTTTTCCTCCGTGGAGTAACATACCACCACCCACACGAGTCAAGATGCCCCTTGAGGCTAAAGAGAAAGCAAAAGAATGTGACATTTGGCACAACCCCAGCCAGCACACATACCGCGATAAATCTGCAGATATGCCGTCATGCATTCGAGACCACCATGCATGACGATATTTCGAAGTATTGGAGGAGCACCATGAAAAAGGAGTGGAGAGGAAGCCTCAGCCCAGCTCCGAAGCACTCCTCGTAGAAGCCCATACGTCCTGGAGGTGGATGGTAAACTCGATCATCCGATCTCAGGACTTCAAATTGAAAATGCAGGAGGTATTTGATACTACTCATGCAGCATGATTATGTCTTGCTCTGTCATCTCTGATTTGAAGCCCAGTAGCACAAAATTAGGCTCCGTAGTCACCATCTCTTTCTCGTGCAGAAAAACCATAAAAGATGAAAAGAGAGGAACTCGCAATGGAAGGAGAAGGTAACCGCAACTGAGCAAGGTCTGTGTCTCCTCATATCTGAGGATTTTAAATAACCTCTAACTTGAATGGGACTGTCAAAGTCGCACCCCATCTGTGCATCAATTGCAGGAGACTTGCATTGTCAGAGGACTAGTGTATGCACGACATGTGAAAACTGCGAATGGACATGATTGCTGCCGCCATTATGGTAGTTAATGTCAATGACAGATGAATCGTATTTTATGCCACTTTCGAAGGAATGCATACAGACGTATGCCAATTGCTCCCGTGCAGAGACAATTCAAATTTCAATTTTTTTCAAAATTTGTACGATAGATATGGAAATTCACCCAGAATCATAATGAAAATTATAATCTCTTGCGATTCTAACCGTAGCTAGAGCTAGCTCAAATTTTTGCCTTACCTTCACCTCGGCTCGTGCCTTGCTTGAAGCATAATATAGGCTAAGTATTTGGGCTAAGTATTCGTCTGGGCTATCACTCTAATTTTTGTAGTTATAGTTGGGGGCCGAGTATACATTAAAATTTTTTTCACATATTTAAATAGCATGATTCATATTTATTAATAGAAGAAAATTATATTTGTTCCTGTGAAGATTTATTACAAGACCAGGACCTTGGACCACCAAAAATAAAAAAAATAGAGAATAAATTATTTCTCATAGGGATTGCGAGGACAGTCGTTTGTAAGATGGTATTCCTCAGTGCAGACGATACCTTCAATCTGGATGGCTGCATCGATCTTGTCCGTCTCATCTGAAAAGTGGGATGTCAAGATGACAAGTTATCCAATAACATCGCCTACAAATTCTCGTCCAGACAATCAGTTTGAAGCTGCTGAATAAAGTCAGGAGGAAGGTACACTTGCGTAATAGACTTACACTTCTCGAAGCCCATGAAGAACGCCATCCTGCAAGCTTGGGCTATAATCTTAACCCCTTTTTTTTTCAGTTGCCTTCTCCTATTTTAGTACGTTTAAGTAAAATCTCTTGATTTATAAATTTATTCAAAAAATTTATGATTTACCTTTCTCTCTTTCAGCCTTTTCTTCAGGTGCTCCACCTCCGATCCAGACTCTTGAATTTTCGGGAGCAGCTCTGAAGAGGTTTGAACTCCTTTGGAAGCAAAATGCCCATCTCTTTGAGGAGCTCTCTCTCCACGGTTCATCCCCTCAACGGTTTTGACCCTCTTGGACGGACCCCCATCGGGGCTCCTTCGAGGGTGAGTTTTAAGATGAGGAGAGCCTCTTCTCACTTCAGGTGTCCTCCTCAGATGCTCCAGCTCATCACGGACCCGATGATAGTCTCTCTCAACCTAAGACTTTTGACTCTCAAGGATTCTAATCCACTCCTTGAGACCTTCAATCTTCTTGTCGTCTCTGGATTTCCAATGCTCGAAGGCCGCAATCTTCTTTCGGCCTGCCGCAGTTCTTCATCCCGACGAAAAATCAACTCTTGGGCTTCCTAAAGAGCCTCCTCAGTAAAGCTGAGTTTCTTGACCAGCTCAGTATTATTTCTCTTTAACTGCTCTGATCGGTACTTCAGTAAGTCGATCTCTTCTTTCTCCATTACCGAAACATCAAGACTGGAACTGGCAAAGCTCACCAAATATTGACCCACATATGCAAGAGATCTTAAAGCGTCGGTAAATCGCTTCACCCTCTTTGTTCATCGAGGAATAGGCTTTCGACTGGTGGTAGGAGATTCTTCAGGTACTCCACTGTGGATTGGAGTTTTTCTCCTATAGATGAAGCACGAAGCATCGGATCTGAAGGTTCCACAGGAGAAGTGGATGCAAGAAGGTGCCAAGCAGAAGCCGCTATCTCCAAAGATCTTCTAGTTTCCATCGCCGTCGTCAGATCCTTCTCCAGGTTGTCAATCGCCTTCTCCATCCAAGATACCTCAATTGGATCCTTTTTGGAGCATCTCATGATGCTCGTTTCTGGTGCTATCTCCGATGGTGCCCCAATGACTAAAACTTTTTCTGGAGAATCCTGCACCACGGCTTTCGATGGTAGAGATGTGGGCTCAATGGCAGGAGTGGCATATTCTTCTTCCTCGACCACGGGATTTGCTTCAGCAATCGGAACCACAACCTATCTCTTGTGAGTCAGAATCTGCTCAAGTCTCTTCATGCATTGTGAATCCATCCTGCCCCAAGAAATTGTGATGAGAAACCAGTGCAAAAGAAGATCTATGGGTACCTGTACCTTCAAAGCATGAATTTAAAAGAGAAAGAAAATGAAAAGTCACCACAAAGTAATTAAAACCTCGAAGAGACCGCCGTCTGAGTGGTCCCATCAATTACGTCCGTCCGTATCAGTCGTATTAAGCTGACGTCACGAGCATTAAATGCAAAAGATAGGCGTGAAGGCAAGGACACATGACATCGGATCCGAGGCACTTTTGGAGTACTCCCTTCACCTGATTCTCAAACTCAGGAATAGGAGGATAGTGTTACGGTGGTTACCATAAGCATCTCAGATCGGCACTATATTACAAGATATTTCAGGCTCTCCGATCGTCAACACGGCCGCTGACTGCCGTATGAGCCGAGGAGTCCATCTCCCTGCTGAGCTGAGGCATCCGTAAAATCTAACTTGTGCATGAGCTGCCTCAGCTAATAACCCAGCTGTCCAATATCTTTCTATATAAATTATCAGAGTTTCGAAGATCCAAATAAGTCAAATCAAATTTGTTTCAGAGAATCAGTTGCTGCTCCTTTGTTCTCTTCTTTTCTGACTGGAGCATTGGAGGGTCTTCGTCGGAGTTACAATCTCTGATTTGAGACTTGTTTTGCAGGTCACTCCAGCACCAGCATCCCTACACGAGGATTAGGTGTCCGTCATCCGATCATGACTGATTTAAGCAGCAACACATTTATATCATATCAAAATGTCAATGTTACTTGCACAAAATTGCCGATAGCCGAACAATTAATCACTCGATCAACATTTCTTGGAACCTAGCAAACCACAACCATAGCTACATTAACAAGCTATAACAAAGTTTTAAACTTCTTTTTAACAACATTCTCAATCTTCTTAGGTCTCTTATTTCCTAGAATTTCATTATCTTGGAAAAGGATAAAGAAAATAGGAGAAGATACAACAGCCTTCTCCTACATTCTTTGTTTTCGCAACGGCCCTTTCCACTAATTATTTACTCTAGTTACATCCATCTAAAAATTCTTAAGTCTTGCCTTCTAGTCAACTCATCAGTTAACAATCCCTGACTAAAATTTCACCTTAAATCATCAAGCCTTTAAGGAGTTAAAATTCTTGGATTAATCCTGCGCAGAATCAATCTGCCTCCAACATAAAGCATTCATCTTTCCTATTTTTCTGCTATAATGTTTTAAAATTCCGATTCCTTTCCACGATTCATTCCATCATCCACCAACTAACCCATAGCAGAACTCCATTGAATACAAGAGTACTATCATCTAATACTTAATTTCTAATAAAACTTAACTACATATTAGGAATTCTAATACCAACTTATTAATCAAATAACACAACAAAACACTTAACCTTACCTGCTCAGGAGCTCACCCACGGCAGCAACTACAACCACGGCACTGGCAAGAAAGAAGAAGAGAAGGGAAGGAGAAGAAGAAGAGAGAAGAAATAATCCTGTTTTTTTTTTTTGCCTCTCTCTTGCTTTTTTTTTTTTTTGTCTTCCTTTCTTCTCCGCTTTTCTGTTTCTTTCTTCCACTCTTTTTACTCTTCCTCACACATACCGAGATGGGAGAGGGGAGTGTT
>KE504893.1:616933-642690 GCA_000441515.1 Elaeis oleifera | reverse complement strand
ATATATATGTTAAAAATAATCATAAGCCAAGCTCCAACGTTGTATGTTGTTGCGCTCTAATGTTCCATCTCCAAAATAAATAATTTTTTTACCATATATAGACTCCAGAACACATTAGCAAACAAAGATTTACCCCATTTAAATTTAACAATTTGTGCCAAAATACATCTTCGAATAATTTCTCATTTATGACAGAATTTAGAGAATGTTTGGTTGAAAAGAGTTGGACTCTAGAATAGAAATGAAAATAAGTAATTTTTATTCTCACCATTTGATTGAAAGGTGTTCCATTTTTATTCCGATTTCTGAGGAGAGTGAAAAATACCTCAATCTTCCAAAACTCAATCCCTACTCTCTCCTAATATTTAAATTCTATTTTGATTCTAATTCTGATTCCGATCACGAATCAAATACATCGGTGATTATGGCCATTCTGATTTTTATTCCAATCTATTCTAATTTTAATTTTGATTTTAGCCACAAATCAAACGTGCCTTTAAATGATTAAGTCACCACTCTAATTACAAAAAAAAAAGAACAATACTCTAAGGGGGTGTTTAGATTACGATCAAAATCAAAATCGGAATCGCAATAGATGGAAATGAGAATCGAATAGCCATATATATCCCTTGAAGCGTTTGATTCGTGATTAGAATCGGAATTGAAATGGAGATTTGAATCCTTAAAAAAGAGTCAAGATTTGATTTTAGAGAGATGGGGCCACCCAATTCCACTCTGAAATCGAGATCAAAATAGAACCCCTCCAACCAAATGATTGAAATGGGAGTCCCCATTTCATTCCTATTCCCATTCTCATTCTAAGCCCAACTCCCTCCAATCAAGCATCCCCTCATACCTTACAAGAGTATCCGTTGCAATATTTTTAAACCACAAGCAAAATTTAAAGCATATATCATGAGAAATAGAAAACATACCTAGCCTCCCCATATTTGTAGGCAACTTACAAATTACAATGAACAATTTCCAGCACAAGGGACGTACCTTGGGAGCTTATCCCATCCTTGCCACATATCACCCGTCCACCATGATCTCTTAGTTAGCGACAAAGGTACAGATGGAGTTGGCCAGCCCTCCACCATGCACTGTATAAGCCCGCGGCCATCCATCCTCATTTTTAGCTAATATAGGAGAAAGAATGCTCAGAATTTTGCTCACAGACTGAGCACCAAAATATCCACAAGTTTATCTACATTCCAGGTGCTATATGTAATTATTTCATACAAATCATAGCAACCTTCACCCAGCTTAGATTTCCGATAGCCAAATCATCAAGATTTTTGGGCAACATGATGAAAGCCAGGCAGAGAATTGCCCTTCTCCTCTCACGAAATACCTATAAACATGATAATTCGGGATAGAGTTCAGAGCGAAAGTAACAGTGGTAACACAGCCAGAGAAAGATAACCGGTTATGCTTCCAAGTAGAATGTTTTTCTTAACCCTGCCCAACTCTATTCGTATCTCATGTACGTCAACTTTTACTAGACCCACGTCAAAAAGTTGTGTTGATTACATTAAAGTCGATATGCTTGTAATTTTCGAAGGCAGCTTCTACTGAACAAGGTGGCTCAGAAACAGGACTAGGGAATTCGAATTTTTTACAATCATTTCCTGACTAGTTTCCGGGTCATACGTTACTCAAGAACAAGATAACAAATAGAAGCAGTGAAGCATTCTGGATGGACAGCGAAACCAGCAAAAAAATTCTCAGAACTTTGAAAATAATCCCTTTAGGCAGGCCTGAAGTCATAACTAGAGATCTCCAATTCTTCCTTCCACCTTTTCTTCTCGGCCAGAACTAAAGTAAGCAAACCACATTTGAGCGAGAGCGAGGGATGTTGTAGAGATGTGGATGGGCCGGGCTAGCCAAAGCCGACCAAAGATCCAAGTTCATGTTAACTAGTCAACCGTGCAATCCTAGAATTCACTTGCCAGGAACAAGTTAGACATTGTTTGGTATTAGGCGCATATTATGATTTGGTCTTGGATGTCAGGTTTTGACGCATTCATTTAATTAATGAATCAACCTTTTTAAAGAAATTAATGGTCCGACAGGCATCATTGTTGTTTTGTCTTTTCTTTCTCCAAGTTGGTGAAATTAGAAAGCAACTTCTACTGAAGTAAGATGAACACGAAACAGGCCTAGGGAGGTTGCAATTTTTCACAAGCCTCGCCACCGTGTGAATGCTATTTCTTCGACTCACTAGTTTCCAGGCAATATGTCTGCTGAAAGAACAAGATAAAAATTACTAGTTCTGGAGCATTCTGGATGGATAACCATCTGGGCTTAAGGTTTGGAAGAGAAGAAATATAGCTCAACGGAGCCCTGATAAAATGCTTGTGGTCGGGGTAGGATGGGGCTGGGTTTGGACCAGGCAAGGCCTGGAACTCACCCCTAAGCGCCAGACCGAAATCTAGCCACTCACATCCCAAAGCAGGTAATATCAGGAAAAAAAACAAAGGACATCCCAAATTAGGGCTGGACAAAATAATTAGTACCATAGTACATCGACCTTCTTTGAAATGGAACTTAAATGCATCTTCTTTCTCCGGCAATCTATCACAACCAACACGGTTGTTTGTACTTCATTTTCTTCTTCCAAGCCAAGCCCTTTTTTAAAGAAGAAAGCACCCATTGAGTTGCTCATGGAACCTCGTCTCTTTCTCGATGCCAAGAATTTTAGACATGTCCGAGTTGATCAGAGCTTCAGCATGCTTCTCCCCTACCCAGCAAACTCCTGCATCAAAGCCATACTGCACTAGCGCACCTGAGTGTGAACAACCTATATATGGATCAAGCGCATGGTACAAAAGAACAAGCAACAGCTGTTGCCGTTGCACATTAGCATAGATATTTTTCTTTTCGTAACCACCTATTCTATCTCTATTGTCCTTGGGATGTCCTTGCAACTGCTACATCAATATTCTAAGCATATTTACATGGATATCTCTATTTTAAGGAGCAAGGTGCGAGATTTAGGATAAAAGCAGTCGTTTCAGAAATTGGAAGGTTGAGAGAAAGAAGTACTTGATGCTAATTTGCAATCAATATTATAATTATTTTACAGACTTTAATAATATGGTCTGGTAGATAACATGAATTGCGGTTAGAAAGTAGAGCTTTTACAAACAAAAATTATTTGCTATTCGATAATTATATTTCTAAAAAATATGTATTTGATAACTAAATTAAGAAAATAGGTTTGGTAAAACAAACTAACTATAAAGAATATAGTATTATATGATAGAATATAATACACTGCAATATTACATATTATTACATATTAACATATTATTATACAGTATAATATTATTATAGCATATTTAATATGATAGAATATTGTAATATAATATAATATTATTGTAATAGTGTAACATAAAATAGTATACTATAGCATAATAATAAATATAATATGATATAATATAATAACATATTATTTATGCAGTATAATATTATTATAATCCAATTAAATTCAATATATGAATATTATGATATAATGTAATCTAATATTATATGTATGATATAATAATATGATATGATATGATATATTATTAGTTTATTTTTGGTATTTTAATCACCATGAAAATTTTATTAGAGCCAAATTAGCTTCCCGACCTCTCCTAGAAATATTTCTGAGCTTCTTTTATATAGACCTTTTTAGCAAATTGGCAAAGATAAACCAGCTTTCAGATTTTTTTACCAAACATTGCTATCATATCCAAAAGTTCTGTTGGAGGGATAAAAGGCACGAAAAGTATTTTCTGGCTCTCCAAATGCTTTGCCAAACATAGCCTTAAAGAAAATATTTTATATGCGAGATAGAAAAAAAAAAGAAAAGAAAAAGAAAAAAGGGGAATGGACAGACCCTTAACAGGAATTTGCTGCTTCAAGCTCCTAAATCAGCAGGCCAGGCCCTTGCAGGGCAAAGAACTTTCAGCAGGAACTTAATCAGGTTTTGCTGCTCCACCCTCCATGGTATAGGCCCACAACCTTAAATACAGGAGACATGTATTGACTCAATAGCACCTCGATGGCAATCCAAAGGTTGTCCCTAGTCCACTGTTCATCTGACACAAGAACCACTACCATTCATTATGGGCCTGGCCAGTAGGTCATATCCACAAACAACTTGACAATTTTTAAGTACGTTCCAATTACAATTGTACTCCACAAACAACTTGACAATTTTTAAGTACGTTCCAATTACAATTGTACTCAATCATAATCAGTTATAGGGTATTCTCATAGAAATGGACCCAAACCTGTGAACGAGTTAGACAAAATCTTGGTGAAGTTTTTGCTGCTCCATAGTCCGCAGCAAAGGGCCACATGCTTGTAGGTACAAGTGACTTCTAATAGCTCCATACAAGGCACTCTTACAACACCAATCACCATCGAAGGCAAACCCAAAGTTGTCCTCAATCCCCTTTCCTTGTAATTATCAATACCACCGTACCTTCGTTATGGGCCTGTCCAGTAGTAAGTCATATAGGCAAACAACTGCACAATTCCCCATGAGTTCCAATCACAAGTGGGCTCAGTCATAATAATCCATAGTTTGCATGATAAACATAGCCGAAAAGGGGTTATATCTTTTGCACGAATGATGGGTTCATTTTTCTTCACGTGAATCCACTATTGAATCATGCAATGGCCGCTTCAAGATCTATATAGATGAATGAATGAAGAGACTCAAAATATTTTAAGATCTGTACAAGATACGTTCCAACTGCTGAAAGAAGATCAATCACATATAATACAACCCAGACCCGACTTAGTATGTTCTTATAGAATGGATCCAGTAGTTTGACCAAAAAGGCCAAACCTAACCAGATTGAAACCAACCGAAATGAGGACCACATATCATGCCACAGATGATAAGAATGAGTTCAATGTGGCCTCAGGTAGTCAACACGGCATTAAGCACTCAACAGGACCAGATAGGCCAGCCTCTACACTCACAGTGGGAACAGTCCCTGAAACCCTCCCGGTGCCAAAAATGCCCTCCCAATACTTGGATCCTTGGACTTAAAGGCAAGGGCATATTTGTAATCAGAAGAAGACGACAAATCTAGTGCCTGGTTGTCGTCCCCACCCTCCCCCAGCCCCCGTGCCCAGCCTTTCTTCTGCCTAAAAACATCCCCGTCTCCCAGAAAAAACCAGAGTTTTATTCAAGGCCTTCTGCAGAGGCTGTCACCTGCTACAGAAAAGCAGCCTTTCTTTATCAAGTGGCATAATCCAATTGGATGGACCCACAACTTGAAAGTTTGCCACAGCTTGCAAGTATGTATAGGAGAGATTCAGGCTTGCAGATCACCTAGGCCACAGGCAGCCCAAGGCCCATCATTGCAAACAAACTAGGTGGGACTTTTAAGGTTGCCTAATTTAGCTCATGGGTCAGATACAGAAGTAGCATTTTGAATTAAATACATGCAAGAAACTGTTCTTGGCAGGTCGGTCTTTAACCAAATAAATCCTAAGCAAATCATTTCTTACCATGCTAATAAAGCAACCAACTTTGCTCAGACTAATACAAGTATGAATTGTTAATTAACCAATAATGATAAGGCAGGCCATTAGTGATAAATGGTAGCAATTACCTTAATTATTGCCCAAGGCAATTGTTAGCATTTTCCTCTTGATATTCTAATTCTAATGGATTTAGTTTTACTTGCAGTTGATGCACTGCCAGACTTTTCATATTTAATTCAAGTATGGGACATAAATATATAAATTTATTTTAGAGAGTTAAGAGAATCATATGTTTGGATATAATGGACATGACTGCTAAAACATTTCATGATTAAACCACCAAATCATTTTAATTGAAAATTTATCACACAAACCAAAGTCACAAATCTTTGCTCTGAAATCTTCAAGCCATCAAACTTTAGCTCAAAATAAAACTTCAGCTTTTTATTTACTTCTTTAATCACAGTCATAACTATAATCATGACTTCCCAACCTGGCACCGGATACTTTAGGTCGACTTGAGAAAACTTGGTTTACGAAGAATTCAAATTCGAACTTACAGCTACCTCTGATGATGAAACAAGGGATATCTTGATATTCACAGATATGAAGATTTAGATTCATTTGTAATTGACATGCCCAATTGGCTCTCAACCAATCATCAGCCCTCTTCCTTTTTCATCCATACCTGGACCAGTATTTGTAATTTCTTTACTGCAGTAACTCCCAAATTTTGACATTTAATGACCACAATAAATATTTTATAAATAATATTCTGAATGTATATTTATAATTATATACAGAAACCAAAAGTGAACCATGCATTCTCCCTGATTCCTTGACAAGGTATTTGACAAATGTAATTCTTATTCAACAAAAACTGAACATTGGGAAGTTTGCTTGCAAGTTCGCAAAATGAAACAGAAGTAATTAAGTAATCACGCAGATGCACCTGAGGAAGAAGCAGTTATCTCATGAAAGGGGAGTCGCGCCATTAATATTCATTCAAGATATTATTGTGTAACAAAATAATAAGCATTAAAGAGATATTAGGTAATGTCATATTGCAGAAAGAGAAGCATAAGGCTCAAGCCAACCTAATGTTACCCTACCTATTTGTGATAGCTGAATACACCTTCCCAAAGGCCAAGTAGATATCAGCCTAGCAGACCAATTCTATCTTCATTCACATGGAACAAGCAGGATGCAGTTATCTTGCTCGTAACTGCCCACCGGCTGGTACCACCAATCAGGATCCCAAGTCCACAACACAAAGAGACAACGGTCATGTGGCCCAGCATGTGACAAAGTTCCACTTAATATAAGCAATCACCGTATATATTATTGTACGGCTAAGCCGCAAATGGTTTTCCCGTGGCCGTGTCATGTTCCTCACTCACCAGCAGCCAAAGTATTTAGAATACACAACTACACAGAGAAAGTATAAATATATCAGTAACAGTAGTCTTTTGCCTCCTGCCAACGCAGCAGGGTCCGAGGCCTCCGCATGGTACCGGGCTGGAGAGATAGGATAAAGACGGACCGGAAGAATCAGGGCCGTCAGATCACATCACATCAAGAAAGGACAGGCGGTCTTCTCCTTATCAGCGCCGCCCCTGATTTGATGTGATGGATCAGACAGCGCAAAGTAAGCGATCCAATAAAATTGTTTCAAGACTGGCATCCAAATTACTCAGCTGAGGCAGAGGGGCTTCAGCTGAGCCTCTGATTCGTTTCTCCGCGCATCAATTCCCTTGTACCGGTAGATTTCCACAACTCCCGACGTTAATACTACAAATATTACAGTAACTATAACTATTAATACTAATATTAATAGAGATAGCAGTAATACAATTTTCACTTTAATAAGCATATTAAAATTACCCACTAATATTAATATTATATTTTAATATTAACGTTAACATTAATAACATAGTAAAATTAATCTGACAATGATTCTGCTACTAAAACTATCATTAGTGATGTAGTAATAATAATAATAATAATACCTCAAATCATGTCCGCCGGCATATGTTAGAGAATCTGAAGCTGATACCGGTACCAATACGGTGCGCGTCTTTCAACCGTCGAGCACGCAGCGAACCGGGAGGAATTCGGAGCACGCACGGAGCGAACCGGACCGAACCGCAAAACCCACGGCAAAATAGACCGGACAGCGTACTTCAGGAAAACTCAACATCATCGCTAAAATACAACATCTAAACGGCGCAACTTAGAAAACATCATCAGGACGCAAAAAGTGCTCCGGTTAGAGCAAAAAATTATTTTTTTTAAAAAAAAGAAAACATATACAAAATAATAATACCAACGGTGCTATATGGTAAAACAAACAGCCGAGAGCTAAGATGCGAGGCATAAGAAGTCATACGTTTGAACCAGTTATCTTTTCGTCAAGAAATTACAGCAGAAATACAAATAGAGCGGCGTATTGTAGCAAAGTGCCACACCCAGAACTACAAGGCCACAACTAAACAGTACGAGTTAACATGCGCGCTGGCGGAGATTAAACCAAAAAATATTAAAAAAAAAAAGCGAAGCGGTTCACCATTTCTTCAGTTCCCAACAAATTAGTAAATTACCCCTAAAACGAAAGCCAGATACATATCAGTAGACTAAAAGAAAAAATAATACACAACAGATATTTACAGGCGGATCTAACCAAAATAATTCCCAACCCCAAAAGATTTTTGAGGGAAAAAACGTCAAGAAAAGAAAAATAAGCAGCTACTTACGGAAAGATCGTTTTTTTTTGTCATTTTCTTAGCTATTCTTTGCTAATTTTTGGAGGCTGATATACCTAATCTCTGGAAGATCTCTCGCCCTTGATCTTAGCCCCGCCAGCGCTCCCGCTCCGGCCCGACGAATGCGAACCGGTCGACGAACCGTCCCGGTCCTTCTTCTGGGCCGAAAAGAGCTGGCCGAAGGCGAAAACCGAGACCGACTTGGCCGAGCCGCGGAGCGAGCAGACCGGCACATTGAGGACCGGGGTGACCCGGACGACGGCCGAGTAAGACCGCTCCATCCCCCTGGGCCGGACACTCGGACCGCCGTGGAAGCTTCCAGGGCTGCTCGAGCTCCTTCCCAAGCCCTGGAACACGATCTTCCCGCCGGGTTCATCCGGGGCTGTCCACAGACAAACCCCGCGGCGGAGGAGGCGCCGCCCCAGGTCCGCCACCCGTCGGACCGGGTCCGGCCAATCCTTGCCGGTGGGTGGGATTCGCCTACCGCGGTGGCCGCGGCGGATCTCGGCCGGCCCACCCGGACCCGCGGCGGGTTCCGGCTTAGCGAGATCGGGGTCTGGGCCGCAGGCTTCTCGGAGTCGAGGGAGATCCGGGGGAGGTCCTCGTGGTCGGGACCGGAGGAGGACAGCCGGGAGGAGATGGACACCGACTCTGAGTCCAAGTCGTGGAGCAGTGGGAGGCTGAAGGACGAGTCTGCCGGCGGCGATCTAGGGTCCCGGTGGAAGAATGCTTCAGAGATTTGGGGTTCGCGTTCTTGGAAGCGGCGACGGCGGGCTTCCGGGAATCGGGCTTCGGGGTCTGTGCCTTCTTGAGGCCGAGGATCTCCCTCCACCGGCTGGAACACCGCGGCGCCTTGGGAGAGAAGACGTAGGGATCCAATCCGACGGCGTTCTCCGCCCTCCGCCGCGACTTGAGCGGCTCGGGCGACCGGATTTCGTCGAAGGACGCCAGAGGAAGCTTCGACGCCGCCGGTGCCGGCTGCAGCGGGACCAGTTTCCCGTCAGAGAAGAGCTCGTCAGCGGGCAGCATCACGACGGGATCGTCGAGCCGGAACTCGAAGTCGACCAGGTCATTGCTGGCGGTCACCGGCTCGCATATTTCTGGCGGTTTACAGGAAGACTCCGCCGGGCGGCGGCCGAGGCGGGGCGAGCTGGTCACCGTCAACGGGGTCGTGGCTGAACGAGATCCGAGGGCTAAGCCAGTCGTATGCGGAGTAGGCCGCCGGCGGGCAGTCGAGGAGGCCCTCCGGCGAGACTCCGACGTTGTTTACCAGGGCCGAGGCCATCATCGACCATGAATCGGGGAGGAACGCCCAGCGATCTCCTTTTCATGTATCGGAGAAGGGGGTTGGAGAGGAGAGAGCGATCAAACGAGGCCGAAGAAAGTGCCCGACGGTTCACTTATATAAGGAGAACTTATTGGTTAGAACGGTTCTATGGGTCCGTTCGAGGGTCAGGCGAGTGACGAACCGCCACGTGAAGGCCACGTAGCAGAGAATGTGTTGTCGCTTTCGTAATGAATAACCCCCATGTTCACACGAAATTACGAATTTAGTACTGTCTATCAGCCACAGACGGAAAGTACCCCAAGTTGGCGGTTTCTCGGTCGATTCGGCGAATGAGAGCACCGACCTAAGAATTCGTCATTCAAAATAATTCTGGGAAAATGAAACACGTAGCTAGACTTGCAAGATAAAATGCTGATTAATGACTCCAGATGCTCTAGACTATGAGCTTTAGGAAACACATAATTGTGTTTGGCTTCAGCTGTTCCTATGCAATGAAGTGATAGAAGGCGAAGTTTCACAATAACTAAGTGGAGTGTAGTTCCATGCAATCAAACAGGGGGTCAGAACTTACCAAAAAAAACAGGGGTCAGAATTCAGGCAAAAGTATGGTACATTGGTCTAATGATAAATTAACAGCAACAAGGGTTCCAGAAAAAATAGAAAAAGAAAAGCTTAGTCTATATTCAAAGATAATTGTGAAGGAATGATTGATTGGAGCAGGCCAGTGTCTCTTCTAGCATAATATTTTTGTGGATTTGCCCAAAAAATTTATAATTTTACTCTTTGCAAGATTGAGATATTTTTCATTATTTTAGAAGTATTTGGTTGAAAGGAGCTGGGATCTGAAATCAAAATAGAAGTAGATGAGTCTTATTTCAATTATTTAGTTGGAAGGAGTTTCATTCCGATTTCATGATAAAATGCGAATGGTTTAATCTATCTAAAACTTTATTCCTATTCTCCTCTAAAGATTCAAATTTTTATTTTGATTCCGATTCTGATCATAAACCAAACATTTCGAAAATTTTACCATTTCGATTCCAATTTTAATCTATTTCAATTTTCATTATGATTTTAATTTCGGTTGCAAACCAAACATCCATTTGCTTTAGTGTTAACATATCTACTCATACTCTTGGTGCAATAATTTTTTTAAAAATAATTTATATTTATAAAGGATAAAAAGCTTGCCATTTTTTATAAAGCTAATACCTCTCAATTTTAGAGTCATTAATTTTTCACATATCTATATAATTAATCTTCAAATTTTTTGAAATATTTATCGTATGCTAGAGAAAATATCAACAGAAGGATTTAGTACACCATCATGGCAAAGATTAGAAGCATTTCTGTTCAATGGCCAAAAAAATGCTGACTTATTGCACCAAAAAAAAAAAAATGCGGACTTCATGCAAAACGGTAACGAAAAAAGGAAGAAAAGTATTAAAGTTGCCAATAACAAAATCAATGGTATGTTTTTTCCTCAAAATTCCTAAAATGTGCTATGTACTAGTATATGCATCTTCCTAACATCTCTTGATATTCTGTTTTTTCAAAAATCTCTAGTTATTATTAGAATTATCATTTTATAAGCATTTCCACTGTTAAGCTCAATGATAGTATACAAGCCTTCAAATTTCATTGTATCCTCTTGCAAAGGGGTGAGTAGAACATGGTTTTATTCCATGTATACCTTGTCTAGTCTAGACAGAAAGTATCATCGTCTCACATTTTCATGTAAATATACTTCTGTATGTTTCCTTAACCATCTAGGAATATGAGGAAGGACATTAATTCCAAAATGATGAGCCGTAGCTAGATCATTAAAGATACCTACTTTTGTAGGCTTTGCTTGAATAGAGATGGTTGGACAGAATTTTTTTGGATATCCAACTCCACCTGAATCCTAATAAAACCCATTTAGCGGGACCTAATTATATGTAAGCTATATTTTAATAAAAGTATGTATTACGGGAGGATTTGAACCCCAAATCAAAAGATATCTAACTTCTATCTTTACTATTAAGATATTAAATTATTTATATTTAGATTATTTGCCAAACTACTCAATCCATATTTACTTGATATTATCGCACACCCAACCCCCCCTTCCCCCTCATTTTCATTCTTTATAATTCCATTTCAGGTACCAGACCCAATCCGAATAATCCGATCCAAATAAAGATTAATAGGGATGGTTTAGGTACCCAACGGATTTATCCCTTTTTGATGTAGGTTTGCTATTTTTAGGCAAATTTTTAATCAAATTTAAGATTGATTCAGGTAATAGGATTTGAAATGGGTAGGGCAAATTTTATGGCTACCTTACTCATTGCCATTCATATGCTCGAATGCATCCTTGTATGGACAATGAATGCAAAAAAGAAACTGTGGCTTGTCTCAATTATTTTTTCTCTTTCACAATTTCTAAAGTGATTAAGGAATCTACAAAAGAAACTGTAAATGTATAAGAAACATTTTATGATAACTCTATATGATGAAGTGTTTATATTGTATTTTGTTCAAGAATCTTAATGGTTATATCAAAGATGTAAATTCATATCCCACCTACGTTAAGCTAGAGAGGTTTAGAGGTACCAGAGAAGAGATGCCCCTTGTTTGGCAATTCCTTGCCTAGGGCCCATTTCTCCCCACCTCCACGAAGATGGGTCACTATCTATTGAATAAGAAGGCAATAAAAATAATTATTGAAGAAGAAGATAAAGTTGCATAGAGGGAATGTTCGTTACATCTCTCCAATACTAAGATTCGATCTCACTCTCTCTCGCGCACACAAATATGTAGAGACAAACATGTAGAGAAGAGACATATAAATAAACAAAACTTCATGAAAACTTTAACAATAATTTCTCAAATACTAAATTATAATCGAACCAAATCATAGCATAATTTGCTCAACTATATTTTAATTGGATCTCGTAATTGATCCCAATCAACTAGACTATACCTTTAGAAAACAAAAGCATATGGTACTAAATTTACATGTAAATGAACTAATATTTCTTTACCTTATCGTTGACCATCCGGGTCCATGAGGAAGGATATTAATTCCAAAATGATAGGTCTTTGCTGTATCATTAAAGATTCCTATATTTAGATTTAGAGCCCAAAAGTTTGAAGTAACAATTAAATCCTAAAACTTTAAAATCATTACAATATAACACAGTCGTCTATCTCCGTTGAGGAATATTATCATGTGAGGATCATCTAATAGCTTAATTTTTATAAAATCTACAACTGCTCTTCCCTCTAACCTAGTCGGGGGCTTTTATTTTGATGAGAATCGAAAGGAAGAGGAGAAAAATAATACTTTGATATCTATGATGAATGACTTCATTATATGAAATTTATACAAGAAAGGATGGAGTATTTTTAAAATTTATGCAAATAGATAAATGATAAAGGATTGAATGCTTTAAGATATATACAGACAGATGAAGGATAAAGGATAGAGTGCTTTAAAATCTATGCAAATAGATGAATGATAAATGATGGAGTATTTTGAGATGTATGCAGATAGATAGATGATGGAGGATGGACTACTTTAAAATTGTGCAAGCAATTGAAGACAAATGATGGAGAACCTCTAAATCCATATAATTGGATGAATGATAAAGGATGGAGTGCTTGAAATTTATATAAGAGGACAAATGATATAGGAAGAAGCGCATTGAGATCTATGTAGATGGATGGATGATAGAGAATGGAGCACTTTGAGATTTGTGCAAGTGGATAGATGGTAGAGGATCAAGTAGATAAATGACTGAAGATAAAGTGCTTTAAGATCCATGTAAAGTGGATAGATGATAAAGATGGAATGCTTAAGATCCAGATGGACAAATGAAAGATAAAAATTGAGTACTTGAGATTGTGCAAATGAATAGATCACAGATAAAGTACTTTGAGATCTGTATTGAGAGATGGATGATAAGAATGAAAATCTTACGATCTACGCATGCTAATGAATGATTGAGGTCAGAGCATTTTAAGATCTATGTTGGCAAATGAAAGACAAAGTAGTGGGTGCTTCAAAATCTATATAAATATATGAATGATAGAGAATAGAGTGAATGTAGATGAATGACAAATGACAATCTCTCTAAAGTAAGGATATTTTTACCTTTTCTCCATTCCGTTAACAATGTTAGGATTTAGATAGACAGTTGGGATGCATTGTAATAAATTTGATATTTTTTTGTGACTAATTGATACTTTTAAACTTTTGAGATCTAAGTATAAATAGATCAAATCTGAAGGATATCTCTATAATTTTCTATTCTTTATCGTTCAGAGCATGAAGAAGGACATTAATTCTAAAATGATAGATGTCGGCTATATCATTAAATATACCTATTTTTGTATTCTTTGCTTGAATGCATACTTCTTTGTATGGACAGCGAGTGCATAAAAAAACCGAGGTTTGTCATGGATTTGTTAATTTGATGTTTGTCCAAAAAAAAATCTACTATATTGGGCAAAGCAAGAAACCAAGTAAGAAGTCACACGGCATTTTTTGATAGTTCCATAAAGGAAGGGAAAAAAAAAGACTGAGATAAATGGAAACAAGGTATAAATCATGAACACCGAAAATAAATGAAACCCATCGCATCCATTTGTAGTGGAAGCACGACATCTCGATCCATGTAGTTCGATATCGTACCTGATTAGCCAATCGGCAGAAAAGTTGGCCTCCCTGAAAGCATGTTCGGCATTGAAGTATGCCAAAGTGGAAGAAAGTGCAGTGCTCCCAACAATAAAGGATTAGATTTAATACAATTTTTCTCCTATATCCATCGAATAACAGTACTAGAAGCACCTACAATTATGAATCTTCTACCTTTCCAAACAAACATGGTGATCATGAAACCTTCTGAAGCAACCCTCAATTTGTTCATAGAAACTGAAGGGGCATGGAGTTTTCTAGATCCAATGTACAAGAGAACAACGTGCATGGTCCCTAATCACAAAAACAGCACTACCAATATTTTCTCTAAATGAGTCATCAAAATTCTCTTTAAGTAAACCATGAGGAGGCAACACCCAATGAACCTATAATGGTAGTATAGAAACGAAGATACCATAGCAACAGGTGTCCCAAGACCATGAAGAACTGAAAGTAGTAGTTGAAGCTTCTACAAATTCAGATGCCAGTCTGATAGACTACATAACAACAAAACTTGGATTGGATCAGCAATTGCGGAAAAATTCTGTCATTCCTATGTTTCCAAAGCATCCAACCCCTATATGCTGCCACAACTTGCCGAAACATTAGATTTCTGGCAGAGATGGTCAGCTTAATTTGAATGAGAAGTGTCAAAGGAGAGTGAGATAGATTAATGTTGAGATAAACTCCCAGGTCTGTTAGGTTATTGCAAAAGAACAGAAGACATAATCAATATGTTCTTCAACATCACAAGAATCACGGTAAGTCAAATTCAACTGAAGAAAATCTCTATGATCTAAAACTACTTTATATGGCAATCTTTGCCAAGTAACCTTCTACCATAGAGCTATGAGGATCCGTACGAGCGTTTATTAATCCTATATTAATTATTTACTAAGAAGATCTTGGATAGTTATCCAATTATAAAGAATCCAAATAATATCTTTCGACTAATCTTTTTGAGTAAGGTCATAAATTGTTAAAATGTTATCAGAGCTGATCCAACCTATAGTCTATATGGACTATGAGATACTATAGTATGGGTTCATTGGGGTCGACTATGGGCTGGTTGTAGTGTTTGTGAATAAATGTATAGGTTTGGATCCTGGTGGAGACGTCAAGGCTTAATTAAATGAGTAAAGTATATAAGGATCCATGCTGGCATGTATCAAGTACCGCATCAATTATTCGTTGGAAAGATCTTGGACACATATCCAGTGCCAAGAAACAACTCTAGACCTCACCCAAAAAGATGAGTCAAAAGGTATTATTTGGATTCCTTTACAGTAGATAAATATTCAAGATTTTTTAACGAATAATCGAGGTGAGATTGAAAATACACATCTACACAGATTCTTAAAGAATAGTTTGACTCTCAGGACTGCACACAACTTTCAAATAATAGAAAAATAATCATTATTATTGTTTGTAGAGGTCTAGAAACTAACTCTTTATACACATCTTGGACCTTCGCTCCGTTTGATCCTATCTTATACCAAGTTAGGTGATCCTTACATCTACATTTTGAAATAAGAAGGGAGGTATTCTCAGCTACCATTGCGGGATGACATATTTTTTGAATCATATTAACATTCCATGAGCCTTGATGCATTACATATGAGACATTCTTAGCATTATTGTACATATAAGGAATAAAATACATTATCTTATATTTCTTTTGAAATAAACCATATATTACAAATATTGAAGTTAGTTGTTGTAACAGAAATTAAATTATAAATAATGATTGTAGAATGATAATTTATTTGATTTTATCCTTTTTTTCAAGAACTAAAGCTCTGCTTGCTTGTTGAATAGACAAAAGATTTTTAACTAAATAAAAATAATAACAAAATTTAATGAGTATTTAATTTTGTTTATTAACCCAATATTTTAGACTTATTTATATGCTTGCTAACCAAGTTTGATGAAATTAGCTCAAAAAAATCATTCCCAAACCCTAAATCTAGATTTTTTTTTGATAAACCTCAGAGCTAACCATAGTCAATGTGACAAACCGAACAATAAAACTTATTATGAAGCCTCCAACCAAGTAGTCAAAGCACGCCATATGGCCGACCCTAGAGGAGCACAAAGAGTCTCTCAAATTTTAGACTCTTACCCCCAATTAGCAACAGTTTGGCTATGATTGTAAACGGTCTTCATAACCATGTGACGAATGAGTGAGATAAGTGCAGTGAGATGCACCGGCAAAGTTTCATGCATGATCTTGGGGATGTGCAATCGATTACCAAAATGGCCAATCTATACATCCAAATTCTTAGCGATGGGCACCGACCCTCACCTATATAAATTATTTCCGAGATTGCTCTCGAGCTCTTTATGCCTTTGCACTACCACTTTGATATTCTCACAATACATATGTTCTTTTTTGAGAGTTCGTCAACTTAGACATCGAAGGATCTCCACGAGATACTTTTTGGCAAGAGAACTTCCTGTCTTTGCTATTTGGGTTGAGTACAGTATTGAACTGATGGTCTGAGCACAATCTCAACCTTCTAGCACTGTCTTAAGAATGATAGGTATTGGAGCCATACCACTTTCGAGACACATTACAATTTGCATCTGATCTCAACAGTCTAGGAAGCTGACCATGTAAACACTCTAGTAGCTTAGGCAGCTCAGCACCTCAGTTGGTAAAAGTTTTAATGGCAAACAAATTGATGCTAGAAGAAGGGCTATGATCCCACTACCAAAGATTCAATTAGACGACAGATAATTTGCAGCTTTAAAATCTCGAAGAGCACAGGCATCCCCTCAGTTGCTCAATAAGATGTCTGTAAGATTCGAAGTTTCTCAATAGAGCCCTCAAAGGGATGTACTTTCATCAGAGCTATAGGTGGCACCAACGGTCACTACTGAGCAATTTCAAATGCTCGTATAGCAGGTACAAACATTATGCCTCTAAAATCTACAAGAGATGGCTGCCAATAACCACTAGCAACAACAACCTCATGAGTTGAGCAACCATAAAGTCTTGACACAACCGAGTCTAAGGGAGATGCTTTACCTTTATCTAAAGGTGCATCCTTGACGCCAATCTCGATCTTTGTCCAAAAAGAAGATGGAGTGTAGAAGTTGATCTACTATACAAGTCAAGTCCTCCAAGACACCAAATCAAGGTACCTAAGCTCAAAAGAAAGCCTATGCTCTCATCACCTCGGTTAGAAAACTCTGACCCTACTTCCAGCCTTGTTCTATCACCGTGCCGACCAACCAACCACTAAGATAAGTCCTCAAGAGGCTAGATACATCAATAAGGCTAACAAAATAAGTAATCAAGTTTGGAGAGTTTGACATCCACTACTAATCTCGATCAGCCGTCAAAGCATAATCATTATTTGATTTCCTCATTGAGTCAATAATTCCTGAAGCTTCGAAAGCTAGTATAGATCTAGAGAAGCACAAGCCAGAAGATTCATCTATACTGACGAATCCTCTAATCCAAGTAGAAGCAGCGTTGGGTTAAACATCACCAGCTTGAATGGAATCATGGAGTAAGCCTTGCATTTTGGCTTCATGGTGTTCAACGACGAAGTTGAGTATAAGACCCTCCTCGCTAGTCTCAAGCTCACCTAAAACTTGGAGTTTGGCGCGAAAGCTTTTAGTGACTCATAGTTGCTTATTAGACAAGTCCGAGAAGACTTCAAAGCAAGGGTCCCTATGATGGCCAAGTAACTTCAAACGATCAACAACATCGCCTGGGCCTTTGAAGAGTTCAAGATCCTATAGATCCCCAAGCTAGAGAATGCCAAAGCTGACCTACTTTCAAAGCTCGCCACCTTAGAATATGTTAATCTATAGAAGATGACCTACCTTGTAGTACTCAACAAGTTGAGTCTCAAGGAGGAGATAGCCCTAATTCTTCGAGCTGATTTCAAACTGAGCTAGATCAATCCCCTTATCAACCACCTTCGGGATGGAAAACTTCTTGAGGACAGGAAGAAAGCTCGGTGGCTCAAGAATCAATCTATTGACCCAGTCATAGAAAAAAATAGCCCACTCAATCTTAGAGGCAAAGAATATAGAAATAGCATAAATTAATAAGTTCTCTGAGCTGACCTAAAAAATCAGTTATTCGATCAAGTCACAAAATTAGCGAACTAAGAAGATATCTGAGTTGATCTAATCTCAAACAGAAAGAATAGACATAAAGTTGACAAATTTGCATCTACTACTCAGCCATCTCAAAAAATTCATGTAGCCAACTTAAAATTTCATATTAGTCGACTAAGAGCTTAAGTGAGCTGACTCACATAATTCTGATAGTATAACAACTACTTTTTAGATTTTTTTCAAACAATCAAAACTTATTTCTAACGACTATTTTCAAGCTTTCAATGGCTAAAGCATTAATTACATATATTTTAAGATCATAAATAAAGAGATTTCAAATAAGAATATAAGGGATTAAGCTTTAGAAAATTTATTGACTATTCTTGAAGCTATTGAGTGAAACTCAAGAGAAAAGGTGAAAGAAAATTAAAAGTACTTTTAATTCTGTCTCTCCCATATTTATTCAACTCATAAAAGATGAAGAGTATATTGATTTAAACTAACTATTTCTGAGCTAGAGTATTGAAGCTTTCATTAATCCTCTCTCAAGTATTCAAAAAAGAAATCAAAGTAATCAAGAACTCAACTACTTCGACTTCTTCCAGAGTTTAAAGAATTTTATTGTTCTAAAATTTAAATTCTTGTGTATCTTGCTTTATTTAGTATGACAAGTTTTTTGGATGAAGAAACTTAAGATTGGTCCAAGCCTTAAGTTGATATTGTAAGATTTAGGTTGGTGTCTCCATAAAGACCAACTGAGTTAGATTGTGAATCTAAAATACAATCGGTTGTAAGGTTCTGATTGGTGATCCCGTAAAATCCAACTGGATTAGATTATGAATTCGAAAAAAATAATTAAACTATAATCTTAAGAGATTATAGTTGAAATTTTCAAATGGATTGACTTGGAGAATGAACATAGGTATTGAGTTTAGTACCGAATCACTATAAATCTTGTATGTTTGTGATTGTAGTTTATATTCATCTTTTATTTTTATTATATATTTATTTTACTAGACACTCAACAAATATTTTAAATTATTTTAAACATAAATTTTAAATTAATTTTAAAAATTGAATTCATCCCCCGTCCTACCCTCTCCTGCGTTGTTTTCTCTTGCAAAAAAAACTAGCCAAGTGAGTTCCATGGTCGTCATTTGTTAATTTGAATTGCTTGGTTCCGGCGGCGCCAAAGTTAGTATTTTGCATTCCAAACAAGAAGTTGGTGTTTTACCCCCGCCAACCACCAAAAAAAAAACTACAAGTTGGTGGCATTTTCGGAATTGCAATAGCATTCCGTGACAGGATTTGCCCCCGTCCACGTAACTTTAAATCCTTTTCGGCTGTAACGCTACTTTAGCTCGTCGATTTCAACCCCGGTTCAAAGAAATTTAAAGATATCCTCGTCCCCCGCGCAGTCCCAGATTTTGACGCGGTGGGGTTTTGACCACTCCTCGAGACGCCCACCCAGCCCTTCACGTGAGCCCTATCTCATCCATCCCACCCGTCCATCTCCCCAAGTCCCCCATCCGACAGTCGAGAACGCCCCCAAATTACGCGACCCCCCTGCCCCCGAACGCCTTCCGCAGACCAACATGTGGCGGTCGTCTCCTGGCTTTTGCAGCGCTCCGTACTGGCCACGTAGCGGGGTCACAGCCGGTCATTCCGTACGGACAAAGGCGCGATGCCGCTAGCGTACGGGTGAATTACGCAAAGGCGCTCCTGTGGGTTTTGGCCTCTTTCCATTGTCGTCCGGCCAGACCAGCGCCTCCACCGCCGTCGTTTCGTGCGGCCCGCTGCAGCGGAGGACTGGGGTCCACAGGATCGTATATGGCGCCATGTAGTGGAGAAATTATACCCTACACCACGGATCGGACGAGTGGGATGGCGTCATCGTTCCGCACGGACAGCGTGGCCACGTGCAATGAAATTACCTTATTACCCCCAATTTTGTTGTTGTCGTTGAGCTCCAATAAAGTTTGACTGTGTGAGGGTATCTGGGCATTCAGGCGTAGGGGGCCGATATGAGACGCACAACCTTGATGACACGTGAAACTCGGTCCCCCCACCCCCCCACGCTGTTGAGCACCTGCGATCCACTCGAGAAGGATACATACTTCTCGATCCTATTTAATTCTTTATTGTTTATATTTAATAATTTAATTTTGAATTCTTTTGATCAGAAATTTTATTGATGTCTACATCGTATCCAGACTCAATGCAATCTAAAAGCTGATATACAAAAAATTTCGGATCAAGTAACGAATGTCTAGACCAAATGGGATAAAAGCTATTTGCCTAATGTGAGTTTCTTTTTTTTGGGTAAAAATTTGCCTAATGTGAGATTGTTAATGAAGAAGTCCAATGATACTAGTCTACTACTCATGACGTGAGAGATAGATACATACCGCTAAAAAGTAAGGAGAGCTGTAGTACCACCTATTTATATCATATCTCAATAATTTAGTTGCGACTAGAAGCAAGTGGCATATGAATATAGCCAATAGAATTAGATAAGAATTGCATGGCTCTTTGCTAAGAGTAGATAGAATTCGGCCGTAAAATCATACTTAAAATGGAGATTCAGATTGAGCAGATAGAATTTCGTTATTATGTTGATAAGTAGGCCGAAATTAAAGATCAAATTATGATTATCGACTATGAGAGACCGCAGTGATTGTACTAATTTCAGATTTTCAAGAATAAAAATTATATTTTAGGTGAATGAAAAGAGACAGCCAACACAAACTATATTAGAATAAATTAAAAGTCAATAAGACATAACTATTTGTTTGATAGTTACAGAATGCTTGTACTTATTTACGTGCATATTGGGAATACTATTGACAACAATTACTAGAATCACCAGATATAGAAGCACACATGATTATAGTTGTCAAGAGTAAGCAATTGCCATATATTACTATAAATATTAAAATTGTACTCTCTAAAAAGAACTGTTCAATGATCAATCTAATTAATTTATCTTTAATTTAGGATAAATTATAAGAACACCCCTCAATTTAATCTAATTTATTTACACCTCTTATACTTTAAAAATATTAAACTAGCTCTTCTAATTATCGATATGTTTCGATGTGGTCTAATCATTTATCTCTATTAATAAAATTTTCTAAAATCACAAAAATATTCATTTCTTCATCTTCTCCCTCTTCCCTCCTCTCTCCTCTTCGATTGATCCCTTCCATTGCCGGCATCCCTCTTTTTCTCTCCTCCTTCCTCCTCTTCTTTCTCCTCCTCCCCTTCATCATCTTTTTCTTCTTTCTTGTCCTCTCCTTTCTCCATCCATTCCTCCATCTCCTCCCCTTCCTCCCAATCCACTTCTCCTCCTCATCCTCTTCCTCCAAGCCATTAATAAATCATTCCGCTCTACTATGGCCTCCACCTCCATCCCTTCTTCCTTCCCCATCTTCTTCCCCCCATCCTCTTCTTTCTTTTTCTCTTCCTCCATCCTATTCTTTGCCAGCGGTCCCTCTCCCTTCCATTCTTTCTCATCCTCTTTCTCCTCCTCATCTTCTTCTCCTTCAAATCAACCCATGAGCTTTATCCTTTTAAATGGCCTCCTCTAGATCTGCCTCTTCTCATCGATAAAAGATTACTTCTTCTTTCCTTCCTTCTCACTCATCTCTTCTCCTCCATGATGGCTCCCTCCATCTCTTTCTCTTCCTCCTTATCTATTTCATCTCCTCATCCTCCTCTTCTTTCAAACCGTCCATAAGTCATCCCCTTCACAACAGTCCCTTCTACCTCCGTCCCTTCCCGTCGGCAACCCATTCTTCTCTCTTCTTTCTCTCCATCCTCTTCTTCTTTTTGTCCTTCTCCTCCTTCTCTAACTTGTTTTTACCGATTCACCTTTCCCTCATCTATTTTTCTTTCATCTTTTCTTCCTCCAAACCCACCCATAAATGAGGGATATTTTCATCTATTCAGAGAAATCTAACACCATTGATTGGTAAAATGAACGGTTGGATCACATTGAAATCTATTGATAATTAAAAAGATCAGTTTGACACTTTTTAAAGTATAGAGGGATAAATAAAATTGAGCTAAAGTTGAGAGGATGTTTCTATAATTTACTTTATTTTTATCTTTACCTTAGCTGTTTATCATAAGACTAGGTATAACTTAGCTTTTACTATAGCTTAGTATTATACCTTTATAACTATAGATCAATGCTACACCTCTATTATAGCCTAGTGCTACATCTTGTCTACTGTAGTCAGCACTATACCTCCATCTATCTTCAAATTTTTTTTAAGCAATGGTGTGATGGTAGCAAAAATCCTTGAAGATCAAGATATTTGGACTCGTATTGCTCTCCATCCTTCATTCGACTCATATCTTTTTGGCTAGTCAATGCTGATGGTATGTTTGTATATGTATCTAGAACTCACCTTGCTTAAGCTTGATTTGGCACTCTCTACCTTGACCAACCGAGCTTCTTGGAGATTTTAAGCTTGTTGGCTGACTTGGAATGGGATCGAAAAATGAAGCAACATTACCTACCATGTATGACAATAATGTAGCATATAATGACAAGGGTGTTTGTTAAAACCAATAGTGGCACTTATTTTCCCACCAACCATGATGTTAGAGTTAAGGTAGCAGTACTTATCATGGTAAGAGTGAAATGTGTGATACAATAGTGAGGATAAATATTGAAGATGAGTAGTATTTTCCATCTTACTAGTTATGAGAAGCTATTTATAGATATCAAGTGGTAATATCATGACAAGAACATTTTGATTCCAACAGGTTAATCAATTTTAATTATTTTATTTATCGATCTTTGCATTAATTTACTTATCTTGCACTTTATTATAAACAAAAACTAGTGTTAGTATAGATCTCTTCTATTGTAGCTTAGACTACATCCTTCCCTCTCCAAATTCATCTTTTTGAGTGACAGTATAATTATGGCTAAAGTTTTTAAAATTAAACATCCGGATCCATTCTATTATTATATTTTCTTGATCACTTTCTTTTCAACTATTTGAATATCGGTGGCATGCCCATATAACTATCTATCTCCCGTCATTAGATTTGTCCTATAATTTTTCTTGCAAATAAGTCAAGAAACAAGTTCCGTAGTCCACTTAAAGAATGCTAGGCCAACAAGTTTTTTCAAACGCCTGACCAGGCAATAGGGCCGGCAGACAATAGAGATGAAGGCCTTAATTGGCAAGTTGCAAAGATGATCCACATAATTGCTTTGCTAATGAAATGGATAAATATTAACAACAATATTGCTCTGCGATGGAGATGAGAAGCGAGAAGAGTTTAGAGTGACACGATCCAAAAGGATAGTTGTTGCGATTCATGAGATATTGGTATATGATGGTAGAAGAGGAATATTAAGATTCATAAGTTGTGCCCATTGCTCCAAGTAATACACAACATAGTAAATAAGTCATAAAAAAATTGTTTTACATGTTTACATGGATCGTGGACTTGTTAACTATCACTTTAACCTAAACACAAATAGTGAACAATAAAATAATTAAGGAAACACCTGACTGGTAATAACATTATTCTCGCTAACCGTTTATAAAGGCCATATCTGGTAGAATAACGGCCGTATCTGTGCCTTCGCCAATAGAGCGTTACAACGGTTGCTACAATAAGCGTTTCTGGGACAGTATCATGCAATGCAAAAAAGGCGTGGACGTCTGCTGGGCAACACCCAGCCGTACGATGAGAATGGAACGACAGGTGAGGGGGCACACCGATATTTTTTTAATTATTAATCGTTAATCTCTGGTAATTTTGTCCCCTTCCTGGATTCCCCGGTCCACAGGATTCTACTCGTGGGGACCAGACCGATCAGGTGGTCTGGAGCCGGACGCGTGTCGCCGGGTGAAAGCTGGCGTGAGATGGATGTTAGCTGTGCCGCCACGTTCCCTTCAGGTTAAATGCCAGGTTCGTGCCCTGCGTTCTTCTGTTCCCAAGCTGAGCCATCAATGTCGTGGAATACGGACCGTTGATTCAGTGGTGGAGCCATCAACATCATGGAATACGGACTGTATATTCAGTAGTTCCACAGATTGAACGGTTGAGATTGTTGAATTTGTTACCGGACCTTTTTCTTTTGCATTGAAAAAATTTAAAATTTAAATAGATAATAATAATTAAATAATATATATTATTTATGCATTAGTATTTCTGGTCGATTCAAGTCGAGTTCCAAAGACCTGGTTCTAGCTTGGTCTCTTTTTTAACCGGGCAAGTTGAACCCAGGCCAAATTTCGGAGGAAACTCAAGCTTTAAGTAAAATAGGTGCCTAGATTTTCTTCCTTCCAAAATAAGTAACATGTAGAGGAAATCAAGAAAGGGGAGGGTGGTTCTAATTTTGACAGGTACTTGAACTAGTAATTCATATATCCTAGCCACCAAAATGGGCTATTTGGACAAAATTTTAAATTAATCGAGAGCAATTTATATTAGAAAATGATTTGGCACATAACTTCTAATATTAAAATAAATCTAATAGTATTCATCTTTGAACAATTTAGAACAGACTCTTCTACGTGGACAAATAGGATTTAGATCTTTAAAAAGATACGATTAATATAAAAATTATAAAAAATATTAAAATTTGATAGAAAATAGATCTTGATTTTTACATCAACTTTATTTCTGTCACTCTATTTAATTATTCATGGATTGAAAGATAACCTCTGACCAAAATATTTTTGGAAGGAAAGTTTTGGTAGAATTTTGGTCTAATTCAGTCCTTTGGAATACTAGCCCAATGTTACAGATATCAAAAAGATAATCAACTTCAAAATAAAAATCATCTCAATCAGATATTATTTGACCAAATTATGATTTTTTAAATTTAATATACGATTCGACTTTTTAATATAGCAGATTTTGCTTTCAGAACCTATCCAACTCTCACTAGTAGTGGTCAAAACGATCCATATCGAGTCTGGAGATTTTTTAGATTATTTATTTTTTAAATCATAATAAAAAATAAGTTATGACAAAAGAATGAATTTTGGTTGCATGCTTGTAAATTCTAGAGGACATTTTTTTGAGTCAAGCACCTCCTAGGCTTTAAAGATGGCATTTATATATATTGGAATTACATCTTTAATCATTGTAATGTATGTCTACATGATAGCCATACTATACAGAGAATATGAATTTTTATATGCAGTCTATTCAGAACTTCAATATTTCAATTCACAAATCCATCATTAATCTACCAACGACATAGAACCTCTATCATTGTACCAATGCAACAGCTACCTACGTAGGGCGAAGCCACTTTTTGTATTGGGGTTCAATTAAACCCCAAATTTTGATTCAATACCCATTATACTTTTAGAGATATATAAATATTATTAAAAATTATATATATATATACATACATATATATATATACATACATACATACATACTTACATACATACATACATATATATAT
>KE504893.1:580269-593338 GCA_000441515.1 Elaeis oleifera | reverse complement strand
CGCCAACTCCTCTGCGGATCCCGAGATAGACCGACCGACCGACTGGCTCCGCCCGACTGATAACGGGCGACGCTGACAGCGACTGTCGATAATGGCCGGCCTGGGCGTGTCGGCCCAACTGGCCGACACCGACTCCGACCGCCCGGAAGTCGACTCCATGCCAGGTGGGATAACGTCGATTTTCCGTCGGGGCGAGCGGCTAACACCCGATCTCTACAGACCCTCCGGACACCGGCCACGCTCTGAAGTCACCACCCGACAGCCAAGTCCCGACACTTAGTCGGCCAGCCCATTCACGACTGCCGAACGGCCGGCATGGGCTGCAGTCCTACCAAGGACACGCCGTATGACCGTCAGGGGCCTTGCCCTGTCAGGGACCTGGGGAATTATCCTACCAAGGACGCCAATTAATTCCTAGGACCTGTCAACCCGTTGACATCATGGCAACCCCCGACGATGTGACAGCCCACGGCGATTTGACGGCTCTACAGTTGTCAACATCACGGACGGCGGGACCATACCGCCTCTCACTATAAAATGGGGTAAGGCAACAGCTCAAGATAAGGAGATCGAAGGTAATCCAATCGAACCTCTCCATCCGCTCCATCGCTGAGCTCCCCCTGGTTTTCCTCTTTACTGTTGCCTAGTCTCCTCTCTGACTTGACCGTCGAAGGGTCTCCGCCGGAGGCCCCCTCCGGTCTGAGTGGACTTTCCTTGCAGGCGCTCATTCCCGACGATCAGGCGACAAGGGGATTGGCCGCAACAATATATATCATATATTATATGATGTACAGTGCATGTAGTATATTGTACCATAAAATATACTGCAGGAAATCTGTATGCTAGAGAGTGACCTCCAAATCGCGCTGCTTCTCGAAGAGGCTTTTTCCCTCTTCGATCCTCAATTTTGAGGAGGTTCAAGCTATGGTAATAACCAGAGGACCATGCTTCCTTGTTAGCGTTAAAACCCTTGGGACCAAATTTTGAGGTAGGGAGGGATGTTGTTCGACATGCATCGGTGTGGCTTCATATGCCTGACCGGCCGATTGAGTGGTGACACAAGAAGAAAATTCTTCAGGTTGCTTTTGAGTGGATAGAGGTGACAACAAGAGGTGGGTTTGCTCGACGGTGCGTGCAGATCGACATCACGAGCCCTATTGGCCCAGGGACGAATATTCGAATTAAGGACAAAATGGCCTTGCAGGAATTCATTTACGAAGAACTGCCGAATCTCTGGTACTTATGTGAGAAGTTGGGCCGCACCTTATACATTAATGATTGTACAACGAATCACCGGTTGGAGACTTCAAAGTTCAAGCCAATCTATGGATCGAGGATCCGGGCTGCTCGGGATCTAGCACTGGCAGCTCACAGTACAGAGAGCACTAAATCTTCTATGGCGATGGCGGTGTCCGTAGCTAAGCCGATAGGCTGGGCTCCATTGTGAAAATAGCATGCAAGGAATCTTTGTGGTCCCCTACCTAGGGAGGTAGGAATGGATCTTTAATGCGAAGCAATGGAGGTTGGGCCTAGGCAATGGAGGTTGGGCCATCTACCACAAGTGTCCGGTTTGTATCTTTTGTGCAAAAGAATGGTTGGTCTTCTTTCTCGGCTTTAACCTTTGCATAGTACTTTGCATGAGTTTCAAAGCACGATGGAACCGTTTCTTGTCCACAGCATAGATCACGAAGTAGATAACATGCTTGAAAAGTCATGCACTATGCGATCCAGCATCCAATATCATGAAAGAAGATCAACCATTCTTTCATGTGATAGATACAACCCGAACCCTATAACAATTGGGCCGCTTGTCAGCAAAAATATAGGGGTGAAGGTCAAGAGAAAGCAGCCACCCCAAAACCTTGGGGGCTGATCACAAGCAGGGTTCAAAGTTCCTACCATAGCGGTCCTGGTGATGGAGGAACTTGATAGCCAGCCAGGAGCTCAGCTATCTTTCTCGGTCGAGGCGAGGGCACCTTTAGTACTACGACGAGGCCACCTTTGGTACTACGACAGCGAGGCCATCTTTGGCACTATGACAATAACCGAGGACACTAGTTGAAGAAGGGGCAGCAATTGACCACTCGGAGACCAAATTGCAAAGTCTGAAAGCATCACTTAGGGCAACAGCATCCTAAAGCTTAGCAGGGTTGATTATGGTTGTGGGTAATGTTCTTGACTCACACTCAACGTACTTTGGCCAATTACAGTTTTCATTGGGGGTGGGTGAGGGTGCTCAACCAATAGGTCCTGATCGAGGTTAGGGCCAACCAAGCAATCAAGGTAAGCAGTAGGAACCCGGGACCTAGCAACACATAGAGTCCCCAAGCCCTTGTGAGAATAGGATAGAGGAACAGGTTGAACTAAGGTCCAAACCTAAGCACTCCAAAGTCAATATGAAAGTGTTATCGTGGAGCTGCTAAAGGCTCGTTCATAAATTACACCAAAAGTACGTTGCATTCGTACAGCCCAATTGTTTGTTGTTCATTGAAACACAACTGTCAGAAGGGGCACTGGCTCGAATAATAAAGTGCTTGGCTCCTCATGGCATGTCTATATGGTGTCGATTGTTGGTCTCGCTGCGGGATTACAGTAGTCAGGAGAGAAATGATGTGGAAAAATTCTGCTTCACTTAATTGCTTGGATCACCATGTGGTCTTTGGGTGGTCACACCAAATATAGGTCCCACATTTAGCATCAATGCCTATCCCATAAGATCATTTGGCAATTAGTTGCTGTAGCATATTAACATTAACATGATCATTTATTTTTTTAAAAATTCATAAATACTATATAAATTAATATGATTATAAATATATCAAATATTTAGATACTGATCGGATAGCCATCTATCCATATCCATTTTTCTTTAACGTATATAGATATATACCGATATTAGTTGGATACTTGAATTTTTATCTATATTTGATAGATTCGAGTATGAAAAGAGATCCAGATGGATATTATCCAATCTACTTTCACCTCTATATGGGCATTGTAAGCCTATCATAGAAACTTGTATTTTTAGGAAGTCTTTTGGAGAAAATAATTGAGAATGATCTAGTATAAGGAAGGTGTTGCTAACACAATTTTTTCATTGATCCACTATTATAAGTGGATAAACGGGCAAGCAAAAATTTTCTTCCCATGATAGTTTATATGACGGACTATTAGCGACGGCAAACATACCATCGCTAATACCGTCGGTAAAGATATTATCGACGGCATATTTACCGTCGCTAATAATCATGACTCCATCTCTTAAAAACCGTCTGAATATCATATAATTTTGAAATTTAAAATCCATCTTCACCGTTAATTATCTAAATAATTATCATAAGAATATCGTCACAAAAAATCATCTCGATCTGATAGCCCTAGCTACGTCGATCAATAAAATTTAATTTCGATGGTCTTGAACGACCGCATGATGATTTGATAGATAGAAATATTGATGGGTCCAAAATTTACAACGATGATCTCGGTGATATTTGTAGCACACTATTAAAATTTCACTTAAATCGAACATCATTATCATAGTCAATTTAGTATGAAATAATTTCAACTGTTAAATAAAAAATGAGTGATCAAAAGACTAAACGACGTCCGATTAAGGTGATTTTTTAGATAAACAATCTATGCTACTATTTTAATTATTTTTATAGTAGTGATCGTAAAATCTAAACCGCGTGTATATAGACCATCCACGTTAAGCAGATTTTACAAAAGTACAAATATAATTACTTAAGGACTTTAAGAATGAGTATCATGAGATATAGTTTTGGATTATTCATATATGCACAATTTGAATTTTATGATCACCATCATATAAATGATTAAAATAATAGCAAAGATCATTTATCTAAAAAATCGTATTATAATCGAATGCCGTTTGACCTTTTGACCACTCGATTTTTATTTAACGGTTCAAATAATTTTGTGCTAAATTGATCATGATAATGATGTCTGATTGAAGTAAAATTTTGATAGTATGCTACAAATATCATCAAGATCATCATTGTAAATTTTTGGATCTATCGGTTGTCTTTATGTATCAGATCATCATATGGTCGTTCATAATCATCGAAATTAATTTAAATGATCGACATATCTAGGACCATCGGATCGAGGTGGTCTTTTGTGACGATACTTTAAAGATAATTATTTAGATAATAAACGGTGAAGATGATTTTTAAATTTAAAATTATATCATATTTAAAATAATAAAAATTTTTTCTTTTGAGACAGACGTTCCGTCGCTAATAATTATTAGCGATGGCATCTGCCGTCTCTAATACTTTTCACACCATCACTAATAATTATAATAAAAAAAATTATTTTTGCGATGGAAATATCGTCGCTACTAGTGCCATTGCTAATAAATTTAATAAATAATTTTTTCTGATGGCTAATAATGTTAAAAAAATATTTTTTATTAGAGACGAGGAAATGCCATCGCTAATAATTAAGGATCCATAAATAATAATCTTTAAAAAATAAAAAAAATTTATCATCGGTAAAATAATTATTAACGACGGCTGATTTACCATTGTTAATAGCCGTCGCTAATACTTATTTTTTTGTAGTGTACAAAGAGCCTACAGCTTGGCTATGGATTATCGCCGCTTCGACTCCACCGAGTTACCCTTGTACAACTCGAGTTGCTGAGACTCCTTGGCTACGTCTGCAGCATCTCGGAGGGTTCTTTTCATTTTTTGGGAGCCCTCACACTTTGAGTTCCTCAAGATCCATTTCGATGGTAGTATCAGAGAAGGCAGAGGTGGCTTAGGATACGTCATATGACATCAGAACTCAAAATTGCTTGCCGTAGGGGGCTCACCGTTATTGGAGCTATTCACCCCTAGTGCCAAGTTTCGTGCTGCATGGGTTGGTGTGTTGTGTGTGACCCGGGAGCTGAAAGCTGATAGGATCATCATTGAGGGAGACTCGATGGCGGTCATCGGCTGGATCAGGAGGGAAGCCAAGTACCATGAGGCTCACTTGCTCTTCGAAGATATCTGGAGGGCGCTTGGTCAGTGCACTGTGGCGTCCACTCAGCATGTGTTACGAGAGGCCAACACTACAGCAGATTGGATGGCTTCTTTGTTGCTGACCATTATAGTGATTGGAGCTGGTGCCTTGGTGTTGTTTGCCCTCGGAACTTGAGGGATGTTCTCTTTTCTGACTCTTTAGACTGTACTCACACCAAATATGTGTGATCGTCTCCATGTACAAAAAAAAAAAAAAAGAAAGAAAAGAAAAGAAAAGAGGAGGCCTATCAACCACTAAGTACCACATTTCACACTAGTATGTCGGCTTCTTTTGCTTGGGTGTAGAAGTTGTGGGTGCCTTTGTAGGTGGAGACTTTTCGCTGGAAATCGTTGTGGCAAACTCTATTGTAAGCAACTGTTGCGTTGGCGGGAATCATTAGTGAGGACATGCCATCTTATGATCTATGATTCAACAAAGTGGAAGATTGCAACCATGTTACTGTGCAGTGCTCTTTGCCCAGCATTGCTGGCAGCTGGCAGCTGCTAGCAGTAATAGGTCAAGAGTCTCCCCCTTCTTTGCCCACAATGCTTATTACATTAGCAAAGGACTAAGTAGATAATAGGCTGAGATCTCTCATGGTCTACATTGCTTGGCATGCAGCTGTGGACAGCAAATGAACTTATCAAGGCATAGTCAAGGTCCTGGGTGGCCCTTCTACCAGGATTTGTGAGGTGGCTACCCCTCCCTTGGTGTTTTGAAAATTAACATTGATGGGGTTGTTTGAGGGTTCCAAGCAATTAATAGATGGTTTATATCATCAGGGACAAATAAGCTCAGTTGCTGTGGGCTATGGGTATATCTCTTCCTTCATGCTCCGTGCCCTTTGTTGAAATGGTTGGTGCATGGGCCAGTCTGTGGTGTTCGGTTCTTCAATTTTACATGCTGTAGGCGTGGATAGAAGGAGATTCTACTGTGGTTGTTTCATGGATGAATGTAGATTCTGCAAACCAGGAAGTGAGCAATCCAATCTCCAAAGACAAATTGTGGTGCAAATGGGCTTGTTTTGTATTCCAGGCAAATAATATACGCCATGAAGGAAATCAAGCAGCTGGCAGGGTAGCTACGCAAGTGATCATGGAGAGTTTGTAAGTGATAGTCAGACCTATATTCCACCCTCTCTGGGAACAATCTTATAGGTTGATGTAATGGGTGTGTATTACAGTTGAAGTTAGTTCAGGCAAAGGCTTTTGCACTAAAAGAAACACTAAAATAACATTCCTGTCTACCATTGAATTGCAATTTCAAAAGAAATCTGGGATCAAATCGTTTGGGCAACTGAAATGCTCGTTCAAGCATCTTTTTAACTGCATTATGGGAAGTTTTAAAGAAAAAAAATAATAAATTTCAAGTTCTACAACCCTTTGGACCCGTTGGGATCGATTGGTTTCTGCAGTCAGCCAGAACTCTTGGAGACAGAGGAATGAAAATATATTTCTTAATATACCCTGGAAAGAGAAGAAATATTTCTTAGTAAAGGGACTTGGAAAACTAAGGGTCTAAGGAATTTTATTCCATGGATGTATGAGTGGTCTTCAATGTGTAGGGTGAAGGAATTTTAGTATATATTCTGCCAAGCTAGAGGTTGCACCGAATAGCGTCTCTACCTTTTCTTCCCTCTCCTTCTAATCTGTTTGTATTTTCTCTCTGTCTCTGATAAATAGGATGGTTTATCCTCCTCTTCTTATTGAAATATGATCAAGGTATATATCTTGGTGAATTCTACCAAAAAAAATAGAAAAAAAAAGAAGGTATCTTGGTGAACAAGGTATAAATTTCATATCAGCCAATACCTCAGCACATATAGATTTTCATTGATGGAGACAACTGGAATTGAAATTTTACATGAATCATACACATCATTTCTTGGCTAGCTAGACAGAGGACCCATACGAATTATTAAAGTTTATGAATTATTTCAGTAAAATTTCTAACTCATTCAATAATTTTGCAGCATACCCTGTAGACACATTCAAAACGGTACTACTAAGCACTAAATGATGGTAGACAACTAGGATCCAAACATAAACTTGTTTGCAACACGCACAACCACGAATGTCTACAGCCAGGAGACATCATCCCATACATGCCACAAGAGTATAATTGGAGTCAAAGAATCCTAATCAAGCAAGAATTGATGTCGGACATTTGGAGCTCAAGATTGCTTGCTAGCTTGTCTTCCATGCTAGCTGATTGGTTAGCTACCGAAGAAGGATGCCTCAGAATAGTTCAGTTGTGGATGCAGGGTTTTCACACAGAGCTGGCGTGTTAGTACAATATTATAATTCAACTCTTCTATATATATAAGCGGTGATTATCTTTGTTTTCTCAATCAAGTTTTGATATTCTTTATAAGAAAAAGTTAAAATCAAATAAATAAAATAGACACTCACACATGATGTCGCATCCACCGGTATATTGATGCATCCAAAATTCTGAATCCAGATTTCAATATTTGAGCAGATATACCCAAAATAACAGTCCCCTTCTCATACAGTCCTTTTCTGTTATAAGCAAAATAATAGCCATTATTCAACAAGTCCGGCCTTGGATTGTTTTTTTTATAAATATAGTGAAGAATGCCATTTGTCATAGAAAAATAAAGTAAAGAATGGTATTATTTGATTATTACACTGTTTGTTTAGGAAAATATACAAACGTTTATGACTAGTATTGAACAGTAAAAGTGTCTGATAATAGATGTCATATCCATTATATAACAGCCATTAACAATGGAATAAATAACAAACATATTTTCAACAATCCGTTCACAAACATCATATAACATTATTTTGACCATTGGATTTTTTTTCCTAAAGTTGTTGGTTGTACAACAATAGGATTTAGAACCTTTATCCGAAAGCTAAACTAGCCGTTGCTTAGATGACCTTTCCAAATCACCTTGCCAAAGGGCTAATGCAATTGACAAGTTCTATTCGATACTTCAATGCCAAATAGCTAAATTCCCCATTCAAGGCTTATTTAGATAGTTGGGCTTAAAATTTTATGAAATTTATAGGTTGGGCCAGTACAACCATCAAAAATATTAGATTATAGACTAGACTAAGCATACGGCATTCAAGCCAGCCCACTCAAAAGATAGAATTAAGTACTTACAAATATAAGTCTAGTCCAATCTATAACTAAATGCTTTTAGTGACTGTACTGGCCCAACCCATAAATTGTATAGAATTTGGGCCCAACCATTTAAATAGATCCTTAATATTAAGATTTCTTTTACACTATGCATATCTTAAATCAAAGGGCTGGAATTTCCTTCTGAAAAAGTTAAAGAAAAAAAATGACAAGATGGAAGATAAATGTTTTATCTCTTGCTGGTTGGTTAGTTCTTATCAACTTCGTGCTCAAGGTTGCGCCTGTTATTGGATGCCAGCCCTTCAACTTTCTGCCATCATCATCCAAAAATCAATATATTATGCCAAGCGTTCATTTGGGGAGATCAAATTCTGCATAGTAAGACCAAGTGCCTTGCCAGTTTGTCTTCGAACTGTCGACGAAAGGACTTGGTGGCTTGGGCATCTCTAACCTCAGAACCTTCAACCAGACTCTGGTATTAAAATGGTGGACCAAAATTGACCATGATGGGCCTGATTGAAAGGATTTATAATTCTCGCAAGCCTCCTAGGGATCTCTCTGTGTGTTTGGCAAGAACCGTTTCTCCTTTTTGGAAGAACACACTCATATTGTATCAAAGGTTTCAACAATGTTCCTTCCTAGTGGTTAGCAATGGCTAGCAAATTCCTTCTGGCACAATACAAGAATTGACGACAATCCATCAAACAAAAGTTTCCAAACTTGTTGCTTTTCACCAAGTTCTTATTAAGTTTTATGGTCGATTTCTTGATGGATATATATAGTGACTGGACCACTAAATTTAGATCCCCGATGACTTATGTAGCTTTAATGGAATTCCAAGCCTTATGCCTCTCCTTAGCGCTAAAGGGCTTACACATGAGAATGACGCTAGATGTTGGAAATGGCATTCCACATTTTCAGTGAAGCATCATTATCATTTTTCATCCATGGCAGGATCATATCCTATATTGGTGCCATTATTTGGAAACTTTCGATTTAAGAAGGATATGATCTTCAACTTGCTATGCTATAATAATAAAGTTTCATTACTGATAGCCTTACAAGAAAAGATGTGGAAGGCCCTAACTCCCATCCATAATGCTCTAATCATTCTAAAATTTAGATTGCCTAATATTCGCCTCTCTAAATCCCTCTGGAACATCAATCCTTATGCGGAACCTGAATATGCATCAACTCCGTACTAACATTTTTTTAAAATTTAATTCTAAAATCAACTCCATACTAACATGTTTGACCTTCGGTGCAACTACCAGAGAGCTTTCTTTTCGGGAAGGATTTGGCCACTTTATATAATACTTTCATCTCTACGAGAACTCGGCGTATCTAGAGCAAGCGTAACAACAAATTCTTTGGATCTTAAGCTCTATAGATATAGATAGGACTGAAAGTAGGCTCGGGCCGGGCCGTGGTCCATCGGGCCGGGCCGGCTTCGGACTGAATTTCAGGCTCAGCCCGAAACTATTCAGGCCGAGCTTGGGCCAAGAATAAGGTCTGTTTTATTTCAGACCAGGCTCGGATCAACTTTTGGCCCGATCCGAATCCGGTCCGGCCCCGAGCCCGAAAGTTTAGTCCGATTACGAGCCCAAATATCAAGGGCTTCATTCTATCTTTCTCCTTTTCGAAGCCCCGAGTCTCAATTTTTCTCATTGAGGTGCCCTGCGACCGTTGTCGTCCTCACTCCCGATCCTCTCTGCTCTTCCACCAGCCATCAGTCTCCGCCGTCGCTCTCCTCCTATTCTTCAGCGGCGTCAGGCTCCCCCCTCCAATCTCCCATAGGTGCTCTCCTTTCCATAGGTCTACCTTCATCGCGCATGTTCTCCCTGGATCGCCACTCCCTCGGGCCTCGACTATCGCTCCAAAGCCCCCGTCTCCCTCCGACCGGCGGCCGCTGCTCCCAATCCTCCATCTCCATTCGACTGCTGTTTTCTCGAGCCTCGACTGTAGCTCTCAAGCCTCTGTCTCCCTCCGACCACTGCTCCCAAGCCCATTGCCCAATGTACCTCGACCGTCTCGACGTCTCTCAGAAAATCCGATAAGCTCTTTGACAGTGTCGGCAAGGTCTGCGGCCGGTCTCACACCTACACCAGTCTCGACCATAATCGCTGCCGCTTGGCTCCTCACCGCCCATGCCTACGCCCTTGAGACGGGTGTCATCTTCACCGAAATCGATGGCGGCACCCAGGCCAAGCTCGAGCTCCAGAAGCCAGGAGGTCGTCGTCGTTGCCAAAGACCTAGCGGGCATCGTTGTCGTCGTGACCAGCCACTGGAATCGATTAGGGCTTATAGGGCTTTAGCCTTTTTTAAAAAAAATTAATAGGGAATCAGGACTTGTTGGCGGTGGGCTGGCTCGATCTGTTCGGGCCGAGCTGGGGCTCGGGCTCAGGCTTGAGTCTTTAAAAATTTCGGGCTTAAGCTTGGCCCGAAGCTCGATAAAAATTCAGACTGGGTCCGGCCCGGCCTACTTCCAGCCCTAGATATGGAGATGGTGAATAGAAGTGCAATCGAACTAAGTCAAATTGAATAGGTGGAAGCTCGAATTTGATTCGATTCAAATATTCGGATTCGAAATCGATTTGAGATCGATCGAGTCTTGATATCCCAAGCTCGAGCTCGGCTCGATGAAAAGTAGGTAAAACTCGAGATCAACTCGATTCCATTCAAATATCAATCAAGCCATACTCGAGCTCGAATTTGAACTCGAAATTGAACTTTAGCCTATTAATAGTATATACATTAATATATATATTATTAAAAATAATATTATTAAATATATATAAATTCGAGTAAATTTACAAGCTTTTGAGTCAAGTATTTTACTACTTGAGCTCAACTCGAAAAGTTATTCGAGCTCGACTTGAATTCAATAATAATCGAATCAAGTTCAAATTCAAATCAAGCTCAAGTAGCTTGCAAGTAGCTCAATTCGTTTACATTTTAATGATGAAGCAGACAGTTTTCTATTCAAAAATGAGCTTCGAAGCAATGAGATGGATAATTTGCCCTCTGGACTCAACATACACCAGCTTATAGGATCCAACCGTCCAAGGATCTCTCTCTCTGTTATCAACCCAGTACGTTTTGATAAGTTGATAGCCCACGGTGAAAAGCCAGCAAGACCTTCCTCCTAGGGCAAATTCTTTGTGCATCATGGGAAGTGTGGAAAATCCGATGTGAAGTGCATCATCTTATCCGATTGATCTATATAGTCATCATTTTTCAACATGCATTTAATATCTGCAGGTCGACTTTTTCGTTTAAAAATTCTATACAACAAAATACTTTAGTTCTTTAGTAAAATTATGACATCCTATATCCATATTATAATATTTTATGTCCAAAAAATTATAAATTTTATCTACAAGATATCATAATATAATTCAGAATGTCATAATATGCACGAGATGTTATAATTTTTTTCAAAATAAAAATATTTAATCATTCAAATTTTTAACGAAAAAATCGTTCTGCAGACATTAAATACGCATTGAAAAGTGATTGGATAAAAATACTCCTATCATATTATGATATTTTAAGTCATATTATGACGTTTTAGACTATAATACATCATAAAATATTATAATTTTTTAAAAAATATTTATTATATAAATTTTAATAAAAAACTGATGTATCCCGTCCAATTTTTTGCACCGCCCGCGGGGCACAGAGAATTTCTCTTTTCTCCGGCTTACCTCCGAGGACACCTCTGGGTCGAGTTTCGGAATAACCAATCCTACTTCAAATTTACGCATGCCATCGCGTCAAAACAAGTGAAGACATGCATGGCTTTCATGGCTTCGGCGCGAGTCCGTCCTTTTTCCAGGCGTTTCAGGGTGGCTTTCAAAATAGGAGTGGGGGCCACTCACTTTCCAGACTTTTGTAACTTCTGCAACGAGCGGCAGCACCTTTGTACTAACTTCTTAACTTTAACAAAAAAAAAAAAATCCATATAGACATGATCCACGGATTTTTTTTAATATTATTTTAATATTTAATTTAAAATACTTCCAATGTAAACTTATTTTTCGATCTATCATTTCGTATATACCATATGTAAAATTATAAATTAAATCCATGATTTAAACCATGGATCTAAAAATTTAATTGATAAAATATATTTTTCAATTTGACGTATCATGGTCCAAGTACCAAATGTTATTTTTTAATTATTAAATATTTAAAGTCATATAGATGGTTTATTAGACTAGCCTATCTAGTATTCATCCAATCTAGATTTCAACATGGGGAGTTCTTTATATACTAATAATATTCATTCTCCATAATCAATATTAAGCTAAATTTTTATGAATAATTTTTAAGATAATTTTTTATAAAATCTATTTTATACAAATTTTATTTTATCTCAATTTAATCTTTTCAGAATTTGATCCCACAAAATTTTTTATATATATTTAAATTTTAAAAATAAATTTTCAACATAAATTTTTTATCCAAAAAAAAAAAAAGAAGAGAGCTTGAAGCCACGATTTTATAGAAATCGTGGCCTCAAGCCATGTTTCTTGAAACCATGATTTCAAATTCTCTATCAAAAAAAAAAAAATAAATAAATAAAGAAACGATGGTGCCATGCTAAAATTTTCTTTGGACCAAAGATCTTTAATAATATTATTATTTAAAAAATAATTTTTTTCATTTCTTCCTCTCCTCCTCCGGCTTTCTCCGCGCCCAACCCCTCCCCTCGGCGGCTCTTCCACAGTTGCCTCTACTCCGCGCCTCCCCCTAGTGCCGTTCTCTTCCGCGCGGCTTCTCCGTGCGGCCACCGCTCCTCCGTGCCCCCACGACCCTCCGTCCGCACATGGTCCCCCCACTCCCGCGTGCCCCGAGTAAAAACCTCCACCCAGCCATCGCACCCCCAGGCCCCCTGTTCGTACGCGGTGCCCCCCCC
>KE504893.1:541031-561045 GCA_000441515.1 Elaeis oleifera | reverse complement strand
ACAAACCGTCAAAGAGACCAGCGGTTCCGAAGGACTTTGCTGCCAGATGATTCGCAGCTCATCGCAAGAAGATACGCGGTGTTATGACTTTACCACAAGAAAAATGTGGTCATAGCTCATGGTTGACGAAAAAAATTTAAGAATGAAAGAAATTGAAATCTCGAAAGAAAATTAAATTTTTGAAAAAAAAATAATTTGGCATGAACTATGTTGCATAATCGAAATTGATTTCGAATTGATGAACTCTATATGCTTATTTTCTATAATAATTATTTATTTTAATGCCTGATAAAATCTGATGAAAGTGATCATTGCTTACTGGGCTGTCTAGCTCATTACCTCATATTTTACTGTTTTTATAAATATTGAGGAATTAAGATGATACAAGATATGAATGAAAGAGTGATCAGAAGCAGAATCTCCATACTTTTATTTAGGTTGAAAGTTTATCGAATTTGATATAAGGCCTATGAATCATTGTTGAATTTATTGAGATATTAAAGAAGAAATTTAGATCGTTATGTTTTGGATTTAAATTATTGTCTAATTATTCCGCTGTTGTTTTAGGATAGCATGATAAGATGTCTTGCATGTTTATGGGAAGAATTTTCTATGAGTATGCGGCGGTTGTCATGACTTTCGATTCATAATCTCGGATCGGGGGCGTGACAAGATTCAAATTGAGTGGATGGAAAAATTACTAATTTTCCTCTTCCTAATTGGATTATTAGAATACGGGTGCCCTTTCTTCGCTCATGCTCACAATTTCTGTCATGAATTCCTCTTCCAATAAGAGCCGAGCAACAAAAAGGAGACGAAGATGGGATTGCATGCATAGAGACAGTTGTGAGGATTTTCCAATATTTGAACATCATGGAGCTGCTACTGGTCCCTCTGGTGTGCCGGTCATGGCATGTTGCATCCCTCGATCCCCTCTGCTGGTCCACCTCGACACGAGGTTATTCAATGATGTAAAGGACTAGTACTTTGTTTGAGCCCATAAGGGGCAAGTAGATGTGCAAATGTTCAAAGCCACCATCCACCACTATGGAGCAGCTGTCAAATGCATCATCTTCTTCATTTTTGTGGCTGCAACTGATGAGGTGTTGGAGTGCATCTCTTAGAGGATAGATTCTATTATTACTATTTCTTATGGAGTCTAATCATCTGAATGAGGTTGTGGTGCGACCAGGATATACAACAATCATTGGTGCTAATTGTCATTTTTTGAGTTTGCACGCAAAGCAAAAATTTAGAACACAAATTAAAGCACATCAAATTCTTCGATAATAGTGCCAAAAGTTTGATATATCTTAAAAATAACCGCAAACGTACGATATGCAATGTAACACTTCCGACGAGTATGGATTGATCTCACGAGGAATTGTGTGTATAAAGTATGTTTAAACTTTTGCTCAAGTAAGTTTTGAAGAAGATATGGAGATTGATTGTTAACCACTAATAAAGCAACGAGAAAAATAATTACAGAAATATATCCACTAAAGATCTAGGACTTTTGAATTCACTAGACCAATGATTTAAATAACCGTTCTCATGATTTTTCATGGAATATCCTTTAGGTCTTCTTATTAAAGTATAAAATATGAACAAGCATGGACCATAAAAGATTTAACTGAATTATGGTCCATCAAGCATTTCACTTTATCTTAGACAAGAGACTCTCCTTTCTTGTGTTAATCCAAGCATAGGTCATGAAGGGATTTTAACCTAACTATGACCTATCAAGGTTTTACAGGAAGAAATGATTGATGACTTTGATCTTTCTTTATTTCTTCTCTTGTGTTACCCAAGTATGGACTATGAAGGGACTCTAATCCAACTATAACCCATCAAGCTTTTCCATAAAAGAGAAGAGAAGAGAGTTTGTAAAAATTATGAGCCTCCTACCTGTTATCATCTCTTACATAGAATCAAGCATTAACTATGAAGGGATTTCAACCCAACTATAATTTATCAAGTCTCTTGGTAAGAGGGAAGGAAAGGAGAAGGACTCTAAACATCAAAAGTATGAAAAGAAATCTAAAGAAAATCGACTTCTAACCATGGTCTAGTTTCATTGCAAACTTCAGAGGAATTATTTAGCTAGACATGATACGATTAAAAGCATGAAAGAAATCTTATACTGTCTACTGAAATTTAATATTGCAGAAATAAAAGAGATGTAGAAATTAAATAAGAAAGAAAAAAGCAAAGAAATGTAAATTATCCTATATACTGAAATTAAAAATATAAAAATCAAATTGCATAAGCGATAATTAAATGAATATTAAATAAAATTTTATTGCTGAAATTTAAACTCTGTACTACAATATACTCCTGACTCCCAAGCCATTAACTGGACTTGGAGTTAAAAACAGAAATTAAAACAAAAAGAAGAAAAAAATCTAACTAGGATCTCCTCCCACAACCTTCCTCTGCAGAACTTTCTTCTTTTTAATTCTCGCACCTTCTCCTAGCTGAGTTTTCTTTTGTGTGTTGGAAGGATGGAAAAAAATAGAATAAGATGGCTAAAAAATCTAAAAGCAGGATGAAGATCTCTACAAGAGCTATGACTTGGAGAGTCTCTTGATAGAAGTATTAGATTTTATTATAGGTATAAATAAGAAAAAGTTTTTATGTTTTTTAGACGTGAGACTTATGAAAGCGAAGGTAGATAAAATCTTCTAATCCTTCGTGAATTCTCATATCTCTCTTTCTGTTTTAGATTTTGATATTCCAATTAAACGCTCGCCGTCTCCTCTCGTACATGTCCCAGACCCATCTCAGATGCGTTTAAACCGCATGCGCTCCCGCTCCCGCTCCACTGCCTTCATTTGCATCAACCGTGCGGATCGAACCCGCGCATGAATTTGAATCCCGCTCCCAGCATCCGCATGATCGCCCGCTCACTGCTCGCGCGCATGAACCGTGCAAGACCACGCCAAAAAGCCACGTGAAGAGCTTTGTGAACCCTCCCCACCCCCACCACCCCACCCCCCAAAACTCCCCCTTGTAAACCTCACGTTGGCTTGGGGACCTCTTTCGGCTTTTCGCACGTGGGTTTTGGTTTACTTGGGCCCAATTCCACGTGTCAGTGAAAGACAGAGGACTTTTAGACCTCTTGGCATGATGAGGGGGATTGGGTTTTTTGGAGTGATACGGCGAATCGTAGCCATTGATTGGAGCATTACTTTTGAGCCCTCAAATGATTTTCCTCCTTTTGATGTGATTGCTTTTAGCCATCATATTTAGATCTAAATCCCTTTGAATTAATTTGAATAGACTCAATCTATCAATTACCTGTGAAAGTGATTAAAAAATATCAAATTCAAACTAATATAAATTAAATAATATAAAATTTAATATTTTTAATATCCTATTTTATGTATTTATCACTATGCTTGAAATAAAATGGATACTATTTTGATATTCATTTAATATTTATATCTATATTTGTATTTATGAAAAAATATAGATATGAATATGGATATATCAATATTCGATCTACATCTGATTCATTTTTAGCTCTAAAGATGAGGATGACCGGTAACAAAAGCATTGGAAAAGCTAGGAAGGATATAAAGGCTAGGGTCAATAAAGGAGACTCCAGTTAGTAGAGATGGTGCCTTACCCAAATAAGAATTTCTGATCTCCAAAGGTTTCCAAGAGGGATGGCATTAGTTTCAGTGAGGACCACTGAATTTTTGGGAAAATGCTTTTCTTGGGAGACAAGAGAAGGATCCTCCTTTAGGATTTTCCAAAGTGGTTTCCCTTTAGAGGCCGGGCCTCCAGGAAGTCCTCATCCTCACAATCTTGTTGGGAGAGGTTTCTTGGTGTCTGTTGTTAGACATAGAAATCGAAATGAGATGACTTGAAAACTTATCCATTAATGAACTGTCAGAATAATTATGAAATTTTGAAATAGAAACATCTCAAGAGTTTGCTTTTCGAAAAATGCTGGCCAATTGCTTGCTTCTACATTACTTCATTCTACTTTTATTCAAGAGTTCAAATATGCCATTAAAGGGATTAAGGACATTGCCCAAGTACCTGAACACTAAATTATAAATTATTAGCAATTTTTGAGTATCTACAACATATATCCTGTTCCATTCCAGCATCTTGGGCATAAACATATATTGATTGTTACCTCAAAAATAAGAAAAAGAAATAACTTAAACTGATCCAATGTACATGTTATTATGATGAGAATGGAGCATGCAAATAAATCAATAAGAAAGGAATACATCCACGCAAAAGAGAGAGGACGGGTTAATAATCTTATTGACTGGTCCAAGGACTTTCTGTTAAATCAGTGAAAAAGGCCACTGTTATAGTTAACAGTAATAAACAAAGGTTAATAAGTTTAGCCTATTAGAAGTTTGTCATTCACCACAAAGCATGACTAATGTGTCTTTGCTTTACAAAAGACGACCCTTTCGGGTTTGGGTCGGGAAATGAGGATATATATATATATATATCAAAAAAACCTTTTTGGTCTTCAGTCTAAAAGTTTATTAAGAGATTAAAGAGAGCACTATAATAATATAATTTATTTGCAATAAATGGCCTTCCCCATGCTCCTGGCATTCAGCAACACCTGAGTTCATACACCAGAATTTGAACAGAGATGCAAAAGAGGCAAAGAAAGAAATCATTATATTCTAAAGTTTTCAAAATTTTTCTTGAATCTATACTTCAAGCATCTTTGTACAACGGCTCGCATAATGAGGTTGTGCTTGGAGACAAATGGTTTTATGGAACATGATCTAGGACCGTCAGATTAGGCGTGCAAGAATCCACCATGCTCTGCATGGAATTTGGAAAGAATCACCAAATAGTGTTGCAAATAAATGAAATTTAAAGGTGTTACTTTTTGAAGAAGAATAGTAGCTCCATCACTATGTCATGTAGTTCCAGCTGTTCTCCATAGCAGCACATCACCCAGGAATTGAAGCAATTGCTTGAGTTTCTTCTCTATTGTCTTTAATGTACATTCTTCTGGATCTCATCTAGCAGAGAACTGAATGCTGCTCTCCAGATGCTGCTCTCTGACCCACTGCAGAATATTTTGTGCATCATTGTTAATTCTTCAAGGTTTGCCTTCTTCAACAATCCACCAAGTATGTGTCGAACCTCCTCTTCTGATGCATGGTTGTCAACAATTGATTCATCCTGCTTCTTCCCCATTAAATTCACACCAAACAACTTCTTTACATTAGCCATGTGACCACTGGCAGCAATATGAGTGCTTGACTTAGCAAGCTCTAAAGGTTCATCTTTGACATTGATCACCTCGGATGGAGAAGAGGCGTTGGACCTTGATGCCCAATACTCTAAGCAATGATGATAAGGATCAAGAGCCTCGATAACCTGTTTCATTCAAGTTAGTCAAATCCATCTTATTTATGTGGAAGCATTGCTACATTTGATGATTGCAATTAATAGATTAATTATGGATTGCATTTATGCACACCAACCAAACTTGGGTCCCGCTATTGACACTGCTCTCCTCAGCCCAAAAACTGGGAGAAGTTCTGGGTTTAAAACTGTTAAGGTGGCACTTATCTTCCAAGATAAATTGAAGCATTTTAACCTATTTTAAACAAAATTAATCTACATGGAAGAATTAGATTGTATCCAGGAACAGAGAACGTGCTTCTTAGAAGCTGTCACAAACTGCTGAAAGCTAACACTGAGAACATGAGCTGAAAAATGCAGCAGCAGCAGCAACGCATGCCCGGACATGCACATGCACACATGCATGCACGTGCATGCACACACACGCGCGTGCACAGACACGCAACAAAAAAGAAAAAAAAAGGGGAAGAAGAAGAAGCTTCTTGACCTCACATGTTGGGATCTATCCCAGTAACATGTGTGACTGGGTTGCATTGCAGATTCCTGTCAAGTGATTTTGTATTGTCAGGTATTGTGGATGAATTGTTAATGGATCCAAAATGGTTAATAAGCCGAACATTGTAGACTTTAAACCATTGTTTGTGCAAATACGACTAAAACCAACAAGAGGACTCCAAAGGCAGATCTGTTTAAAATCAGATAAATGTAATTTGGAGGCAGGCAAACCTGAATGATAGATGGGGATAAGAACCCAAACATTTTGAGTCCATCCATAGATTCTGGGGTTTGCAATGGGGGAAGACCTTGCTTCCCAAGATCACGTTGTCTAATGATCTCTTGATTCAATTTCTCTCGCACCATTTCCCAACACTGTGTAGCAGAAGCATGCATAAAGGATGCTTCCAGATTTTCTTCTACCGTCACCTAATTAGAAGGAAACAGAGTATAAGAGCAAGCTATATTAGTTGAAACTCTTAGTAAAGGAGATTTAAACATTTCAAAATTTAGATGATCTGCAAACTGAGAATGTCCTTTGATAGGAATGCATCTTGAAAGAGGACTAAACAAAAAAATGAATGCAATTTGATCGGATTAAAGATCATTGGCTGTGTAGGAATAATCAAGTCATTCTTTGGATTACTGTTGTTATACTAGGCACGGATTACCATGGCTGTCATGTCATAGCCATCCTCAACAGTGTAAGTGAACAAACCATATTACAGTTCAATTCTAGAGTGTTAGGTAAATTTAATATTTAATGCTTATCACAAATTTATACTAAATATTTTTGGAATTTGACAATGATTATAAATTTAACGTGATGTAGCAGTTCCAGCTATGTATGATTGTTATAATAATTTTTCATTTGTTCCTCCTTGTGGATAAAGACACATATATAAGGAAACATAGATTAGTCACATATAGGTAAGCAGCATTCGATTGCAATAATAAATATGTCAACAATGCTAGCCTATAATTATTATCCGAAATGCCCACCTTAATAATGGCCCCAGAAGTCCAGCATCCAACACTTCTGAGATGTAGGTACATGTTGTCATGGGATCAACTACATTGATAAATTTGACACGACTTCTGAATCCTGCAAACTCATTAGATTAAAGTTTTCAGCATGCTACTTAGCTGAAAAGGCGGTGCAATCGATTATATTGCAACATACCTTTTGGGAATATGGCTTGCCTACTGCACCATTCTTCCAGGCACCACGGTTCCAAAATTAAGAGGTTCAACATGATACTCTAAGACCTTGAGAGCCTTTTGATCACATTGATTGACTGCACTAGATTGGACTGTACCATGCTCAATGGCTTGACTGCCTCGACCATCTGAAGGAGTGGATGAACAATGCAGATGATGTTGAAGGTCAATACCAAACAGCTTTGGACTTGATTTACGAGAATAATCAGAACCTCTTGAACATGATGGTTCACTAAAATTTCTGATGGGAATGCCACATGAAGAGGCCAACTCAGCAGAATTATTAAGGGACTTCAAGGATCCACATTCAGAACTTGTTCTGATGAGAGCACTGGTCATTTTCAAAGGCTCATACTCCTTGGTTTTATTCATACTATGATCATTAACACGCATCAATACAGAATTTGAGGAAAGGTCCTGTCTAAATATATCAGGACTCCAGCATTTCTCTGTCTCCCCAATGGAACAATCAAGATATTCTAGAAACTTAACCTTAGGATCTGTAGATTGTTGTGCCACGTTGAGATCAGGACAGCACCTGTCTCCGCCTTCACATTTACTTCTGCCAAGTAGAACATTGGTTTTGGCTGCTGATGATACCTGACATCCAACTTCATGATGCTCTATACCAATCACTTCCGATTTTGTAAGAGAGGGTATACATTCAACATTACGACTTTCACATTCCCTTTTTAAACTAGTCCCTGAATATTTTTTTGAGTCAGATTTGCATGCCATATTCATATTAAGGAATCCTTTTGTTTCTTCAGAAGAAATGGGATTCCTTGTGTTTGGCTCAAGACAAACATCATCTTTTACCTGATTCTCATAATCTTGATTTTCGACTTCAGCATCTGTGATGTTAACATCAATTAACATCCTTTTCGGCTCCAAATATTTTTTCCGAGGAGCAGTTTGATTCTTCAACGATGCCATACGGGAGGTAAAGCCAACCCCAGGTTCTCTAATCCCCAGCATTGTACTGCCCTTAAATCCCCTCTAGGGCTTTAACTAGGGTGTTTAATCCATCCAAGTCATACCGAAAGAGTAAATATTTTCTGCTAGATTCACAAGAGCATGCCAATTTTGCATGGTTTAAACATGTGAAACGATTTGGAGAACACTCACAACCAGCAGCTGATAGATGCAGGTCATAAAAGCATAAGCAGCATTCCCTCTCACTCGATGAGTCAAAGTCCTTGTCCATTTTTCTGGATTTTGATATACTACAAACAGATTCTCTTCTTTTCTGTTCCATCCCAACTCTCACCTGTAAGGACAATCATACCTCTAGTGAACAAAACTTCACAAAATCTACAAAGAGTGTGAGCACATTCAGAAATATACTTACCTTAATAGCTTCAGTAAGTACTCCATCTTTTCCACAAACACTTTGCCATCTTAAGATTCCCAGGTCATTCCTCTGCAATACAGACTGCTGCCAAAGCTCTCTGACAGCTTCCTGTGCAGCAGCAAGTAGTAACTTGTCATGGGATAAGGATGTTTTACGACGTTGCTCACTGTAGAGTTCGACAGCACATTGCCCATGTGGCAGCCAGTCCACAGGAGCAACATTTACTGCCTCTGCACAATTGAAGCCACAATTGAAGCCAGAATGATAAGCTCTTGGAAATGTAAGAACAAGCTCTCCAGATTTCTGAATGGCACGGTAAACAGGCACTCCCTCGGATTTAAGGACTGAAGGAGACAATTGTGTAACCTGCTCCAGTAGGATAAAAAAAAGAGTATAATACAATCATTAGATGGCATCAAAGGATTTGAAATAGTAATATTGTGGTTTCAAATTTCCGATACGCTATGAAGTAAACTTCTAATAGCAAGTTATCTACAGATGAAACAATACACCACCAAGACAGTAAACCTGGTGCATCAGTTTGGTATTTGCACAACTATGATGTTAAAAGCTGGATGAAATTGTAAGATTTTGGGAGTGAAAGCTAGCATTGACAGGGCAGAAGTGCCTTAACAAAGGCAAACTATTTCAAAAAGCCAATCTCAAATGGTCAGGGTATGCATGCAGGTGATGTTTCTGGTTAAGAGAAATGTAAGTTGTCAGCTGTTAGCGCATTCCATAGACTTACATGAACTGGCTGCTTCTATGTAGAGAGAGAAATGCTCAGATTCATGCTGTGTTTGGTTGGGTCATGAAAGGGTGGATGGATAGGATTGGAAGTATGGATGGCTTCCATCCACCGTTTGGTTCAAAAGTTACAAAAGAATGGATGAAAAGATAGATTATCTATCTACCCTGGCCCACCATTTTGCATCCTCCCAAATTGGAAGGATGAAGGATGGATGGAGCATTGAATAATGAATTTTTATATTGACAAAATTACCCCTCATTAATTTTTTTGATAAACATATAATACTACTTTTTCATTAATATTATTTATATATACTATTAATTATATACTATTTAATTTTATTAGTTATTATTTAATTTTAATATATAATTTTCATAATTATAATTAAATAATTAGATTATCTTCTATTTCTCTATTTATATTTATTATTTTTTAATCAACTATTTATATAATATTAATTAACTATTTAAATTAAATTATAAATTAATTAGTTATTTATATAACTAATTTATTGATAATTAGTTATTTATAAAGATTATGAGTTTATAGATTGTTTACTTCTTTAGTATAAATAAGTATTATAAATTGATAATAATAATATTTTTATCAAAAGATAATTTTGTAAAATGTCATCCACCCTTTCTCTTATTCCTCCTATTCCAAACAGAAGAGGGAATCATTTCCACCCATCCATCCTTCCTTCTCTATCCATCCTTCTTTCAATCCATCATCGTACCAAACAGAGGGTCAGAGTATAACACGAACATTATGGTGTGACAAAAACTGCTGAAACTAAATGAGTGATTACCAAAACTGAAATTGTTGAGGGGTGCTTTTAAGTTCATGGTCCAAACTTCATTATACTAAATGAAAATACAGGAAAATATTATACTGTGGATTGGATGTGTACAGTTCTGTCCAAGTTGATTGTTATGAGATGTACCAAACCTAGTTTACATGCTATCCACACAATTAGTTCTTCACTGCCGACAAATATTACTTTAAACCTTGTTAAGGCTTGATATACATTATTGACTGCTTCTATAATGGCTCAAGCTTTTACATAATTTAACATGGTGGCTGAGTTGAAGGTCATGCATTCAAATCCCTTTTAGCTCAATTTTACTTTGATTCATTTATTTGTCATCTTGAGTCTTTTCTTCTCTTGACTCATTATTACCTTGAGTTGTTCTTGACTCATTTATGCCTTCATATGCATGGTCTGGCCGTCATATTGGGGGAGATGTTAAGGCCTGCTATACATCATTGACCTCTTCCCTCACAGCTTATGACTTTGTGGTCTTGTGGTAAGTTAACCTGCATGAAGTTCTATGACCTATAGGTTCTCTACATGATTGGTTTCAATTACATTGAGCCATATACATCCTCACTCAAAATGACTCTATGCACCTGGTTTGAGCACTTTGACATGCCATTCTCAATATTTGTTTCATTGCAAGCTCTTGTGGTATATTCTCTCAACTAAGCTATTTTCATTAAGGCATCACAATTCTTCTGGAATGTATCATAGGCTCATAGTCATTGGTATTGGTGATGTTTCTGCAATTGTTGATTAGAAGCGCATCTCTAGCATCAGTGGTCCTTGGTCTCAGCACTACTTTTTGAATCTTGTAGTGAACTTCTCTCTTACATATCATGATTGGCAGGGCAAAGTACACATTTGACTTGTAAGTCATTCAACTCTGCCAATTAAACCACTTAAAGGCATCATTTGGAGCTTTGCTCAGAGATGGAAAGCTCCCTAATCCCTATCACTCTCTTTGTACTCAGCAAGCAATTGCTTCTTCTGGACCATTAACTCAGCCACCTAACTAGTAAGCTTCACGTAATTTACTGGTGGCTCTTATGCACTGTAATATCTTAGGATCACAACCTGCTCTCCTCTTCCCACTTTTGCCTCTTTACTAAAGATCTAATTATGCAGCAATGATGCCAACTGAGCTCATTACTGTATTAAGTGACACTCTGCCATGCCACTAATATCTTCCTTGAAGGTTCTTTCATCTGCTAGAAGAGCATGAAGCAAACTATCATCTTTTATGCCTCACTTACAGGTGTTCCTTGACTTTTTCTCAATCTTAGACCTAAGTATTTCCATCAAAGCTCTTACTTCACTAAGTTTTGTTAACTGGAATGTCATCCAAATACATAACAATTTACCCTTTAGTTTACAATTGGATGTAAGACATCAATATCAAATCCAGCTTTTCTGTTTGGCATTTATTTGTCAATCTCTTGCTTTCTAAATCTGGTTTACTAACCAACATGCAGATCTCTTCAGAAAGACTTATACCACCATCACTATGTGCCCTCCCTATTTACTGGCAAATTCTTAATCTAAGTTCTTTGACATTGGGAGTGCTGTAGAGTTATCTCTTGATCTATCATATAAAACTGTATACTCATGTATCATATGTCACATTTAGAAGATCATTGCCTCCTGTAATGGTAAATATATCTGTTATCATGCCCAAAACATATTTGTTGCATAAGTTCATTATTCTGACACTAGCTCAAGTTTAAGACTCTGGATGCTGAGCGGACACCTAGAAGAATATCATGGTTCACTTAGATAAATAACCATGGGAATATGGCACAAATATAAAAATTTTGATAGCACAGAAAAATTTTTAGCCTTGCATCATAGAATTTTTATTTGACCAAATAGGATTGCCAGAACAGTTACTTCTTGGTCCATTTTGGCTGTACCAAAAAAGGTTTCATTAGTGGAATACATAATATGTTACTTACTATGCCTTGACAATAAAAATGACATGCATTACTCTATCATCTTCTTATGTCTACTCTCATTGCATCAGCTGATTAAAAATTTTCTGATAATATCACTGACATATGGTACAGCTGCTGTGCTGACTCCAGCAGCATACCATGCATTGGTACGGGGCATACCATACAAAGCCAACTCATAGCTGTTTGGTACAAGTAAGGGGTCCAGTATTGAGTATGAAAACATTGATACAGATATGATCAAATAAGATGTCATCATGGAAATAACAGAATTTTAAGATTCAGAAATAAACTTCAATCACAGGATATAATATAATACTTTACAACCATAATACTGCATTGCACATGTAAGTTCTAATATATTTTTTTGACAAAAATTCTATAATTTCTAAGCAATATTTGCTGTGGATCCTAATCTCAATCCTCCAAGTAATTTTGAAGAGGTTCTTGATGAATTTGACTTTTGCCACTGCTGGTTATGAACCTGATTTTAAGATTTCATGGAGCCAGTAATTAAGACAGATGAGGCAGAAGAATCAGGAAGTGGTAAATGAAATGGAAATCTAAATCAATATCAAACAAGAAAACAATAACATTAAGGGCCCATTCGGCATCATCGCTGTTTTTGTGTTTTTGTTTCTCTACAAATTAGTGAAATAGCACGTTAAGATTGATGTGGAAGATAGAATTCCCAAAAACTTTTGCTATCCTATGTTCCTATTTTCACACTTTTTGAAAGCAATAAATCTGTTCTTCCAAAATCTCCAAAGGGTTTACAAACGATTCCAAAAACAAAAGGGTTCTATTAGACATCTTGCCCAATCTAGTTCATTTTCTTCTGGGACTTTTGAAAAGAAAACAGAAACAAAAGCAAGACCAAATGGGCCTAAAACATCATGCTAAGGATCCCGAAAAAGTAATTATAAACAAAACTATTATAAACAAAAACTTCTATATGGATGTGCTAAAAGGAATTGTATCATGGTGTCGTCATTCATCAGTCAGCAAAACATTTCCAAAATAATAAATGTTAATTAATACATTTACGAGTATGTTCAGATCTGATCATTTTCAAGATACATAAGAAATAGGGAAATGTCAGACTGATTGACACTTGCCAATTCATGAAGCAGATCAGGTTGTTCTTCAAACAACTTAGGTAAATGCTTTCTCATTGCATCCTCCAATTTCACAGCCTCGCTGCCAGGAACTCCATACCATACCTTTGGATCACCAAAATGCATATAGTTCAGAGAGTAAAGGTGATGGTCTTCCACATGCTATTGCCACAAACAAGATCAAAGGATAGTTAAGTATCAATTTTTGAGGATGTAAAAGAATATTCACATGAATAAAAGATAGAAATTATAGTAAGAATTTATGTTAAACCTTTCAAAAAAGGGAATAGATCAACAAAGAATATAAATCAGAGGTGGACTTTATTACTTATTCTTTTTTCTTAAAAAAAATGAACAGATTTGTGAGTTCTTCACCATTAGTATATGTCAACTGCCATGTCCATTGTCAATGGAAGCTTTTTAAATTCTAAGTGTAACATTAATAGCATAGACAAACCAAGTTCTTGCTTGATTGATGTTTATCACAAAATCAAGCAAGAACTTGAGAAATATGCATGTGCTGGATGGAGATAGCAAATGGAATGGAGAACAAGAAAACATCCAAAATGTTCAATTACATACTTACCCAACAAAATGATGAAAAGCACATCCCTACATAAAGCCACGGTACTAGTACCCCAGAGATATCTTCTCTTTCAAATGAGAGAACAGAACCAGGAAGTCGTGGCAAATTATTAGGTTCCAACCTGACAGCACACATGGATCTGAGTCATTTTTAGCTGAAGATGGTGCTTTAGGAAATCCACTGCCAAATGTGCCAGTATCCAAATCAGCACCATAATGCACCTAGATTTGAATAAGAGGAGAAAGCAAAATTAATACAGTTCCAAGGTTTTGAAAAAGAGGACCAATAACAGTAATCAAACATTATACCTCAACTTCATCAGTTGGTTCCTCAACTATCCGCCAATATTCTCCTTCAATTTCCTCGACTGAGGGTTGCCACCTCTTCTCATGGTCCTCACTACCCGAAATCACATTTTCATTAGCATCCTTCATCCCAAAGTAATGCCTTTTGAATTCATCAGCATACATCTGGAAGGTTTCAAGAGTGAAGTCTGAACCAGATTGAAACCAAATTTTCATCTGTATCTGAGCCAATACAGTCACTGGCTTCATAACCATTAGAGATATTGCGCCTACGAGTCATTCCAAATCTCAACCGCTTTCTTCTCTTTCGTCTCTTGTGGCAACGGTTCCGAGATCTTTTTTTGGTTGGCTCTCTATTTTGAAGCTTGTCCACTTGTTGTACTCGTGTAGTAAACTTTGCATGTTCCCAAAAGCTCTTCTCTTGAAGCGGGCAAGGCATTGCCCAAGAAGGGGGTGGTATAATGCGGCATATACCATATTGTTCTGCTTTCGGTCGTATTCTTGCAATGTACCCAAGTGTATCTTTGAACTCCTGACAAAAACAATATTTAACGCAGTAAAGGATCTTAACAATGTCTAACAAAAAGGGTATGTGTACTGAGAGACTAACATACCTCCTCACTTGGATAGAATGTCGGAGCTTCATCAATGATAGGTCTACATGCTTCTTTTTGATGCCACTTGGAAGTTGGCTGTTCCAAAAAGTTTGCCATCAGGTAGAGAATTGCTAGCTCATGTAAATATTAAGAAATCTAAATTCTAAGACATAAAACCTTTCATATTTAGAGCTGCTCGGGCTTCCAGATACATTTTCATTTTGGCGGGGAAGTTTTGAAGAGTGATCCTGCAACAATGCTGTGATTAGAAAATGTGATGACTGAATTATTGGGATCAATAATTTTGTGCAGAATATGACAGCACTGACTTATAAATAAATAAAAAAAATACAGAGGCACTTGTTTCCACAGAATTGAGATATCCACCATTTCACTTGATGTAGGAGCAATTGATCAACAATTTTGGATCACCCCATCTTTGAGTTTCCTTATCTTAATCTAAGTCAAAGTCTAGTCAAATAGTAATTATTAGCTAATTAATAGTTGTTGCTGGTTAAACTTTCAATATTTGTTTATGTGGAATGTGCCTTTTCGGGTTTCCATGTTTCAAGAATTATGATTCATGGAAATGTTGCTTAAAGTTTACAAAAAATAGTTATTCTTGTGTGTTAGGAAGTTCTGAGGTATTAATAAGGCATATGAAGAGCCATCTTGTACCTATCTAAGAAATGTAGCAAGGAATGATAGGTGATGAAGAGTTGGTATAATGTTTGAGCTAATGAGTATTTGACCCTACCATTATCATTGTTCCTCTATTTTCATATCTCTATCTCAATTTTCTTCCTCTTGTACTACAAAGACGTAGAAGTCTGTTGTCATTGGTGTCATCATTGAGGAACAGAAGATACAGGTTATATAATATATGGTGGATGTTTCAGTCTGCATGATTCGAATATCAAACAAGCACATTTTGGTTTTCACCTGCAATTATAGACTGTCATTAATTACTTACAGTCTCAGTACGCTGAACCAACCCCTATACCAAGCCTACTGACATTGTACCAGCATGATACCAGTACAAGTTCTGGTACTGAGACAACGAACCTTGATAGAGGAATTCATGAAAGCATTCATCAATATATTATCACAAACCAGCTAAGAAAAGTTGTGGATGCTAAGTATACATACCTTGACAGACCGTTCACATTCCGATTCTTCTTCTGAGCTCATATCGAATATACCATAATATATGCCAGTCCTGCGCCTAAGGGATCGCCTCACCCTCACTTCATCAGATACACCAGAATCAACATTCAATTGCATGGGTGGAGTCACAATAGCCTCCATAGAAGAACCAGAATTTACTGCATTATTCTCTGTATCTCCTCTGAAGTCGATAGGCATATCTCGTGAAATGGTTTCTTGACTTGGTAGTCCCAGGCTGTTTGGAATGTTTCTGTCTCCATTAAAGTTTATCTAGAAATAAAATATTGGCACATGAAAATATCAGTGATCTATGACGGGAAGTATCCATACTCTGGTACATTACAAATACTGGAAATTAGATGGCAAACAAAGTATGGACATGCCAAAAAATCGCCAGCCAAGTCATAAAAAAAAAAAGGAAGCAGATTGCCCTTCACAAGGGAAGTGAGATCATGTGCATAATTTATAATAGATGATGACATTTTTACATTTGAGTTGCCCTGTAATTAAAAGATATTAACAGGACAAATAATAATTAACAGATCATTTAATGCTTTACATCATACAAATTCAGTTCCCATCTTGTTCATTCAAGTAATTCCCTCATGTTACACTGAAGCACTATATTATACTACAATAAACTGCTGAGTAGTTCACCACTTCATGAAAGCTATAGTGCAAAAATTGTGGATCAGAGACTGCAAATTAGGCTCATAGTAAAGCAAGTTATAAATCGGTGGGACTATGAAGTAATTCAATTTTTTCATTTTTTTTCTTTAAAATCAGGATGCTCAGGTTGTGACTACTAACTACCCCTTGGGCTAGGCAAATAATTCCTTTTGAAGGAAATTTAGCATCTATGGATCACTTTATCAGTGGGACCAACTTAAGAGATCCTCCACTTTTTGGTGGTCCAGAGACGCAGAAAGACATTTCGGATAAGAATTCATCAAGTTTAACCTCCTTGGCCATGCCTATGTTCCAGAAACAGAAGAGAACCTCATCATCCGAACATCATCAATCACTACACGAGCACATCTTCAAAGATGTAGATCTGGAGCTACTATGCTCAACAAGAGATCAGCACCAGGCAGCAGACAGGGATCCAGACACTTGGTTGAAAGCATTAAGTCCCCATAAACAACAAGAGAAAGTGAGAGAGAAGATGGATGTCCAGATAGTTTATTCAAAAAAGTGGAAATCTATTTCTTCTACCCAAAATTTTGATAGGGAATAAGTATAAGAAACCAGTGACTTTGCTTTATTCTGCAGCAGTTACTTGCTAAACATGGTTTACAACAATTTAATTTTAGTTGAAAGGGTCATCAGTGATTTTCCTAACCTTTTATCACAAATGTTTGATATCATAGCAAACGGATGTGGAATTAGGAATGCCATTAATAAATTTCATAACGACCTAATAATGTGATCTTCACTGCTGGAACTTATTACAAACAACAACAACTAACAGAACTGCATGCAGTCTACTTTATATTTCATCACTTGTTCTTCTTGAATTATATTTCACATATTACCCAAAAGTTCCCAGGCATGCCTCCTCCTCTTTGCAAGCTCTCCTATGCACTATTATTACCAAGCCATCTTAACTTTTCATGCAACCATTTATCTCAATTGAGTCTCATTCGCATTAACTTCTACTACTGACTTCATAAGCATCTTCTTCGGTGGGCTTAATAAGCTTCGTCTAGTGTTCTCCATTGTAAATGTAACCTTCATGCTTTCACCACAACATTTACACCTCTATCTGCGCATTTGCATGGCTTCAGCATTTACATCACGATCCATAAATACTTAATCTGATTATATGCATCGTGTATTCCCTTTCCCCTGGCATGTGACAATCATGCCATACTCCAAAAGACACCTCCATGTCATCCTCCCACTCTTGATAACCCATAAAAGCTCTTATTAAACTTCCAGTGTAACATTCAGTCTTTGCTCTTCTTAACTGGTGAAAACTACAGCAGAACCAGAACATATCAAGTCATCATCCTAAGCCGAGCTTTCACTCATTAACAACAACTATAGACATAAAGGACTCATGATAAGGAAGAGGTTTAGTCTGAAGCATGAGCTCATCTTGCAATGCAGATGGGTTCCACAGGAGGTCCAACTCTCAACCCTTCCACACAATGTCAGGTCATTGGATCTCAATCAACACCCATATATTGCCCATCTGCATCACAAGGTGATTGCTTTTAATGGTGTGGGTCAACAACTATACACACTAAGCAGTTCTGTTACATTATATCAATTTTCAAAAATCTGTCTTCAAGAAACCAGCAAGAACAATTTCATGAAACTGGTCTATAACTATAGGTCAACAGTCAACTTTTATAACGATATGAAAGCAAGGACATCTCAGAGAATTTGCAAGAAAGCACAATTTATCTGCAGCTAAAAAATCAATTTCCATTAGGCCCAAGCGACAGTCACAATTTAAGTCCATATGTTATTATGATGACAAACCATTTGTATCAATAATGTGATGATCTGAAATCATATGAAACATGAGTTCCATCTATAATTTTCACATTTTCTGTTAAGATGTTTATCTCGATAACAGATGAAAAGTTTAAATCATTTCTATTGGATGATGGGTTTTTTCGCCTTAGTTCTCTCCACCAAGTTTAGGGATTCAAATAGATTGGGCTATCATGTTACACATATTGTAGTATAGGTATTCTAATCTTTCTTAATATAACTGCTAAGTTGTTGGCTGCCTTGAAAGGAAGCACATAAGCATTCATTCACATACTCATCGCTTGCCTTGATAATGATGCACATATACAGCCTCCATCTTCTATATGGTTCAACTATGTTTCAACACATCACTTTGAGACTTGGGTTGTTAGAATTTCCTTAACTGCCACTGAGACATGATCTTAACTCAATTTTAGCAGATATGAGAGCTTCCAAAAATAAGGGAAGGTGAAGAAGGAAGAAATAGGGATTAAAGTGTTTATCATTCTCATTTTCAATCCATGAAGCAGCTGATGGAAATGGGATTAATTTAAAAGATGCTTCTACAAAATTGCATGGGCAAAGAACTGAAAAAGGTAAAACTTCTCTGGTTTATGGGGTATTTGCCCAGATTGGGTTCTGAGCAGCTCAAGTAAAATCCGGAGTGACTGGAACTTGGAATAGCAGGCATAAAGTAAATGCTTGAGAAACCATAAGGACATCAATACAGTTACCAAAAATATCAAATTAATTCAGAAAGTGTGAACAATGTTAAAAGCGTATTGTCCCAGCATCAGCAGTGATAAGGACTCTTAGCAGTTGCAGGGGCTATTCTCACATCATTTGCTTTTAAGAACTGGTGTTGAATTCTAGAAATATGCATTGGATGGCAGCATCCGGGCCTGTTAGAATTTGGGAAGAGACCTATTTTTAAAGAATGACCATAGTCTGCATTTTTCCTCCAAGCCAGATCTTTCATTTTGTTTGTATTTCATTGAGAGCAGATAAAGTGCCTTCTTGAGTTATGATCAATCTAATATAGTTTCTTCTTTTCTTTACTTTTTTATTAAGAAGTAAATAGAAGTGTCGTAATCCCAATTCTTATGCATACATGCAGCTTTTAATATCAGATCAATCAAAAGAAGATAAAAGCTTGAACCTACAAGATTCAACATTTTTGGATCTAATAGATCAAACCGACTTTAAAGCGTTTGATGCTATTTTCTCCATTACAACTAAGAAAGAAGCACAAATACCACACAAATCTAACAAGAAATAAAAGATAAGAGAAGCAGTATCCAATTACTCCATTTAGCCACTAGTATTAATCGATAAGTAAAAGATAGGGATAACATCTGACCTCCGTGAGTACTTCTCCATGGACTCCAGAAAGTTCAATTCAGCAAATCAAGCAAATCCTTACCTTTTTGCAGAACAAACCACTCCAGCCGATCTACAAAAATAAGAGCAGCATCAAGATTAGAATCATAAAAAGCCAAACCACTTCGGAAAGATCCAAAGCCAAAGAAATCATACAAATAAAATCAAACTATAACCCAAGGTTAGTAAATCAAGATCTCACATGCCGATCACCGGATCACCCAATCCACCAAGGATTTACAAAATATGCCCAATTCCATGACGGTGGCTAACCGAGATGACCTTTAAATCTAATATCACCGACCCAATTCCACAAACAACACCGATCTCCAATACCAAATTATAGTAGAAGTTTAATCTGGAAGTCTATCAAACCCTTCTGTGGCTATGGAGAAAAGCCAGGGGAAATCTCATCAAAATTGTAAAT